>OX393551.1:87812196-88319696 GCA_947650365.1 Chamaelirium japonicum | reverse complement strand
GCTCTACTCAATCCTATCTTTGATTTCCCTGTGTAGTTCTTGGACATGCGATGCAAATGCAGATGCTGACTCAGAAACTCGATGATAGTCAGCCATAGGGATGAGATCTATAGGCTGCCGAGGCTTAAAACCATGCACGATTTCATGGGGCCTCAAACCCGCGGTCCTATTGACAGATGTATTGTATGCAAATTCAGCGATGGACAATTTCAGATCCCAAGTCCCAACATGTTCACCTACCAGGGTGCGTAAAAGGTTACCCAGACTTCGATTAACTATGTCGGTTTGACCATCGGTTTGTGGGTGGAAAGAAGTAGATAATTGGAGTTTAGTGCCCAACTTGTGCCACAGAGTTTTCCAGAAGAAACTGGTGAACTTGACATCCCTGTCAGAAACAATAGTTTTAGGCAGATCGTGCAATCTGACGACACCATTAAAAAAAATCTTAGCGACTCTTGAAGCGTCGGACGTTTTGGAGCAAGGTAAGAAATGGGCTATTTTGGAGAAATGATCGACGATGACTATAACCGAATCGTGCTTCCTCAGAGTCTTCGGGAGACCTAGTACGAAATCCATGCTGATGTCTTGCCATGGACAGTTTGGGACCGGTAACGGGGTGTATAGGCCTGTGTTTTATTTCTATTGTTTGGCTAGCTGACAAGTATGACACCTACCAACGTGCTTAGCAACATTGCGTTTCAGATTTGGCCAATAGAACCGATATTCAACAGCCTCGATGATCTTCTCATTCCCAAAGTGTCCGGCAAGACCTCCAGCGTGCAACTCCCATACGAGAAACTCGCGTAAGGATGTTCATGGGATGCACAACCGTCGCCCCCGGAACAGATACTCATCGTGTATGAGATAGCCATCAATTTCTGAAAAGGTCCCGTCTCTCAATAAAGCATAGGTTTCGCTAAAATTGGGACATGACTCATACTCGGTTTTAAGCTTCACGAACCCATCAACTACCGTAGTTAATTTGGAGAGGACGCACACACGGCGGCTGAGCGCGTCAGCAGCTTTATTTTCAACTCCCGCTTTATGACGCAGACTAAAGGTGTAATCCTGGAGGAATTCAACCCATCGACCAAGTCGCGCATTCAGTCTCTTCTAGGAGTAAATATATCGGAGGGCCTCATGGTCAGAAAAAATGACGAATTCTTGAGGCAACAGGTAATGTCGCTAATGGCGAAGCGACTGTATCACCGCATAAAACTCCTTATCATAGGTAGAATACCTCTGTCGAGTGTCATTTAGCTTCTCACTAAAGTAGGCAACCGGGTGGCCTTCCTGGGAAAGGATTCCACCTATCCCGAGCCTAGACGAGTCGCAAGCCACTTCGAAAACCTTAGAAAAATCAGGGAGACGCATGACAGGGGCCTCAACCATCCTTTTCTTAATTTCAATAAATGCTCTAGTGGTGGCATTTGACCAAGTGAATTCACCCTTCTTCAAACAGTCAGTCACTGGGGCCATTATGGTGCTGAACCCTTTAATGAATCGACGGTAAAAGGTGGCGAGCCCATGAAAACTTCTGACATCGCGAATATTCTTGGGTTCGGGTCACTCTTCGATTCTGACCTTTTAGGGGTCCGCAGAAACTCCCTCGGTAGAGACAACAAATCCTAAGAATTGGACTTGAGTTGTGAGAAACGTGCACTTCTTCGGATTTGCATACAGCTCTTCTTTTCTCAGCACAGTACAGACTTGACGCAGGTGGTCTAAATGTTGAGCCTGAGATTGACTGTAGACAAGTATGTCGTCAAAGTACACCACAAGGAATTTACCCATAAATGGTCGGAGTACTTGCATCGTAACTCTCATAACCATCCACTCATATAGTCCATCCTTAGTCTTGAACTCAGTCTTTCACTCGTCGCCAGGACGGATACGAATTTGGTGATAACCACTCTTCAGGTCAATCTTGGAGAAGATGGTAGCTCCGGACATTATATCTAGCATGTCGTCCAGTCGCGGAATAGGGAAACGGTACTTGACTGTTATTTTGTTGATGGCGCGACTGTCTACACACATACGCCATGATCCATCTTTCTTAGGCGTCAGTAAGGCGGGGACCGCACAAGGGCTCATACTCTCCTTGATGAAACCCTTTTGTAGGAGTTCGTCAATCTGCCTTTTCAACTCTGCGTGTTCAGTAGGGTTCATTCAATAATGTAGCAGGTTGGGAAGACTTGTTCCAGAGACCAAATCAATGGCATGCTGTATGTTACGCATCGGGGGCAGTTGGTCAGGGAGATCTTCTGGAAAAACATCAGCAAACTCCCTAAGCACCGGGGTGACATCGGAAGGGATCGACTGACTGGAGTCCTTAGGGGTCTCTCTTGCTACCAGGATGATGATAGGGGTACCCTTCTCTACTTCATGACTCAGCTTTTGGCACTGACGAAACTGACGCTCTTGATTTTCTTAGTGGGGGCAGTCTTTTGCTCCGCTTGAGCACTCTTGGGTGGGGAGGGGATCAACTTGACCTTGCCGTCATGTTCAAACAGACATATGTTCGAGCGCCCATAAATGAGAACATCGTTATCGAAAAGCCAATGTCTTCCTAAGATGACTTGGCCCACATCCATGGTCAGGACATCACACCCGATCTTGTCCTGGTAGATGTTGAAATTGATGGGCACTAGACATCTCTGCTTGACCTCCATGGCAGTGGAGTTGATCCAGGACACTTGATAGGGACGAGGGTGGGGGATGGCCTTGAGGCCAGTCTTGGAGATTATAGCGGATGACACGGCATTGATGCAACTATCACTGTCGATGATGACCTTACAGTTCTTATCCCCAATCTTGGTGAACGTGTGGAAAATAGCGGTGCGCCTCCAGTCATCTTGATCCTTGGGTTGGGATAGGGCATACCTAACAACTGACATGGTGGGAGATGACAACTGCCTAAGGCAACTAAGAATGGCATCGTCATCAAAGTCTCCATCTTCTACCTCTGCTTGGTAGATGAATTCTGTTTCTCCGGGATCTACCGCTTCAATGGGATTGCCATCAACAATATTGACTTTGACCGGGCTGGGGCAGTTGGCAGCTACGTGGTCGTACCCTTGACACTTGTAACATTTTGTGAGGGCTGACTTTGGAGAAGTCTCGCTCGATACTCTTTCCTCGGGAATCGCTTTGATACCATTTTGTAATATCCGCCCCAAACACATAAGATTTTGTCCGCTTTGCCCGTGCCCGCACGAGAACTTCCCAGGGAGGTCACCCATCCTAGTACTGCTCTCACCCGAGCACGCTTAACTACGGAGTTCTTACGAAATTCGTAGCGGCGCACGGTTTTAAAACGCGTCTTCTATGTTTAGGAGGGGAAATTATATAAATAGCTCAGGATCTCCTTCTCTCCAGGCGATGTAGGGCTAACTCATGGCCTTGTACACCTCACCTCACCTCATCCATCTTGGCATTCCCGCTTAAGGAGTCTTGCCTCTTGGCTATTGGCCTATTGGATCTTGGTCGTCACAATCCACCCCCCTTAGGGCTACACGTCCCCGTGTAGGGTTAGACCCCCCCATAGCGAGGAGAACCAGGTCTGATACCAAAATGATGTGGAACAGTGTGTGCTAGCAGAGATTTCAGTACTCGTTGAACAGTAACAGGGCTCACCAATTTGCCACGAGCTTAAACAGGAATTAATTTAAACAGATAGTGTGACTAATGGGTTTAGCAAAGCAGTACAAGCACGCAGGCAGTTATTCCAATCCTAATTAACCGAACAATAGGTACTTGGTTATATCAGCAGGGTTCCACAGGCAATATCAGGGCTAATAACAAACAGGGTTAATCAGAATCTCACAGCTCACCATTCATAGTGGACAGTAGTTTGCATAGATAAACCCTAGAAGATTTGATCTTTGGTGCTACCCCCCAATATTGACCGGGAAAGAAACTTCACCTATTGAGGAGCGGGGCTGTCCTCAGCCACCTCTGGTGGCGGTGGGACTGGTATAGAGATCTCTGGTGGTGGCGGGGCCAAGACGAGGGCCTGTAGTACTAGGATGTTCGGATGCACGGGTGCGCCGGGATGCCACCGTTGATGGTCTTCAGTGATTCCTAGTCGAGCTTCTGCGTCCTTGGCGACGAGGTAGGTGATGTACTCCACGTATTCTGTCACGTTCTCGCCGGCGTTGAACTGGAAGTCGAGGAACGGGGAACGAATATCGAGAAATCTGTCTTCGTCGTCGATCAAGCCGTGGTCGACATCTGGATCGGCCATGCCGACATGCCGAGGAGGGGAAGATCGGAGTGGGTCGGGTTGGTGGTAGGGGGAAAGGGAGGGAGAAAGGAAGCGGGTCGGGTCGGGTTGGCTATGGAGGGAGGGAGGGCAGAGGGTTGGGTCGGGTTGTGTGTCAGCAAAGGGGTGGGAGGAGAGAGGGTGGAGGTGGCTGGGTCGTCGCAAGGAAAGGGAGGCCGGGCCGGGGTTTGGGGCGCACAGGAGAGGAGGGAGGAGGGGCCGGGCTTCGCAAGCGGCGGGGCAGGGGTCGGGGTGGGCTGCGCGCGGGTCGGCGGGCGGCGAGGATCCGGTCGCAAGGAGGAGGCGGGACCGGGCTGGGGTCGACGCGGGAGGAGGGTGAGTGGGCGGGGTGGTGGTGGGGGTCGGAGGGCGGAGAGGAGGCGGGGGAATGGGCCGGGCTCGGGTCTGGGGTGCAGCAGAGAGGCGGAGGGAGAGAGGGGGAGGTCGGGATTGGGAGAGGGAGACAGGGTCGCGAGAAGAGAGAGATGGGGCGGCGGGGGCTGTACGGGCTGGGGTTGGGGGGGAAAAAATAGGTGGGTCCAACTAGGGTTTCACACGCTAGTGGAACCTAGGGCTTTACGCGCCTAGTGTTTTGGGTTGGGGTTTCACACGCCTCACCCTGGTTTCTCTCAACACACATGTAGAGGAAATCAAAACTTTATTATTCATTGCATACTGAAAGACAAGACAATAGGCCTATAAATAGGCTTACAATGACCGACAAAACAGTCCACTAATCGAGGTGGGACTAAAAGTCCTCTAATCAAAACCACAACCCACTAATAGTGCGGGCTTGACTCAACATAAGAAATAAACAGTCAACATGGCTAGACTCAGAACCACATGCTCAGGTGTCGCCTCCTGCGCTGGTACACCCGCCAGGGCCGGGGTCGATGTCCCCATCAGATCCTCTCTATCCTCTCTGATTTTTGCGGAAACCAATCGCAGCGATGCAGAGGAGGGATAGAACCCTAACCCCGTGTCTTCTGAGCAGATTTGGTAACTATGGATACTAATTCTACTTGTGGAATTAATTCAAAGGTTGTATTGCAACTGTTCAATGAGAACTAACTTAGCTTGTGACAACTTAAAAAAGCACCAAAAAGTAATGTACTAGGCCTCGATACGATATCAATTGAAACTAAGAAAATTTAGTTGGAAATTAATTAGTTTTGTTAACTAGTTTGTTGAATAAAATCTTGAAAAAAACAATGAGAAAGTTAAATGGTTATGGAGTATTGTGGTGCCTATCTATAAGAATAAAGGTGATCTAGAAAATGCTCCAATCATTGCGGAATATAGCTTTTGAGGCACACCATGAATGTTTAGGAGAGAGTTATGAAACAAATGTTTTTGGATATCCAATTCGAATTTATGCTAAAGAGGTCAAAAGCAGAGGTTATTTCTTGGCAAATTAATGAAAAAAAAGAGGAGAAAAGAACAAATTGTCAAATGGTTTTTATGAAGAGAAAACCGATAGAATTCCCCGAGAGACAATTCATTAATTTGGTACTTAATTATAAGGAAAAATGTACCTAAAGTGTATTTTAAAATTATTTAGGACATGGACAACTGAGTAATTACGTGGAAGCAATTGTTGCGAGAAAAGTGAATTTCTAATCATGACAATAATTCATGGGTGTTATTTGCAAAATCCCTCCAAGGGTGGTTCCCGTCAGTGTTTTCAGACTCGTTCTGACTCGGACGAGTCGACTCGTTTTGACTCGACTCGGACTCGATTTCGACCCGACTCGGACCAGTGACTCGCAGGCCACCTGACTCGTCCGAGTCATGGTCTGACTCGTGTCTGACTCGGACGAGTCAAGGTCTGACTCGTCCCATGACTCGTCCGAGTCAAGGTCAGACTCGTTTCTGACTCGATCGGTCGTTTTTATCCATTATATTTTGATAGTTGCATGACATTGATGCATTTTGTGATATTATTTGGCATATGAATGCAATATATATCTCTAAGTTTTCCCAAATTTTTACTATTTTATCTAATATTATATATATTAATCCAACGAGTCACTATGTTTATGACTCTTACGAGCCACGAGTCGACTCTTCCGAGTCGCGTCGCTAAGGGCTGTAACGAGTCGCTTTCCGAGTCCGAGTCTAAAAACATTGGTTCCCGTAGTGCCGAGGGAACAATACCAATTCAAATTTTATTGCGAAGCAAGATCGATCTTCTTCTGCAAGACACAACAGGGATAATAATTTGCAGAATGAGCCCTGGGCTTAACTGTAATACACAGATTAGGTCCATACTTCTTCCTCGAACCAAATGACCTTGAACAAATACTTGGACTATATAAGCAACAAACGTAAAGTGCAAGTTCTCTCACCTCTGAATATCTCACTAGGATTGAGGCATGCAAAGCAGTGTTCAAAAACTCGAAACTCGGGCTCGACTCGAAAGTCCACCGAGTCGAGTAACTCGAAGACTCGACTCGAAACTTGACTCGGGCGACTCGGTAATTATATATATATATATATATATATATATATATATATATATATATATATATATATATATATATGTTATAGTGAGCTACGGAAAGAGAAAATGAGCTACGATCATTTTAACCACCCTAGAAATTTTGGAATTTCTTGAAAATTAGTGGGTGTGTTGTCTATGGTACCATGATCCTCCTCATCAATTTTCAAGGAATTTCAAAACTTCTAGGGTCATCAAATGGTAGAAGCAAAATTAACGGTTACTACGGACGGTGGATAAAAATTCTACCGTTTGATGACCCTAGAAGTTTTGAAATTTGATAAAAATTGGTGAGGAGGATCATGTTACCCTAGACAACACATCCACCAATTTTCATGAAATTCCAAAACTTCTAGGGTGGTCAAAATGATCGTAGCTCATTTTCTCATTCCGTAGCTCATAGCACACTATAACATTCCCCTATATATATATATATATATATATATATATATATATATATATATATATCTGTGTGTGTGTGTGTGTTTTCCAAACTCAAAATAGTAAATAGCCCGAGTAGTTCCTGAGTCGGACCAAGTCAGCCCGAATCACAACCGGTCCGAGTCGACTCAATTTTTGACCGAGTCAAGTCGACTTGGGTGTCAAGTCGACTTGGGTGTCAAGTCGACTTGGGTGTCAAGTCGAGTCGAACCGAGGTTTGGTACTATGATGCAAAGGCTTTACAGGGTCAAAACATACACAGCCCTAAGTATACCAATTTATTGTGAAGCACACAGTAATTTTTTACGTGGAAACCCTGAGGGGAAAAATCACACTGGGACCTTTTAATTCCAGAGGTGCGAAGTGCAAACTATCCACTAGACATTGTAAAGTTACAAAGTACAGAGAGTTACCTCAGATGATCTGCAATGATTCATAACGCAACGCTTAGACGTAGCTACAAACTGGCGCTCCACGGGGTTACTCGGTCCGATGCTCCGAAATCGTTGTATGCAATCTCTCGCAACCTCCTTTACTTAAACTCTGTAGCTTTCTGCCCTCGGCGTCATAAGCACCGTCGGCTTCTTAGCTCAACCTGTATGTGCACGCACAGATACTTGTCGCTATGAGGCACCACCACCCTATTCCCTAAGGATGGATCCTAAGATTCCGGCATACTAAAACCACACAATGGGAACCCTAAAATGATTGTTCTTCTAATCCCTTATAGGAGGGCCCTCCATGAGGGATTTTCTACCCCAGTACTAGAGGCGACCCAACCTGTGGGATTTCTGGTCGTTTGAAGAAGAGGTTGAAGAACCAAAGAGGATGGCCTTTTCCTACTCAAGCAAAGATGGGCTCATGCTACTACGGAAGATTCACACTTGCACCTTAAGAAGAATCGATCAAAGCTAGAAGAACAAACAGGTTTTCAACCATGGATTTGACTCCACAAAGTAGAAGAAGAGTCAAATGCATCAAGGGATTCATCAAGTGCTCCAAATCAAAAAACAAGGGTTCCGTAAAGAGGATCTAGTCAAAAGGCATCAAGGGAATCGATTGGAGCATGGTTAGAGACGATTACCAAATTGGGAAATAAAAATCTCTCCCTTCAAGAACAAGCAAATCCTCTCAAAACCCCCAAAAATCCCTATTCTCTACTCCTAAAACTACTCTATATACCTGGGCACGGAATCCCCAAGAGATCCCCCTCTCCCAAGCATCTAACGGTCCAACAATACCCAAGGTGAGTGAAACGACCCACAACAGCGTGACACAGTCCCACTGTTTAATGAGGCCGTCCGAACTATAATAAAACTAGCAGCTCGAACCCCTGTGGGGAACCAAGACCGAGTGAAGATCTAGGAACGAACTGAGGGTCCTGATCGTCTCTCCAAGATTCGGACCGTCCATTGTAGTGTAGGAATGATTTTAAAATATTATCTTCTTCAATACTCTTGGCTGCATTGGCCGGTATACTATTATGAAAGAAAAACTAGGCACATGACTTGCTAACTTTCTCTCTCATGCTGCCCCATAAATATTTCAGCTTCTTCTGCTTGTATTCTTGAGTCTGATGCGGCAAGATCAATCGGAATACGGGCCTCCCTCATGTTGTTCGTGCGTGCTGGTGGAGGACGTTGTGAATCATCGCTACCGATCGGATCCAAACCATAATACCTCGGCTCACATGCCCACTGCTGCTGGCATTAATAGACTGCGGCCTGTAGTTGACGCTCCTTTGAAATTCCTCATTTTGCCACCTCTCCCACTCGGACTGCTTCGAATCCCTCATCATCTTCCTTAACCATGCCCAAATTTTTAGTGGCGTTGGATGGGATGGGTACTCGTATTCATAGCCTCATTTTGGCTCCTCTTCTACTTGGATTGCTTAAGGGCGTCGATTGCGGCCGAACGGATGAGTAGAGAATGGATGAGTCATGAGTGGTGTCAAAGCCTCAAAGGGTAGTGTGCTTGAGGGATATCAGTTGCGAAGAGAGGCAGAATTGGTGGAAGTGGTTGTTTGTGTCTAAATGGAAGCTTTATCTTTTGTGTGGGGTTTTTTTTTTTTTGTTTGGGGTGGGGGGGGGTTATGGAGTTCTCGAAGAAAAAGATGTAAAAAAAAGGGCTATGTGCTGTTAATATTTGGATGAGACATAGGAACAAAGGAAACTAAGAGGGAGAAAAAAGAGAGAAGAAAGAGAGAAGAAAACGATATCATCCTCGAAACGATTCCATGCTGATGTGTCCATACATAAAACAAAGTTTGATTCTTCAGCACTGACTTTGTGATATCTGATAGTGCTTTGTTTGCTGGTTTTTTGTGTGGTAAATTAATGGGAATGTGCACATTTTCATCATCTTGGATTTTGCGAAGTATAGTAGTATTAGTTCAGATTTTAGGTTGTAATCATGAGTTAGTACCACCGCAATCTCGAGTGGAAATTCTTTTTGTGTGTAAATTATGTTACTGCGGTTCTCATGAACACATGAAAAGAAAAGTTCCTTGTTGCATTGGTTCTCTTATCTCTTTGATTGCTTCTCCATTGTTGATATCGTACACAACACCATATTATTCGCATGGTTATTGAGCCCTGAGAACATGCATGCAAAGAAAGGTGAGAGGAAGCGCGAAGGAGGGCTTGTTGGTGCTTATAACCAACTAGATCTTCTCGTCCACCGACTGTTGGGTCTGGAAAGTAAGGGCTTAGAGAATGAAATGCTATGTGAAATGTGTGCTGAACTTTTTGGACCATTCGAACCTAGTGGGTTTCTCTACCTGAAGAGTAATTGCTTCTGTACTGCTCCCCTTCTCTACATAAGTTGAACTGCAGTTTTATCACATACTGTGAACCATCTTAGCTTCCAAATTTTCACTACTGCCCCACTCTTTGTGCAGCTTGAGGCGAAAGCTGGATGACAAGGAAGACGGCTTCCAGACCCACTAATCCCATGGCTGAGCTGCACCCTTGATATCGAGTCGAGTCAACCCACGGAGCAATCTTGCTACAATTTTCTGCAAAGATCAGATTGTTATGGGCCAGGACCATCTATCCAGTCTTTTGTAGTTTCATCAATGGCCTGTTGTGTTTCCTCTAAAGAAACACTTTTGTATGTTGTGAAGGGTTTCCTGCAGCCTAATATTGCAGTTTCCTTTGGAACAGAAACATAAAAACCCAATTATGCAAGGGTTCAGTCATTTGGATGATATTCTCTGTACCGTCTCATCTTTAGTCACAGAAACATACACTTTGAGAAAGGTTTTCGTAGTGTGGACTGCAAATTTTCGATACGGTATCTCATTACAAGAAATCTTCTTCATAATTGGATCTGCATGATCATGATGGGATGTGGTCTCTTCTAAGCTTTCCTGCCTGCTGAACAATACCAAATGGAATCATTTCAAGATGGGTAGAGGAGTCAAGCAATGATGTCTGCTCTTTCCTTTTCTTTTAATCCTTGTAGTGGGAATCGTTGATGCCATTGTCAAGAGAATGGTTTCTCTCAATTTGCTTCAGGATATTGGTGATGACTTCTGGAGAGTTAATAATCTACACTTTGCAGATGACACCCTTCTGCTTTGTCAAGCAGATATAACCTCAGGGACTTTACTACAGCCTCCTTAGGGAAGTGGTACGTGGTGGTGATGTGCATTAAGAATTTTTATGGATTTCTCAGAAGAAAATAAAAACTTTGTGATTTGAAATTCATCACCTTTAATATACAGCTTATGAGTGTAGTATACAAAGAATTCAGATTGTGATGTACAATAATCAGCCACCACAATCCTAAATCCTAAACAGGTCTTATTATTGCATCTTTTCTTACCCATCAGAGGATTTCTTGTGCCTCCACCAACTTTGGAACATAGAACTGAGCCTTTGGGGAAAAAAAACTCACTGAGATCGGGTGAACCGTCTGGTGTCTGGAATTTGATTAGTACACAAATTTGCATCTCTTTCACCAGTAATCCCCGCAAGAACACGACCCGCCGGTAAACAGGTGAAACCGTTTGGTGTCCCTTAAGACGATCTCCCGCTCGAAGATTTCTGAGGCAAGTTTCATAACAGTATGACAATCCCCACAAGTTCTCAGGTTCTTCTTGATCCTGATCGGTGCATTGACGGGCAAACTTATCAGGCCGAACGGCGGGCAAACTTATCAGGCCGAACGCAAGCGCCACCCTCTCACTGTGATACCACAGCCCCTGCTCCTTGAAACCCCCCACATCATTCACAGCGAACTGGGTATCTGCGACGTACCCCTTCCCCTTCACCATATCTTCCAGCTTCCTCAACATTAATTTCATAGATCTCGTCTGTTCTCTTGTGCGATTGGTCGTGAACCGTGAACACGAGAGTCGTGTTCTTTAAATCGATCCAGCTGCACCCGGTCTCCTTCCGAACCCCATTGTGTTCCATCAATCTCCTCACCTCCTTGGCTTCGTCGAACCTCCCATGGCGAACGTACATGTTTGAGAGCAGCACGTAGTTTCCCGGGTTGGTTGGTTCGATCTCGAATAGCTTCTGGGCTGCTTCCTTGCCCATCTCCAAGTTGCCGCAGTTTCTGCAAGCTCCAAGCAGAGCTCCCCACACCGATGCATCGGCCTTGATCGGCATTGTATCGATGAACCATCTTGCTTCATCCAACCGGCCAGCTCGACCGAGCATATCAACAATGCACGCGTAATGCTCGCTCCCTGGTGCCATCTTATGGATCGGAGACATGGAATTGAAGTACCGGAACCCCTGCTCTATCAACCCATTGTGGCTACAAGCCGAGAGGACGCACACGAATGTTATGTAATCCGGCTCGATACCCTCATCGAGCATCTCCTCGAACAGTTGGAGGACACAATCTCCATGCCCATGCTGCTGAAAAGCTGCGATCATGGCCGTCCACGAGACCACAGTCAAGTAGTCTCTGGTCTCTGTGAAGGCTTGACGTGCGTCCTCCAGGCTACCGCACTTGGCGTACATGGTGATCAAGGAGCCTCCGATGCACCAGTGGCTCACGAAACCGGTTTTTATGATATGGGTGTGAACTGCTGCCCCCTGGCACAATGTCGCTAGGATCGCCGAAGCATGGAGGGCGGTGGAAAGGGAGGCCTCGTCCGGGGAAATGCCTTCCCTTCTCATGGCCAGGAAGCAGTTAACTGCTTCCTCGCAGCGATCGCTCTGGACTCTACCCATCAACATGATATTCCAAGTCACAACATCTCTGTCGTCCATACTGTCGAACAGCTCCGAGGCCTCTTCGAAATGGCCGGACTTGTTGTACATGTCGACGAGCGAGTTCTTCACGTAGGCCAGAGGCTCCAGACCGAGCTTGACGACATGGCCATGCACCCGCCTTCCGAAACCCAAGCAGCCGGTGTTTGCGCAAGCACTCAGCACGCTGGAAAAGGTCACTTGGTCCGGGATAAGCGAGCATTCGACCAGTAGCTCTTCGAAAGTTCTCATTGCCTCTGGGTAGAGCTTGTTGCTCACGTAGCCCACTATGATCGCGTTCCAAGAGACTAAATTTCTCACGGGCATTTCATCGAACAGTTTTCGGGATGAGAGCATGTCGGCGGTTTTGGCGTACATGTCGGCCAGTGCGGAGCCGACGAAGACGTCGGAGGATGCGCCGTGCTTGCGGGCGAGCGCGTGGACCTGGTCTCCAGGGGCGGGGGAGGCGGTGGCGGCGCAGGCGGGGAGGACGGCGGAGAAGGTGAAGGGGTTGGGGCGGAGGGCGGCGCGGTGGAGCTGGGAGAAGAGGGAGAGGGCGCGGAGGGGGAGGTGGGAGCGGGAAAGGTTGGTGATGAGGGAGGTCCAGGTGATGATGTTGCTGTGCTGTTTGGTGGCTTCGAAGGTGCGGAGGGAATCGGCGAGGCGGCCGGAGCGGGCGTAGAGGTTGATGAGGTGGGTGTGGAGGAGGGGGTGGGGGAGGTGGTTGGAGGTGATGAGGTGGGCGTGGAGTTGGGTGATATGGGTTGGGTTCTTGGTGTGTGCGGTGGTGGTTAGGAGGGTGGTGAGGTGGTGAAGGGTGAGAGGGTAGGAGTTGTGGGCTTGGTGAAGGGGATGATGCATGCATGATGAGAGGTGGAGATGCATCCCAGCTGAGGAGGGTACGTACGTAAGAACAGCCAGCTAAGTAAGGGATTAATGTAGATAGTTGGGGGCCAAGTATAAATAATTCTCAAAATCAAGAGCTAGTGGGTCGGATGGATATTTAGATCTGGATATATACCTCCTCCAAATCCCTTTGATGCTTCAAAGGTGCGACCCCAAGACATTAATTGTTAGGCTAAGGGAGGAATCTATATGGAAACAGAGGTTCAGGATAAGTGGCCGACTTCAGTTCGGGGATACAAACACTTCTTACTTCCATGGCGTCGCGAACCAAAGTCTAAGGAACAATCTCATCCCTAAATTAACTTGATTTTGGTAACTCGGGTTTTTACTCGCAGGAAACTATTCTCTGGGAAGCAAACCTTTACTTCGAAGACCTTCTCTCCCCTTCCATGGAGTCACCACTTGATTTCGACTGAGACATTAATCTCCAGATAAGCAAAATTGAGGCCCCTCAATACTCCTTCAACCATTCAATGATGATGAGTTCAAGAACGCAGCTTTCGACATAAACACAGATGGAGCCCCTAGACCGAACGGCTTCTCGAATTTTTTTTTCCTACATTATTGGGCCACAATTGGAATGGAGGTTTGCAACTTCTTACATGACTTTTTGGCTCATAGAGTTTCTCTCCATAACCTCAACTTTTCTTAGATCATTCTAATTCCTAAGAAAGAAGAAGCAATTTCCATCTCTTACTTCAAGCCTATTAGTCTCTCAAATTGCATTTACAAAATTGTCACTAAAGTTCCTAGTAAACCGCCATACTGACATCATTGATTCAACCACCAGTCCTAACCAATCAGCTTTCATCAAGGGCATGACCATCTTAGATAGTATTGCAGTGGCTTAAGAGGTCCTCTTCCATCTTCTAGAGTCCGGAAGAAGGTGTTATGTTAAGTTAGATGCTGAAAAGGCTTTTGACAAAATTGATTTGAGATTTCTGATGAAAACCCCCAAACATAAAGGTTTTTTGTTTTCTTGGCTATGCAGGATTTGGAGTTGCTTATCTTCTTCCAAAATGGCTTGCCTGATCAACAATGGCTATGTTTTACACTTCAAGATGAAGAGAGGGGTCAAGCAAGGTTATCCTCTCTCTCTCTCTCTCTCTCTCTCTCTCTCTATATATATATATATATATATATATATATATATATATATATATATATATATATATATATATATATATATATATATATATATATATATATATATATATATATATATATATATATATATATATATATATATATATATATATATATATATATAGAGTTCGGTTCTGTTGCGGGACGTCCCGCAGCGTTATCCTGCGGGACAAAATCCCAGCCGTCCGATTGCGATCGCGTGGATTCCGTGCGGTGGGCCGGGGGTTGTACGGGCCGTCCGATCATCTGATCCAACGATCGGAGATCACCCAAACCACCGAACCATCGCTGTTACTGTGGCGGGCACAGTAACAGCATTTCGGTGGGTTGGGTGAATCCCGGCCGTCCGATCGTCTTGAATCGAACGGCACATAACCTCTCCGCCCCGGTTAAAAGTTCTAGCCGTTCGATCGAATGATCGAACGGATGAGATCCCGTGGGAATCAATCGAATGGGACAAAAATTAATGATGGTAATCATTACTTTTTGTCTTATTCGATTGATTCCCACGGGATCTCATCCGTTCGATCATTCGATCGAACGGCTAGAACTTTTTACCGGGGCGGAGAGGTTATGTGCCGTTCGATTCAAGACGATCGGACGGCCGGGATTCAACCCCTCCACCGAAATGCTGTTACTGTGCCCGCCACAGTAACAGCGATGGTTCGGTGGTTTGGGTGATCTCCGATCGTTGGATCAGATGATCGGACGGCCCGTACAACCCCCGGCCCACCGCACGGAATCCACGCGATCGCAATCGGACGGCTGGGATTTTGTCCCGCATGATAACGATGCGGGACGTCCCGCAACAGAACCGAACTCTATCTATATATATATATATATATATATATATATATATATATATATATATATATATATATATATATATATATATATATATATATATATATATATATATATATATATATATATATATATATATATATATATATATATATATATATATATATATATATATATATATATATATATATATATATATATATATATATATATATATATATGGGTCAGGATCGGATGACCCAGCAAAATTTTGACCCATTAATAACCCAGCACCTTTGAGGCACCTAGAGGTTTTAGAATGTACTGATTTTTTGTAGACATGTTGTCTATGATATGTTGATCATCCTCGCAAAAAATCAGCCCATTCTAAAACCTCTAGGAGCATCAAAGTGTGCTCTTCAAATCAACGGTTAAAATTGACAGTGAAAAATCGTTGATTTGAAGTGTGCATTTGTTGCACCTAGAGGTTTTAGAATGGGCTGATTTTTTGTGAAGATGATCAACATACCATAGACAACATCCCTACAAAAAATTAGCCCATTCTATAACCTCTAAGTGCCTCAAAGGGTGCTGGGTTATTAATGGGTCATCCGATCCTGACCGTATATATATATATATATATATATATATATATATATATATATATATATATATATATATATATATATATATATATATATATATATATATATATATATATATATATATATATATATATATATATATATATATATATATGAGGAATGTGATGCTGCCTATCAAAGCAGCGTTTTTTGCTGCTTTGATACATTGTTTGACCATCTTAGAAGTTTTGGAATTTGATGAAATTTGGTGAGGGTGTTGTCTAGGGTAAGATGATCATCCTCACAAATTTTCATCAAATTCCAAAACTTCTAAGAGGGCCAAATGGTCGAAGCAAAATCTGAAGATTTTAACGGTGACTGCAGATTTTGCTTCGACCATTTGACCCTCTTAGAAGTTTTGGAATTTGATGAAAATTTGTGAGGATGATCATCTTACCCTAGACAACACCCTCACCAAATTTCATCAAATTCCAAAACTTATAGGATGGTCAAACAATGTATCAAAGCAGCAAAAAATGCTGCTTTGATAGGCAGCATCCCATTCCTATATATATATATATATATATGTCGGGATCCAGAAACAAGCTATTTTGCTACAGAGTTAGACACGCATCTCTAAAACCCTAGATAGAGGTTTCAAACTTTATTGATTTTTTGTGAGGATTATAACCTTGCCTTAGATAGCACATCAGCAAAAAATCAGTACATTCTAAAACAGTTAAAATGAACAGTCGATAAAGCTCTTTAGATTCGATGCACTTTAATGATTTAGAATGTGCTGATTTTTTATGGATGGGCTATCTAAGGGTACTTGATCAACCTTACAAAAAATGAACAAATTCTAAAACCTCTATTTAGAATTTTGGATGATACGTGTCTAACTTTGTGGCAAAGAAGCGTGTTTCTGGATCCCGACCTATATATATATATATATATATATATATATATATATATATATATATATATATATATATATATATATATATATATATAGAGAGAGAGAGAGAGAGAGAGAGGAATGTTAGGATGCGGCGTGTGGTGCGTGCGGCGCCGCATCGCAGCCGTCTGATGCACTGCTGTGGTGCGTGCGATGCATGCAGTAGTGCATCAGACGGCTACTGCGGTGCGCTGCACGCACCGCACGCCGCATCCTAACACCCCTCTCTCTCTCTCATATATATATATATATATATATATATATATATATATATATATATATATATATATATATATATATATATATATATATATATATATATATATATATATATATATATATATATATATATATATATATATATATATATATATATATAGATATATATATATATGTCGGGATCCAGAAACAAGCTATTTTGCTACAGAGTTAGACACACATCTCCAAAACCCTAGATAGAGGTTTCAAACTTTATTGATTTTTTATGAGGATTATAACCTTGCCTTAGATAGCACATCAGCAAAAAATCAGTACATTCTAAAACCTATAGACTAATCAAATATATCATTCAATTTAACAGTTAAAATGAACAGTCGATAAAGCTCTTTAGATTCGATGCACTTTAATGATTTAGAATGTGCTGATTTTTTATGGATGGGCTATCTAAGGGTAATTGATCAACCTTACAAAAAATCAACAAATTCTAAAACCTCTATTTAGGGTTTTGGATGATGCATGTCTAACTTTGTGGCAAAGTAGCGTGTTTCTGGATCCCGACCTATATATATATATATATATATATATATATATATATATATATATATATATATATATATATATATATATATATATATATATATATATATATATATATATATATATATATATATATATATATATATATATATATATATATATATAGAGAGAGAGAGAGAGAGAGAGAGAGAGGAATGTTAGGATGCGGCGTGTGGTGCGTGCGGCGCTGCACCGCAGCCGTCTGATGCACTGCTGCGGTGCGTGCGATGCATGCAGCAGTGCATCAGACGGCTGCTGCGGTGCCCTGCACGCACCGCACGCCGCATCCTAACACCCCTCTCTCTCTCTCTCATATATATATATATATATATATATATATATATATATATATATATATATATATATATATATATATATATATATATATATATATATATATATATATATATATATATATATATATATATATATATATATATATATATATATATATATATATATATATATATATATATATATATATATATATATATATATATATATATATATATATATATATATATATATATATGGGAGCGGGGAGCCTGCACCCGAGGTGCAGCAACAACACTGCACCTCTCGCTTGTTTTCCTACCTAGAAGTTTTGGAATTTAATGACATTCGGTGAGAGTGTTGTCTAGGGTAAGATGATCCTCACAAATTTTCATCAAATTCCAAAACTTCTAGGGGGGTCAAATGGTCGAAGCAAAATCTGCAGATTTTAACGGTGACTGCGGACGGCTGATTTTACTTCAACCATTTGACCCCTCTAGAAGGTTTGGAATTTGATGAAAATTGGTGAGGATGATCATCTTACCCTAGACAACACCCTCACCAAATTTCATCAAATTCAAAAACTTCTTGGTAGGTAAAACAATGCCTGAGGTGCAGCAACGAAGCTGCACCTCAGGTCCAGCATCCCTTTTTTTTCAAGCAATGTGGGACTAAACTTCTCATCAACAAAAGAAAGCTTTGGATAGAAAATAATAAAAATATATTTTCATTTGGCCAAAAGGATTTTGCTGAAAATTTTGAAACTAGATTTTGAATAAAATGTTAAAAACGCATATAAGACAAATTGGTTAAAGTCATGTCTCCTCATTTATCACCCATCAAAAAGAAAAATATTTATATTTTATAAAACCCACTAAATCACATATATTTGACCAAACCCAACAATTAACTCTGGTCCGAAGATCACATATATACGGGACTTGTGCCTCTACACTGAACTCAACGCCTTCATATAGCCGAGTCGGGCAGCAATGCCAATATCCAACAGTAGTCTTCGGACAACTTCGTTTGTGACGGTTGTCATATAAATAAAGAAGTTGTCATATATATCAGTTTTAGTATACGTGTCGTTGGTGTGGTCAGTTAGAAAAAAAAAATTTAAAAAAAATCTTGTGGGACCCACTCATGTTCATCGATCCCAGCATGCCGCAAGTAGTTATGGGATTAGGGTCATAAAACTATTTGAATTATCCCTTCACGAAACCTAATGCATACCAACGAGGTCTTGACCTGGTGGTATTTCCTCTCTCCCATATTAGAGAGGTTCCCTTTGTGGCTCCCAGCATGAACATCGTGAAATAAAGTTTCTTTCAATGCGGTTGTGTCTTGATTGTACATGTAAATTATGACCGTTGATATAATGATCAAGGGATTATGAAATTAATAAATAACAATTGTTACCTCTCCTGTTTTGATCTCTGGACTCTTCTTTGAACCCTTGCTCTAGCATCCATTTTTTAGTAATTTTTAAAAATCTACAACCTAATGAAGCGACACGTAGCACCACAACCACTCCCTTTTATAAGAAATTAAACTTTATGCTTGCAATAGATGAGCAGGTTGACTTATACATGGTTATGGAACGATGGACATTATTGAGACTGGTAACCGTCTTCAATGGCTTCTTGCTCCGTTCAATGGCTTCTTGCTGCTCCGTTCAACCTACCCCCATAACCTTCATGGATGGATAGGGGACCACAGCAGAAGCATTGGGTACGCCCCACCCCTACAGCTATGCTGTCGTTCCGATCGAAAACGACGGAATCAGCAGATCTGTACATACGCCGCGTGAGGACTACAGCGAGATCTGCTGACTGATCGATCCCGTGATCATACCGTCCTCTCCCCGGCCCCATCGAGAAATTACTTAGCCAGTGGAGCCGGTGTACATGCTGACGTGGTTGATAGCGAACTGATCGATGCAAAGTTCGAATCAATCTCCTCCCGTCTTTCGGCCCGGGCGTGCATCACAGCCGCATTCAGTCTGCTGGATTATGATTCACTTGCTATCCTGCCGCTGTGTTGCGCACCCAACAAGGCGATCGACCACTGAACTCGCTGATGCATGTGAGATCGATCTACCTGTGAATCACACATTCGCACCTCCAAAACGGTAATGCACCAAAGTTGAACTCTACTGTTTGAACGGGAGGCAAGGTGCCATTCAAGGGTGGGTCCAACATGTATTTATTGATAGAGAAATGCTATTCAGCCAGAAGGTTTGACATGGTAGCGTGCGACTGATGGTTTAAAAGGTTTAAATGTCGCTAGTGGGTTTCAGCCACCACTCACCAGTTGTATGGTACTAAGTCAATCGGGTTGGCGGAATTAGGAAAACCTTCTGCTGATGATGATCACCATTTTTTTAGATTTGAGAAATGCTATTTTGACCGAAGGATGTTTAGCTCGATTGACGTGGCAGCATACAGGTGATGAAGTAAAAGATTTAAAGATCGTTAGTGGGTTTCAGCCACCAGTTGTATATATACATGCTGCCAACTCAATCGGCAGGAAAATTAAACCTTGTGGTTGAACAGCATTTCTGTTGTTGAAAACATGACACGTCATCAAACACTAGGTGTGGGGGAAGAAATGGAGTTGAACGGGGGCCGGGTAGTCCATGCCAGCACGTCCTTACCGGTCGGCGGGTTTATCGATGGTTCTTAATTAATTATTAACACCCGGGCCAGCAAAGCAAACGCGGAGAAGCATCTAGTCGCATCACGAGCTCTCTCCACACGTGACATCTGTTCTATATAGAGAGAGGGAAACCGCTAATTCTTACAGCCTTCAATCGCCTGCTGCAGCCCATTTTGGATCTGTCTGACTCTGACTGACTCTGTCGGCGAAGATCAAGGTGAAGGTTGGAGTGGGATCTACGTACGAACAATCAATCTTTGTTTGTGCGCACAATGGCGAGCGCAGGGACCGCGACCTGCATCGACATCCTCCTTGCCATCATCCTGCCGCCGCTCGGAGTCTTCCTCAAGTTCGGCTGCAAGGTACGTTCGTACGTCGATCCATCGTCTCTTGATATATTTGTGACTCGAGTCCTGATTAATTTTTGTGAAATTAATTTCTTCCACAACAATGGCGATATGATATATCCGATTCTTGATTGGTTGGGTACACGTGGGTACATGGTGTGCATGCATGGCTGATCGAATTGGATTTGGGACGCAGGTGGAGTTCTGGATCTGCCTGTTGCTGACGATCTTGGGTTACCTACCGGGGATCATCTACGCCGTCTATGCCATCACAAAGTGATCATATCAAATCGATCAGTGATGGTGGATTGACATCCATCCATCCATCTATCAATCTGTTCTTCGATCATTTCTGCAAGTTACTTAGGGGCTGGGGGTTGTACGTACGTCTTCCCGTGTGAATTGAATGAATGTAAGACTTTTATAAGTACTTTCATTGATAATCATCGCCATTATTATTAATATCAATATTAATATTGTTGTGGTGGGACTGGAGTTATGGTCGCTAGCTAGCTAAGGGTCGGATTGGTTGGAGAGAGTTAGAATCGTCGTGTTCCAACTCACACATAGGGTACAAACAAAATGAGTTGAAATTCCACTTGAAAACCGTGGAGGAGTAAAAACTCATCTGATCGGAAGCCTTTGCACGTAACCGGTTTCAACTTCCTCCAACCAAACAGATCCTAAGAAACACAAAGCAAGCTAGGAGGCCTTTACTTAATTATTTTTGGAAAAATATAATTAAATAAACAGTGACAGATGTACGTCAGTTAAGGACCACCTGGCCTGGTATGCTGCTATTATTTATCTTTTGCTTCCGGACACACACATGCTGCTGTTGTGTTGATTGCATTGGCCACCTACCTAAGTCTACGTGTATGTCCTCTAGCTCTTGTACGTGTGTCACATGTGTGTGTTCAAATATCATTTTAAATGATTTAATACAGCATTCAAAATGAAATATGTGAAAAGAAATAAAACCCATTATGCCTTCCAACTCCTCCTTCTCCTCCTCATCATCATCATCAAAGAGGGTGCATGGATGGTTCCAGACATCCATGTATACTACCAATTTGCGATCCGTGGCTGGATCCGGTGCCCCTTGCGCGCTCCCCTATTCCTTTTAATTGAGAACGAAGCTCTAAATTTACGGATGTTTCTGATCTTATGTCTGGTGCATGCATGCGACTTCGTGTTGGGCACACCCCCTTGAGATGTTTGTCTCGGATCTAGCCATTCGGATAAAAATACACACCGATATTGGCCTCTAGCAATGATGATAATGCTGTGAGATGGGGCCCAAATCTGGCGGCTAAGTTTATACTACGAAGCAAACCTAATGGCTTATTCGGGTGCCCCAAAGCAAGACCGTCTAGTTCTATCTGGACCTTCCTTTTCCTTTCTTGGATTCTATCGACTAGTGGACGACTATCATTAGGGGCTCTCTCTTCACGAAAAAAGGCTAAGGCCCTTTCTGGGTTAATTACACGTTGGTGTGGTTTGGAGCATTTGGTTGGATAAAAACATATGGAGCTTTTTGAGGGACGTTCTAAACCTTCAGCTACTGTTGCTTGAGCGTGTCAAGCACTATCCTCTGAATTTTGAAAGCTATTATGGCTTCACCTCTGCAGGTGAGGCAACCCTAATTGATCCTTGTCAAGTGGGAGGCATTGGCTATAGGAGAACTGAAGATAAATTTTGACGGAGCACTTGACCGATCCTCTCATTGTGGTGGAGTAGTGGGCTTTGTCATCCGTGACCATGTGGGACACATTCTAAAGGCGGGCACTATTCCATTGAGAACAACAAGTCAATGACGTGGAGGCGAGGCTCTTTGGGAAGCCATCCAAGCTATGGGGAACATTGAGGTCGATCAACCCATTTGGGTGGGAGTTGACTCAAAGACGGTGATTCAATGGATCAATATCAGCAAGGGGGAGCGAACCAAGTGACTGACGCCCTAGCTACAAAGGCTAAGAGAGCTCACCATGCATTCTAGTTTTTGGTGCTCGGAGTTTCCTTAAGATATTGACTCCTGCTAATTGCGATGTATGTTCCGGTTGGTTTTCTAGACTAGTATAAACCTAGCTAAGATTTTTTTTTTTTAAAAAAACAACCGTACCATAATTCCATGGACAATACTTGTGGCTGCTACACCTGCTGCAGCAACCTCCCGCCGTATCTGATGTGGCGGTACATAATTGGTCGAACCATTTCGTGTGCGATAAAAAAAAATATTAAGCATAAATTGCACATAGCCCCAATGAAGTTTAAAACCCTGAGAATGTGGTTTCTATTTCGTTGGACAAGCATCCCCTTGGGAGGGGGTGAAAATAAATGATTTGCAAAGATCAGGGACGAATAAGGGTTTTAAGGCAAAGAATTCCTTTTTTTTTTTTGACCCGGATGATGCTTCTGTTTTCTACAATCTGGATTTTAAGAATTAGGGCTGGGAACCAACAGATCGTCTTGAGTATATTAATCTCTATTAAGATATTGGAGGAAAGGCAACAACTTCAGGCCGGCAATCTTTTTTTTTTTTGGTACTTGGAAGGGAAGATCATAACAGATCTTAGGAGGCACCACAGTCTGGTGCAAGGAATAACCGTCCACAACGGGGGATACAATGGACCGCCGTCCGACGAGAAGGTGGTTGTATGCGCAGAAAAAGATCCGGGTTGTCTTTATTGCAAACACACAAAGATTATAGATACCGGGACCCAGGGACTCGGGGGTGGTGAGCCGGGTGCGGCGAATATTGATCAGGAGATTGTGAGAGAGATCCTCTGGAGGGTCCCTTTGATCCGCGTCTCCACGTGGTATTCGTGCAAGAGCTCTGAAGGGGTTGCCCAGGACAAAGGTCTTTACAGGGTGAGGGTTCTTTGAGAGGCTAAGGAATATCCACCATTGCTTTTGTCCCTTCCGTGCTTCGCGCTCTCTCGGCTAGGGGTTTTCGGCGTCGCTCCTCGGTCTTCATGTCTTCCTCCCTCCTTGCTAGATCTTGGCGTCCTTGATCATCGGTTCGCGGCGTCGATCGTGCTTTTGGCGTCGGCTTTGGCTTTGGCTTGACTTTGGCGTGGCTCTGGCTTTTGCTTTGCTTTGGCGCTTGCGCTTGGACGTAGACGGGGGGAGACCTGCGATGCTTTCGTTTTTCTGGACTTCGCGTCGTATCGGCTAGAACGTGCGGTGCTTTTACTCCTGATCGGCATAGTCGCTTGGCTTTGGCACTTGTGTTGCTTTGGCGCGGGCTTTACGGGGGCTTTTGCTTTGTCTTCTTGCATTGGCTTTTGCTTCGGCGTTGACTCAATCTTCTTCTTGAACAGCAGTGACTATTTCTTCAAGGCTTCTGGCTTCCTTGACGGTTTAGGCATCGGCTCGACTTCTCTTCTTCTCCGGGCTTCTTTGGCGTGATCGGAGTCGAAGGGTTCCTTTGAAGACGGCGAGGGTAGCACCGGTCTCCGTGCGACGGTTGTAACGTCGGCTTTGCTTTGAAGACGATGGGTATAGCAACGACGACTTTGCTTCTCTTCTTCTCCGGGCTTCTTTGGCGTGTTCGGAGTCGAAGGGTTCCTTTGAAGACGACGGGGGTAGCACCGATCCCGTGCGACGGTTGTAGCGTCGGCTTTGGCTTTGAAGACGATGGGTGTAGCGACGCTTCGGGTGCTCCTCTTTAAGCTTTCTTCTTTGTGGATGGAGCGGGCGTTTGTTGAAGGCGACGGGGTGATGACGCTTCGGTCTTCTTCTCCGGGCTTTTGGGCTTGATCGGAGCCGAAGGCTTGTTGAAGACGACGGGGTGGTGCCGCTCAAATCTTCTTTTTCGGCTTTTACTTCTGGCATCTTCAGAGTTGAAGGGTTCTTCTTCTCCGAGCTTTCTTCTTTGTGCACGGAGTCGAAGACTTGATCTTCTTGTGCAAGGGTCTTCACTTTAATGGGGGCTTTCAATGGACTAAGCCGGTCCCGAAAGGATAGGCTTGCCAGTGCCTTGTGAAGCCTTGGGTCGATGAATAGTGCTTCTCCTCTTCTGCAGAGCTCCTTCGCATTGTCTTTGTCTTCGACCCCTTGAGCCTTCCCCCTCCCCTTCTATTTATAGGTGAAGGGGGGAGGGGAGAGTTATGGGAAGTTTATTTGAATCCCTTTAATATCTCTCACAAAATTACCCCAAGATTTATTCTTCCATTGAAGAGAGGAATAAACCTTTATTTGCCTTCCTTTTCTGGCGGAGTAGTTATGGCTCAATCTTCTTTGAATTTATTTTGAATCTTGCACATAAAGTCGATGGCGACCCGTCTTCGTTTCTTGTCCGTCGGATCGAGGGATCGACACAGATCCACACTTATGTAGACGTCATACGCAACCTCCCCCCACACATGGCGGTATTTGTTTTCTTTTTCTTTTTTTCTTTCATTTTCTTTTCTTTTCTTTCTTTTCTTTCTTTTTTCCTTTTTCTTCTTTTCTTTTCTTTCTTTTCTTTTCTTTCTTTACATGGCCGGCCACCCCTTTAAGGGTTCGGATTTCCATAAGGGGGGCCGGGTGGGCCCCACTTGGGGATGGGCCCACCCGGCCCCTTGTTTGGTGCGGGTCGGGTCCGGTTTGCATGTCGGGTTTGCTTCCAAGTCGGTGCATGTGAGTCGGGTCCGGGTCCGAATGCGTGTCGGGTTTGCCTCCGCATTGGTGCATGCAAGTCGGGTCTGGGTCCGAGTGTGTGTTGGGTTTGCCTCCGCATTGGCGTATGCGAGTCGGGTCCGGGTTAGACACAATTTGTGTGTCTACAAATGCCCCCTCAAGGATGAGTGCGCCGGCGGAAACGCTGAGTACTTGTGTACATAGGAAACGCACATCACTTGTCCTTGATTCCTTTCTTGGATGAGATTGGTGGCTTATTTAAGGGCTCCTGCCCTCTTCATTCAACACCTTGCTCTTGCGAAGACTCTACTGGTTTTTGGAGACCGCCGTCGGAAGAGTGCTGCCTGGGGTTGCACGCGACTTGCTCCGTCTTTCCGGTGTCGCCTCTTTCGTCGACGACGACGGCAATGGTGCGCGACTTGAAGATTGTTGCGAAGGCGGGCTCGAAGCGAAGGGGTGAAGACGACTGCGGTGAGGAGGATAGAGGAGCGCGGCTGACGTGTCAACCGCCTTCGCCGTCTCTTCTTCTTCCTTCTTCTTCTCTTTTTTTTTCTCTTTTTCTTCTCTGGTTCTGGTTCACGGAGGCAGCGGTGGCCGGATGTGGTGTCGGCGTCGGGCTAGGGTAAAGACGGCGCGGAGGCCAGAGCGGCGCGCAAGCAGCGTTGCGGGCGCAGCAGGCGGCGGCAGGGGCGCAGGCACAGCAGGTGGCGGTGGCCGGGGCGCGAGGAGCGACTGCGGCACAGGCAGGCGGTGCGTGCAGCACGGGGCAGCGGGGCGGGGTCGGTGGCCGGGCACGGGCCGGGGCGCGGGGCGCAGCTGCGGTGTGGCTCGCGGGCGGCGTGTGGCTGCGGCGAGGAGGTCGGGGCGCTGGTGGCGGTGGTCCAGAGCGGGTTGGCGGTGGGAGCGCGGGGGTCGGCGCGCGGCGGAGGCCCCGATCAGGTCGGCGGGGGCCTCGGGCAACTGCGGTTGTGGGCGCGAGTCGGACGGTCTCCCCCCTCCACTGGATCGGAGGAGAAGAAGGAGGGGGAAACTCCCCCCCCCTCCCCTGCTGTTTGGTCCTGATTGGGGGAGAGGGGGCTGCGGGCCCCCCTCCTCTTGTGCGGTCTCGGATGGAAGGAGGGCTGTGGGCCCCCCGCCCTTTCTCCGGTTTTTTTTTCTGTCCTTTCTTTCCCTTTTTTTATGTTTTTGTTTATTTTGACATGCAGAGAACGAGAAGGGTGCTCGCAGGCTGCTGTGTGCGATGTGGTCGTGAGGTCCTGTTGTACACGGTGGTGCTGTGAGCTCTTTTTTTTTTGTCTGTCTCCCTCTCTGTCGGTCGGGTGCGAAGAATAATAACAGTAGCGGTGGGATCCGTAGTGTGAGCAGGCCGGTCTGCGGGCCTGGTGTGGGTTCACAGGTGGGTGACACAGAGCGGCGCGTTGGCCAACTGTGGGTCCAGTGCATGCGTGAGTTTCGAGCGGCGGCCGGTTGCATTATGCCGATGATGCGAGGTCTAATACGGGCGAGTGGTGGTAGGTGGCCGGCACAGGCGGTATCGGCGCGGGTAGTGTGCGGACGCCGCGCGGCGGAGGGGTGGTTGGTCGGCACGGGCGGTGCGTGGACCCCGGGAGTGTGGCGCAGGCGCGAGACGCGGAGCGGGCACGGGGCATAGGCGGCCTGTGGTGCGGACGCGAGGACTTCGCGTGAGTCGGCGAAGGACGTGGGGCACGGTGCAGACGGCTGCGGCTCCGAGTCGGGCGGGCCTCGATCGGGTCAGAGAAGGGACGCGGTGGCAATGGCGGCGTCTCTGGCTTGGTCGGGCTCTGAGTCGGACAGCCTCCAACTGAATCGGAGAAGAAGGGGGGCTGTGGGCCCCCTCCTCCCTTTTTGGCTTGTGACGAGCGGCTCCCCCCCATGCGTGGGTTCGGATCAGAGAAAAGGGGGGTTGTGGGTCCCTTTTTTTTTTCACCAGTCCTGACTTTCTTCTCTTTGTGTCCTTCCAGGCTCCGTGCTTTCGAGAGTTTGGCTTTGACAGGGTGGATAGCTGAGGGCTTCTACGACAGGAGTAAGTACCTTCGCTTACCCCTTACTCAGGTGTATCGCTACCGTACTTCGAGGAGAGTAGACCTTCTGTCGCTTCTCCGGATTCCTATCTATGAGCGCATCACAGAGGATGGATTCGCCGGGGTAGATAGCTGAGGACTTCTCCTACGGGAGTAAGTACCTTCGCTTCTCCTTGTGTCTTTTCAGGATCCGAGCTTCGAAGGTTTTGGCCTTGCTGGGGCGTATAGCTGAGGTCTTCTCCGGTGGGAGTAAGTACCTTCGCTTCCCCCTTACTCGGGTGTTTTGCCACTGTATTTCGAGGAGAGAAGACCCTCTATCGATGCTCCGGATCCCTATCTATGAGCGCATCACAGAGGATGGATTCGCCGGGATGGATAGCTCAGGACTTTTTTTACGGGAGTAAGTACCTTCGTGGCTTTTGCGAGTAAATGGGTTATTGTGCTGAAGACTTTGTGCCTACGCCGGTGGTGGCTTCGAAGATTTGCTCCCGCTTGATCTGGTGGTGTCGACTCCTGGCCTCGGGGGACGTTTAGTATCTCTGTGGCTTTGAGACAAAGGATTCTTTGGTGGCTTGGAGGCGGAGGACTCTTTGACGGCTTGGAGACGAAGGATTCTTCGACGACTCGCGGATACGAAAGCTTCTTTGACAGCTTGGAGACGAAGGATTCTTTGGTGGCTTGGAGGCAGAGGACTCTTTGACGGCTTGGAGATGAAGGATTCTTTGACGGCTCGCGGATACGAAAGCTTCTTTGACAGCTTGGAGACAAAGGATTCTTTGGCAGCTTGGAGGTGGACTCTTAGACGGCTTGGAGACGAAGGCCCCTTTGGCGGCTTGGAGACGAAGCATTCTTCGGCGGCTTGGAGGTGGACTCTTCGACGGCTTAGAGATGAAGGCCCCTTTGGCGTCTTGGAGACGAAGCATTCTTTGGCGGCTTGGAGCCGAAGGGTTCTTCAGCGGAGTGTTGTCGTCTTCTTGGTGCGGGAGCGTGATGACAACGACACGGCGAGAGGACAAGACGAAGCCGAGTGTGGTGACGATCTCTTGGTTTGAGGATGAGGAGGAGACTTCGGAGGCCAGGGAAGGTGGCTCCTTCATCTATTTTTTTTTTTTTTTTGAAATCGCGAAGGATGTAGTTGTCGCTGATGTATCCGCCTATCTTTGGGTTACTGCATTTGACTTCAGTGGCAGTTACAATCCTTTGAGTCTTTGACTTTGAGGGACTGACGACGTTCGGATGGGCCCGAGCTTTTGCACGAGCCTGGCGGATTTCAAGGCGGACAACTCTTTGTTTACAGAGTAGTCGCACACCTTCTTAGAGGGTGGTGAGCTTTATAGCTTGCTATGGTCTTCGCTGGGGGATGCTTCCTTGGGCTTAGCTGCGACCGAAGGAGAGAGACGGCGGCTGGAGGGGCTTCACACGCTTGGTACTGCAGACTTGGTTCGGATGCAGAAAAAGGTGGAGGCCGCTCGTGCGTGGCTTCAAAAGTCAGATTCTCGTCTGGAGAAAGCTCGAGCGACTAGCAAGACTTCTAGAGCAAGGCTTGCGAAATAGCGGGAAGGGCTGATGAAGTTTCTGGAGCTGGTGGAGCAATCGAGAAGGCCTCTGGAGCGAACCTTGCGAAGCAATGTGCATAGCTGGTGACGCGTTGGAAGTTGACGGCTTCTCTGCCCCTAGAGTTGCAGCGCGTGTAAGCTGCGGGAGGAGAGCCGCTTCATCGCCTCAAGGGCTTTGACTTTCTTGTCATCTTTTGGTTTGCTGACTGGACTTGTGGATCTGCACTCATTCTTCTCTGGGCTGGTCTTTTGGGATAATGTTAGGGTTTTTTTTTTGTCGGACTGAACCTGAAGTGACTTCTCAGGCTGCCTACGTACCCCCCTAAGGGGGATCAAGTCACACGTAGTTCATGGTTTTTTTTTTTTTGCAAGGAGAGTGGCCTTGCTTTAGGCATAGTACCTTTTGAGGTACTTGCCGTTGATAGGGCCGAGTGTGAGCCCTTCTGGCATGGTGAGGAGGTAAGCACCGTTGGAGTAGACTTCTTTGACGGAGTGCGGTCCGTCCCACTTGGCATCGAACTTCTTTCCTCCTCGATACAAGAGAATGATGGGGCGTTTGACTGCCAGCACCAGTTCTCCTGTTTGGAAGGATCGAGAGTGGATCTTCTTATTGAAGGCGCGAGTCAATCTGGCCTGATAACACCCCAGATGTTGCTGAGCTTCGAGGCGCCTTTCATCCAGAGCTTCTAATTATGTTAGGCGGTGCTGGGCGTTATCGTCGATGGTGAGGCCTTCTTGGATTGCTATCCTGAGCGATGAGATCTGGAGCTCGAGCGGAAGAACGACTCCTACCCCATAAACGAGGGAGTACAGAGTTGCTTACGTTGGAGTGCAAAAAGACGTGTGGTAGGCCCATAGTGCTTCGCCCATGCATTTGTGCCAATTATTTTTTGTCTTCGAGACAGTTTTCTCCAGTAGCTTGCAAAGAGTCTTGTTGAAGGCCTCTGTCAGACCATTGGCCGGAGCGTTGTACATTGTTGAGCACTTCTGCCTAATGTCATACTGGGCACAGAATTGACTGATAGCAGTATTTTTGAATTGCTTCTTGTTGTCCGTTACGATGTAGCGAGGGATTCTGTATCGAAAGATGATGTCATTCTGGATGAAGCTGATGACAGAGTGCCTTGTAACTTCTCATAGAGGTATTGCTTTAGCCCATTTGGAGAAGTAGTCCATTGTTGCTAGAATATAAAGATGTTGCTTGGATGACTTGGGCAGGGGACCGACAATATCGAGTCCCCATCCGTCGAAGGGCCATGACGCGATTATTGGGTGCAGAGGCTCTGGCGGTTGATGGATGTAAACACTGTGTAGCTAACAAGTATGACATTTCTTCGTGAACTCCAAACTGTCTTTAATCATGGTGGGCCAGTAATAGCCCATCCTTCTGATGGGAAAGTGGAGCTTTGGACCAAACTGGTACGAGCCACAAATTCCAGTGTGTACTTTCTCTAGTGTTGCTTCTGCCTCTTCCTTTGCGAGGTACCTTAGGAGTGTGCCATCGTAACTTCGATGGTACAACTCGTTGTTGAAGTGGTAGAACTTCAGAGACCGTCGACGAATGTCAACTTTGCACTTTGGATCTTCGGGGAGTTTACCATGGACGAGATAATCTATGAAAGGTTACCTTCAGTCTTGCTCTTTAATTTTGAGGACGTGCATCGTGTTGACTTGAGCTAGGATCCCGACAGGGGATTCTTCTTTGGTGAGCACTATTCTTCTACAGACGGGGATGACGAGCTGGCGTTCTTCTGGAAACGAGAGTGTAGCCGCCAAGTTCGTGAGTGCTTCAGCCTGCTGGTTGAGATTTCTGGAGACATGCTGAATGGAAGCAGCCTCGAGTTTGCTGAGGAGTTCTAAAGCTCGCGCGTGCAGTGGTACTAGGTCTTCTTTGTTAACATCGTATGACCCCAAGACTTGCTGGATGACGAGCTGAGAGTTACCGAAAATCTCGAGTCCCTGAACCTTCATATCGTTGGCAAGTCCGAGACCGATGCGTAGAGCTTGATACTCCGCCACGTTGTTGGAGCATGGTTCCAACAGCAAAAATGAGAAGGGAAGTATCTCATCATTTGGAGTAACGAAGATAACCCCTGCTCCAACTATATCTTGTCTTGCTGCACCGTCAAAGAACATCTTCCAGGAAGGGGCGATGTCGATGGAGAAGACTTCTTCATCCGGGAGGTCTTCTGATAATTTCCATTCTACCGGGAGGGGATATTCTGCAAGGAAGTCCGCGAGAGCTTGCCCCTTAACTGCCTTCTGTGGCACAAAGGTGATATCAAATTTGAGAAGTAGTGCCCACTTTGCTAGACGTCCGGAGAGCACTGGCTTTGTCATGATGTATTTGAGGGGGTCGGCTTTCGAGATGAGTTTGACGGTGTGAGCCAGCATGTAGTGTCACAGCTTCTTTGTAGTGAAGATGAGTGCCAAGCAGACCTTCTCTATCTGGAAGTAGTTTAGCTCTGCGCTGACGAGAGTGCGACTCAAGTAGTAGCATGTTGTCTCCTTGCCCAGCTCGTTGTCTTGGGCTAGGAGTGCCCCCAAGGATTGCTCCTGGATACTAATGTAGAGGATCAGCGATCTTCCTTGAACTGGCGCTGATAAAACTGGTGGCTTCAGTAAATAGGTTTTGATGCTTTGGAGGGCTTATTGGCAAGCATCATCCTATTTGAACGGTGCTCCTTTCTTCATGAGGCGACTGAACGGATGGCACTTCCAAGCTAGGTTGGCGATGAATCTTCGGATATACACCAGATGTCCTTGGAGACCTCTGAGGTCTCGCACTGTCTTTGGTGCGGGCATATTGACGATAGCATCAATTTTGGATTGATCTATCTCGATGACTCGATGTCGTACGACGAAGCCAAGGAATTTGCCTAAGGAGACTCCGAATACGCACTTAAGCGGATTCATGCGGAGTTGGTGTTGGAAATAAATCCATGGTAGAGGCCCGCAGTGGAAGTAAAGAGAAGGTCTAAAGACCGAGAGCGGTGTGCGTTACATATCAAAATTTTCATCGAAACGATCTACACGTGCGTGTATGAATCTAGCATGGCAACTACGCGAACCCCTAATGTCGATCTTGTTGTAGCTCATGTGTCCTTAGCGTGGAATTTCTGTATTAACATTAATAAAGATGACTTTGGTTATTGCTTTAATTAGAATACTACTCTGGTATATGATAATACTCATATAATAAAAGGACCCTAGGGAACACAGTAGGCCACTGAGGTGCATAGAGGATCCATGCTTGGGAGACCCAGTGGACCAGTTCTGTGTAGACGTAGAACTAGTTCACAGCTTAGGTGATGTCGGTCGCTTCACCGAGAACAAGCTGTTGGCAGGTAGAGGATGTGGTGAAGTCTCCACCACGGGAACGTGGGATTCCCATTCACCTGACCAAGCACGACGATCGTGTTGAACAGGAACCAAGATGGTGCACAGTTCAATGATTCAGACACTGGTGCATAAACCGTCTTACTACTATAGATAATCTGTCCTTAACCCTGAGGGACCATGTACACTGGGCCAACCAGTTGTGTGGTGCTTTGATGTGCAAACGTGTGCGGACCTTCCATAGTCTAATACCACGATACGTTGGGTTACCTGGCTAGCACTTGAGTGACATGTAATCCCTACAGGTTATCCGACGTCCAGTGATAGATGGGTGCGTTTTGATGAGTCAATCTGTCTACACAGTTAACCCAGACCTGGTGGTTGTCAGTATGACTGACGATGTTCCGGATGCTAGGCATAGTACCGGAAGGTGTGTGGTGTTATAGATGACAAGTCATCAAACCCTAGTCAGATGATCGATCGGGATCTGACGGTGCTCCCCACCGCCCGAGTCGTATCATGGCACCAGTAATAAGAGGGACTAAGGATTATCGGAGTATAGTAGAGAACAGGGTTACGAGAGAGTAACATAAGTTTAGGATCACTAGAGTTCAACTCGCGTCGCACTCTGGGTGGCTACACGGGTTAATCGGATTAGGGCTGATTAACGAAACTTTCGGTGTGTCACCGGAACAGTTAATCAGGGATCCGGTTGAAGCTAGAGATCCTGAACCCTGAAGGTTCCACCCTGTCGTTGCGTATAGGAATTGTTCCCCGACCTAGTTGGATACCTTGGATACGAAGTAGCACGATGGAGCGCAAGCCCGGAGCCAAAGAACCTAATTTACATATGTTACGGGCCGTAGGGGTATTTTGGTAAATACTAAAATATGGCTCAGAACACATTGAATATGTATCTAGAATGAGCAAAATAATTTCAGGAGCTCATAAGCACTTACGGAACTCGATTCCGAGTAGCGCACCTCACTCAGTCTCTCTTTTAGTTTTCCGTTTTTCGTGAAGGGCGTTTTCGTCCAGGCTTCACGATAGACACCCGGAATCCCTAAAAACCGCCCCCCCTTATCCCTATCCACCTAGGGGCCGGCCCAAGCCTCCTTGGAGCCATGGAAGACCGGCCCTATATGTATTAGAGAGGGGGAGGGGCCGGCCCTATGGTTCTACTCCCTATCCTCCAAAAATCCGACCCCTTTAGCCTCCTCCTTTGTGGTTTCGGCCAAGGAAAAGAGAGGAAGAAGAAGGGAGAAGGAAGAGGAAGGAAGGAGAAGGAAGAAAGGAGAAAGAGGAGAAGAAAATCTCGCGGCTCGCCAATCCTCCTTGGAGCCATGGGAGACCGACCCTATATAGGAATAGGGAGAGGGAGGGGCCGGCCTAATGGTTCCTCTCCTCCAGAAAATCCAAACCCCCTACTAGCCTCCTCCTTTGTGGTTTCGGCCAAGGAAAAGAGAGAAAGAAGAAGAGAGAAGGAAGAGGAAGGAAGGAGAAGGAAGAAGAGAGAGAGAGAGAGAGAAGGAGATCTTGCGGCTCGCCATCGTCTTCGCAACGGATTCCTCCGTCGGCTCGTAATCCCAGCACTCAGAGACGGGATTTCGAGGATTCTTCAATTCGTAAAGGACAAGGTGCTATCCGACAGTTTCCTTTGCGATTAAAGCGCGGTTCTTCATCATTCCGTCATCTCCAGATCATAGATTCATAAGGTATGATGAATTAAAACATCTAACTAGATGCATGCATGTCTTCCGTAGATCGTAGTATGCCTCTAGGGTGTCCGCACATATGCTAAGATCGTAGATTTGCATGTAGATTGTTTTGTAGAATTAATTGTAATGAAACATACACCGTATGATCTTCGGATCTTTCTTTTTCTTCCACTGCGACTCTGATTAGCGGATCCAATTCCAACAATTGGTATCAGAGCACGCTTTGGTATATGTTTCATGTATGAATTCGTGAAAACATCATGTGAATATATGATGGCATATGTTTTCGTCGGGGTTCGACGTAGATCATGCATATGGATTATGCTATGTATCGTCTTTTTGTAGGTGCCGCGCTGAATAGTAATTTGTGATTGCATGCATCCGGGGGTCGGACCCCGGATTTAATTTTGCATTGATTATTATTGTATGTGAATTTTAAGGCTCTAGATGGGCGAGGGTGGGGGTTGACCATCCTCGGTTCCCTAGCCAGTTTTCTAGGATTGTTTCTTTTTTCTTTCTAGTGAAATTGTACATGAACGAGCACTTGCTCGGAGCGTGTTAGTTTTTCGGTCACAGGAAGAAGGAGATGATGCTTCTCCACAGTTCGGGCAAGCGGTACTATGGCGTGTAAAGACCCGGCGAAAGCGTGCACGTTGGCGATGATGGGGATCGTCCTCAGAGATCGTGCAGAACGGAAGATCAGGATATCTTGGCTGTGCAATTCAGGTTCAGGGGTCGGACACTGGACTTGATTCAGTTTTGATGTGTTTTTCTGTTGATTCTCTTTACTTTTTGTTTAGAGAACCCCGATGATAATTTTATTATCTTGCTTGTGAGTTTGTCTCTAGATCAGGCTTAGGGTTAGTACTAAGCTTATGGATTCATCGGTGTCTCTAGATGTTTCTAACACATGCGAATCCGGTGGCTAGCTAAAAGGAAAGGTGGTAACCGCCCTCGTGGTAGTTCAGGTAGCCAAGTACTGTGCACCGAGATAGACGCAGTGTTAGATTTGTTTAGAGATAATTAACTAATGTCTCCATAAGAAGTATGATAACCCTAGTGGGATGCCCTTTCCCCACGTAGTCCTAGCGACCAAGTTAGGTTAGGATTTCACTATGTGATACCCGTTTCTAGATGACGTTTGATGGTAGTATGAACTCATCACGAATTGGTTATGCCACCATGTTAGGATTGATGTGTTCTAAGCTTGTAAAACTTTATGTTTTGGTCTAATAAAGATTGATAGTTATTATTATATGAGATGCATATAGGTGCATAACATAGTTACGTGTTCTTTTAAGAACAGAGAGCCATGTTTATATGGTAGTCCACTGAGTTGAAAACTGAGTGGATTGGTCCCGTATAATGTAAATCAGTTCGCAGCTATGATCAGGTTGGTCGTCTCATCATGTTAAGCTGTTGGCGATGATAGTTCATGGGATGTCTTCACCATGGTCATCACCAGGCACAGTGTCTGTGGCTGAACGGAACTAACATGGTATACAGATCAGTGAGCAGACACTGGTACACTGAGCCGTGTTTCTGCTTAGGGTAAAACAGTCCTAAACCCTGAGGAACCACGTCTGATGGACTAACCAGTTGCATGGTGCTTTGGCGCACCAATGTGTGAGGATCCGTATACAGTGATCCAAAACCACGGTATACTGGGTTACTCGGCTGGCGTTGCATTAGCGTGTCACTCCTGTAGGCCATCCATACCCCTGAAGGGAGGTGCGTTCCTTGGTGTGACTTACACTGTACCAAACCCAGGCCTGGTTGTCATCAGTTTGACTGTTGACCGGGTTCGATTACTCGACGGGGTAATCAGAGGTACGATGTATAAATCAACCTGGAAGGAACCAAGTCATATGATCATTCGAGTCTGACGGTAGTCTCCACCGCTCGAAGTGAATCATGGCATCAAGTGGAGGGACAGCAGGTTTACCACTACTAAGCGGAGAGCAGGGGTATGATGGAGAACATAGTAAGTCTGGGTGAATTGGAGTGCAGCCTACGTCGCACTCTGGGTGGCTACGCAGGTTAACTCGAGCTCAGAGGATCGATGGTACACTCGGGTAGTGTGTCGATCGAGCTTAAGTTGGAAGCCATGAACCCCGGTCCCTGATGGTTCCACCTTATCAACATTATGTACGGTTCTTGAACCATCTCCTTGGAACACCATTAGCATTAAGAGGAAGAAAGAAGTATACGCTCCGTGTGTGCTTGGTACTAGAGCACGGTAGATGCGTAACTACATACGAGTACTATGGGTTATGCCCGAGACTAGTACAGAGTCGCGTGTAGTAATCCCTAGCCATAAGTGAACTTCGCTGCATGGGTGCAATGCACCGGGGTATGTTGCGAATTGACTAGTTGACTTTGCTAGAGGCACCCTTCGGTGGCCTCAGTTAATAGTAAGTAACTAGTAGAAATCACTTAAGTAATGGCCGCTAGGTATCGCATGCTAGAAATGGTCAAAATGAGGCGTCAGGGTGTTTTGGTAAAACCTCACTCTGCCGGACCTCACTATTGGCCGACCCTAGCAGTGGGAGATCTTGCTAGGGCCGGCCCTATATTGTAGGGATGAGAATCTCTCATCTATAGGAGCCGGCCATATGATAGGGATAGGGCTTAGAATCGGTTAAGATCGAGCCCTAAAATGTGGGAAAACGGATAAATACAAGGAGAGATAAAAAGAAGATAATGGAGAGATAATTATGGGAGGTATTTATCCCCTTGGATCCTTATCCAAGGGGGTAGGCCGGCCCTATATAAAGGGTTATATGGGGCCGGCCATATAGATGCAAAAACCGAACCCCCCTCCCCTCTCATCTCTCTAGTTCTCTCCCTAATCCATCTCCCGTTTCCCGCTTGCAACTTCGTCCTCCTCGCGTGGAGTTCTGAAGAAGGAGAAGGGTCGTTCTTCGGAGGCACTCAGAGATCCGAGAGCGACATTCCGTGCATCGTGTGTGATCGGGTGAACAAGAAGGCATCGTCTCCAATCGTACCATCGGCATCTTCGCGAACGATCTTCCATCTCCATCGACAAAGAAGACAATTCTCCGCGGTTAAAAGATCCGTACGAAAGGTATGTGTAATCTAACATGTAGATCTAGCGAGTATTATGATTTGCATGCATACTAGTTAATCATTACGCTAGATTGCTGTTAGGATGTTCGATTCACGTGCATACACATGCACACATATGTAGATTAGTTTCTATGAAAGTTTAAATCGTGTAACGTGCACCATGAACGGTCTTTCGACCGCAAAATCGTTTCCACTGCGAGCCTCTACCAGGGATTAATTTCCAACAATTGGTATCAGAGCCGCATTAGTGGTGTGCGTTTCATGTTTTTTTCATGAAACCAATATGTGTGCGCATGATGAATGCGTGAAATCATCGGGGTTCTTACACTTAGATCATGCATATGTATAGATTGTGTTTGTTCTATTAATCATTCTTGCAGGGCGTCGCTATATATAATCTAGATCTGTGTTTGTGCTTGCTACCGGGGGTCGGACCCCGAGTTAGCAATTATCTGGATTTGCTTTCTGTGTGTGGATATGTAATTGAGCCGTAGATTGGGCGAGAGATGGGGGTTGACCAGCCTCGGTTCCCATGGCCTTTTTCCTAGGTGTGTTTTCTTTTCTTTCTAGGAAATTGTGTACGGGCGAGCAGTTGCTCGAAGCGTACTAGACTTTTTCGGTTACAGATTGAGAAGAAAGATGTGCCAAAGAAATCTACCATCGGGAGCGGAAGCGGAACCCTGGAGGATGAAGATGATCCGGCAAAGTGTTCGTATGCGCGACGGAGGAATCGGACCGAGGGACTTTGCGAAGAAAGCTAGAGGCATGCGCTGTGCAAATTAGGTTCAGGGGTCGGACCCTGAACTTAATTCAATCTTTATGGTTGCTTTCTTTATTAGTTCTTTATGCTTCATATCGAACCCCGATGAGATAATATGATTATCAGTTTTCAGAGGGATGCCTTTCCCCTCCGGTCCAAACGACTGTTTGAGGATAGGATCCCGCTAGATGACGCCTATTATTTAGTTGACTTTTGATGTTAGTGGGATCCTATCACATATGGTTATGCCACCATTAGGTTAGCACCCGACTAGTCGGGTGTGCCTATTTGGCCAGCATCGAAATCAAAGATGAGATGGAGATCCATTGAACATCAATTGTCAAATTTATAAGCGAGGCGCCATGACTAGTGGGAGTCCTTTCCAGTGAGTCAGACTCTAGGATTAGCTCCAGAGCATTAGCGTGATAACCAATTTTGCAGAGCATCGATATTCTCGGAATATGTAATGTGACCCTTGAATGGAGAAATCCACTTGTGGCAGGGACTATGATATTCCGAGAATGATTAATGCTAGGCGAAGGGCTTGAACACTAGTGGGAGCATGGTGTGACCAGGGTCTAGTATATAGGAGGTCGCTACCTTTGCATTAGCATAAATTCATACTCACAAAATAATCCTCATATATAATAAGGGATGCAAGAGAGGACTCTTTTGAGATCCCCTGACCTCCACGGCCAATCGCTTCGTATTAGGGTGGAGAGGCGTAACTCAACATCCCCTAGGATGGGGGTTATGTCAATCCATGCCAAATCACTTAGTGATCTCTCTTTAGATATGGTAATTACGGGGTGAGGAGAGAAGGGCTTTTCATCCCACCCTAGTGGGGGCCGCATGAACTCCCGTGTTGTATTTACCTAGGCTCGTGGGTAAGCATCCAAAGTACATATGAGGCATTCGTTGCTTAGACAATGGGGATCACGTGGTACTGGCCAAAAGATAACCATGGTCCATCACAGCCCTTAGTTGGCAGATTTGGATAGGGTCAAGGAAAAGGCCCGTGTAAGCGGATTGACGCTGTATGATGCCCCCTAGGGCAAGTACAGTCGATTCCAAGATCTTACATACATAGTTAATTAATCCATAGAGATGGCTTCGCTTGAGGGTAGCGTCGACATATGGATATAATTAGCTTGTTTTAAAAATCCATAAAATAAGTTTTTCATGCATTCTCATTATTCAATTTTTAATTTACAGATGACCAAGTTAGATCCCCTGTCCGCTATCCTAAATGACCACAAACTTACCGATCCCAACTATGAGGACTGGAAGCGCAACCTGTACCTGGTCTTGAGGATTGGTAAACATATGACAGCCCTGAATGACCCTGAGCCAGATTTGCTAGGACCCGATGCCACAAAGGCACAGTTAAAGGCTTTCACTGACTGGAAGGAATCTAATGAAATATGTAAATGCTATATTATAGCATCCTTACAAACAACTCTGCAGAAGCAAGTTGAGGAGATGCCCGACGCCTCTGACATGATGTTGTATCTGAAGGAGATGTTTGAAGGTCACAATCGCGTTACACGATACCTTACCATCAAGAAATTCGTCGGCACTAAGATGTCCAATGGGACGCTGGTTCGGGAACACATGATGAAAATGTTTGGGTTCCAGAACGAACTAGCTACCATGGACATTGTGCTAGAAGGCGAGGTGATGACAGACATCTTCCTCTCGTCATTGTCTGGAGCCTTTGAAGGCTTTGTCACCAACTTTAATTTGAACAAGTTGGCTATGACAAATGCAGAGCTTCTGGGAGCTCTCCAGGCAGCTGAGGATGGCTTCAAGCAGAAGGGCGAAGCACTTCATGTGCAATGTAGATCCTTCAAAAAGTCTGGTAAACCTCAGGGCAAGAAACATAAGAAGAAACCTAAGTCAGTGCCTGTGCAGGACTCTGCTGGGGCCTCTGGGTCTGGAGAATCAAAGAAACCGGGCACGAAGTGTTTTCGGTGTGGCCAGAATGGTCATTAGAAGAAGGACTACAAGAAGCCTCAGAATGCTGGAGAAGGTAATCTACAACTCTTAGTTGTTGAATCATTTCTTTCAAGTAATAGTACTTTTGCTAGTTGGATTGTGGATTCAGGATCCACTAACCATGCCTGTAACTCTCTTTAGGGGTTTCGGGAAAGCAGAAGATTGCTTGATGGAGAGGTGACCTTGAGCATGGGAACTGAGACCGTGGCTGCTACTGAAGCTATTGGAGACGTTAATCTTAGTTTTTCGAATAATAAGACTTTGACTCTTAGAGATGTTTTTTATGTACCGTCCTTGAGACGTAACTTAATTTTTGTTTCTTCTTTAGTTAATGAAGGTTATTCAGTTTATTTTGATGCTTCTGGTGTGTCGTTTAAGCTGAATGGAACTTTTATAATAAGAGTAATGGTCAGAATCATCTCTATATTGTCAGTCCTAAATTTGAAAAAGATAACATAATAACTTCAGCATTTAATGTTAATTCATCTAAGCGTAAGAAACCTTCGGAAAATTTTACCCAACTATGACACTTACGACTTGGGCATATTGGTTTAGACAGGATCCATAGGATGGTGAAGGCCGGGCTTCTGGAAACAGATCCTATGGAGATCCTTCCCATCTGTGAATCCTGCCTGGAAGGCAAGATGACCAAGAGGGCCTTCAAAGGCAAAGAAGTAAGAGCTACTGAAGTATTGGAGTTAATCCATTCAGATGTGTGTGGACCCATGAGCGTCAAGGTGATAGGAGGCTATGAGTACTTCATCACTTTTATTGATGATTACTCAAAATATGGTTATATTTACCTGATGCGACGGAAGTCAGAATCCTTTGACATGTTCAAAGAGTTCAGGGCTGAAGTAGAAAAGCAGACAGGTAAATATATAAAAACCCTTTGATCTGATCGAGGAGGTGAGTACCTATCTGATGAGTTCCTTGAGTATATGGTGGAGCATGGGATTAAATCTCAATTTAATGCTCCAGGAACCCCACAACAGAATGGAGTTTCCGAGAGAAGGAATCGAACGTTGTTAGACATGGTTCGTAGCATGATAAGTTACGCCAGTTTACCAATGACCTTTTGGGGATATGCCCTACAAATAACAGTTTATATTCTGAACCACGCTTCGTCTAAGTCAGTACCTCAGACCCCTAGAGAGCTGTGGTCAAGGAACAAACCGAAACTACATCATTTTAGAATATGGGGATGTCCTGCACATGTGCGGAAGGATAAGAGGGATAAGATAGAACTGAAGTCCAAAGTATGTTTGTTTGTAGGGTATTCTAAGGAGACTAAAGGTGGCCTATTTTATGATCCTGAGGAAAAGAAGGTGATCGTTTCTGCGAACGCCTATTTCCTAGAACAGGATTATATTCAGGACCACAAACCTACTAGTTAGGTAGTTCTGGATGAGCTACTAGGTACTAGATTAGAAAGCGCATCCGAAAGCATAGTGGGAGCTGACATCACAGACACTAATATACCAGATACTGTAGAACCTATTAATCCTGTAACACAACCACCACCTCGTCGCAGTGGGAGGAACATCAGAGCTCCTGATAGATACTATAGAGAAACCTTATTGGTTGATCCAGTGGGTCAGGAGGATGACCCACTGAGCTACGATGAGGCAGTGGGAGCTTCTGACGGCTCTGACTGGCAAAAGGCTATAGAGGTAGAAATTTCATCAATGTCCCATAACGATGTATGGACTCTTGTTACGCCGTCATCCAATATTAAACCTATTGGGTGCAAGTGGGTGTATAAGAAGAAGAGAGGATCCGATGGTACAATTGAGACTTATAAAGCTAGATTAGTTGCCAAGGGTTATACCAAGAGAGAAGGAATCGACTTTGACGAAACCTTCTCGCCGGTAGCTATGATAAAGTCTATTCGGATCCTCTTATCCATTGCAGCCCATTACAACTGGGAGATCTGACAAATGGATGTCAAGACAACATTCCTCAATGAAAATTTAAAAGAAGACATTTATATGATGCAGCCACCAGGTTTTAAATCAGAGGGTCAGGAACATCTAGTTTGCAAGTTGCAGAAGTCCATTTATGGACTAAAGCAAGCACCTAGAAGTTGGAACACCCGTTTTGATCAGGCAATCCAGTCATATGGATTTACTCAAAACGAGGATGAACCATGTGTATACAAGAGGAGTGATAAGACTACAGTAGTATATTTGATACTTTACGTAGACGATATTCTACTCATTGGAAATGATGTTGGAACATTGTCAACGGTAAATGTCTGGTTGTCAACACAGTTCGATATGAAAGACCTAGGTGAAGCGAGTTATGTTTTGGGGATCAAGGTAACACGTGATCGCCAGAACAGGATTCTCTCGCTGTCACAGGCCGCGTATATAGATAAGGTTATGGCTAGGTTTGACATGCAAAACTCCAAGAAGGGTTTTGTGCCATTTAAACATGGCGTAAAACTGTCTAAGGATTAATGTCCTAAGACATCTGAGGAGAGAGCAGAAATGCAGAAGATACCTTATGCTTCGGTATTAGGTAGTCTAATGTATGATATGCATTGTACAAAGCCAGATATCTGTTTTGCAGTAGGCATGATGGGTCAGTTTCAGTCGAATCCAGGTCCAGATCACTGGACAGCAGTTAAGTGTATACTCAAGTACCTTCGTAGAACAAGGGACTTTGAGTTGGTTTACACTGCACAAGAACTAACACCGATTGGATACACAAATTCTGACTTGTTATCAGATTTGGAATCCAGAAAATCGACATTAGGTTTTGTGTTTATGTTAGGAGGAGCAGCGGTTAGTTGACAGAGTGTGAAGCAGAAATGCATCGCAGACTCTACCACAGAGGCTGAGTACGTTGCAGCGTGCGAGGCAGCCAAAGAGGCGGTATGGCTCAAGAAATTCCTTACGGATTTGGGGTACGTACCAGAGGCCCAGTTACCTATTGTGCTTTCCTGCGACAATAGTGGGGCGGTAGCACAAACAAAGGAGCCAAGACATCACCAAAAGGGGAAGCACATCGAGCGCAAGTTCCACTTGATTTGGCAGTTTCAAAAGCAAGGGCGAGTAACGGTGACACAGATTGCATCTACAGATAATATTACTGATCCTTTCGCAAAGGCAATACCTACCAAGGCATTCGAGCGACATGTGGACGCGATGGGAGTCAAAATCATTTTGCTATGCTAGACCAAGTGGGAGATTGTTAGGATTGATGTGTTCTAAGCTTGTAAAACTTTATGTTTTGGTCTAATAAAGATTGATAATTATTATTATATGAGATGTATATAGGTGCGTAACATAGTTACATGTTCTTTGAAAAACAGAGAGCCATGGATATATGGTAGTCCACTAAGTTGAAGACTGAGTGGATTGGTCCCATATAATCTAAATCAGTTCGCAGCTATGATCAGGTTGGTCGCCTTATCATGTTAAGCTGTTGGCGATGACAGTTCATGGGATGTCTTCACCATGGTCATCACCAGGCACATTGTCTGTGGCTGAACGGAACTAACACGGTATACAGATCAATGAGCAGACACTGGTACACTGAGCCGTGTTTCTGCTTAGGGTAAAACGGTCCTAAACCCTGAGGAACCACGTCTGATGGACTAACCAGTTGCATGGTGCTTTGGCGCACCAATGTGTGAGGATCCCTATGCAGTGATCCAAAACCACGGTGTACTGGGTTACCCGACTGGCGTTGCATTAGCGTGTCACTCCTGCAGGTCATCCATACCCCTGAAGGGAGGTGCGTTCCTTGGTGTGACTTACACTGTACCAAACCCAGGCCTGGTGGTCATCAGTTTGACTGTTGACCGGTTTCGATTACTCGATGGGATAATCAGAGGTACGATATATAGATCAACCTGGAAGGAACCAAGTCATATGATCATTCGAGTTTGACGGTAGTCTCCACCGCTCGAAGTGAATCATGGCATCAAGTGGAGGGACAGCGGGTTTACCACTACTAAGCGGAGAGCAGGGGTATGATGGAGAACATAGTAAGTCTGGGTGAATTGGAGTGCAGCCTGCGTCGCACTCTGGGTGGCTACACAGGTTAACTCGAGCTTAGAGGATCGATGGTACACTCAGGTAGTATGTCGATCGAGCTTAAGTTGGAAGCTATGAACTCCGGTCCCTGATGGTTCCACCTTATCCACATTATGTACGGTTCTTGAACCATCTCCTTAGAACACCATTAGCATTAAGAGGAAGAAAGAAGTATACGCTCCGTGTGTGCTTGGCACTAGAGCACGGTCGATGCATAACTACATACGAGTACTAAGGGTTATGCCCGAGACTAGTACAGAGTCGCATGTAGTAATCCCTAGCTATAAGTGAACTTCGCTGCATGGGTGCGATGCACCGGGGTATGTTGCGAGTTGACTAGTTGACTTTGCTAGAGGCACCCTTCGGTGGCCTCAGTTAATAGTAAGTAACTAGTAGAAATCACTTAAGTAATGGCCGCTAGGTATCGCACGCTAGAAATGGTCAAAATGAGGCGTCAGGGCGTTTTGGTAAAAACCTCACTCTGCAGGACCTCACTGGTGGCTGACCCTAGCAGTGGGAGACCTTGCTAGGGCCGGCCGTATGTTGTAGGGATGAGAATCCCTCATCTATAGGGGCCGGCCATATGATAGGGATAGGGCTTAGAATCGGTTAAGATCGAGCCCTAAAAAGTGGGAAAACGGATAAATACAAGAAGAGATAAAAAGGAGATAATGGAGAGATAATTGTGGGAGGTCTTTATCCCCTTGGATCCTTATCCAAAGGGGTAGGCCGGCCTTATATAAAGGGCTATATGGGGCAGGCCATATGGATAAAAAAACTGAACCCCCCTCCCCTCTCTTCTCTCTAGTTCTCTCCCTAATCCATCTTCCGTTTCCCGCTTGCAACTTCGTCTTCCTCGCATGGAGTTCTGAAGAAGGAGAAGGGTCGTTCTTCGGAGGCACTCAGAGATCCAAGAGCGACGTTCCGTGCATCGTGTGAGATCGGGTGAACAACAAGGCATCGTCTCCAATCGTACCATCGGCATCTTCGCGAACGATCTTCCGTCTCCATCGACAAAGAAGATAATTCTCCGCGGTTAAAAGATCCGTACAAAAGGTATATGTAATCTAACATGTAGATCTAGCGAGTATTATGATTTGCATGCATGCTAGTGAATCATTACGCTAGATTGCCGTTAGGATGTTCGGTTCACGTGCATACACATGCACACATATGTAGATTAGTTTCTATGAAAGTTTAAATCGTGTAATGTGCACCATGAACGGTCTTTCGACCGCAAAATCGTTTCTGCTGTGAGCCTCTACCATGGATTATTTTCCAATACACCATTAGGTTGAGGTCCGGCGGAGGTTGTCGGATGTCCCTATTTGGCCAGCATCGAAACCTGTAATGAGATGAGGTCTACTATGACATCAGACATCAAATTGTGAACGAGGCGTCATTGTAGTGGGAGTCCTTTCCACGTTGACCTTAGGCTAGACTCCAGATCTTAGGATTATGGGCAAACTAGTGAAGTATCGGGATCCTTGGAATCTATGTAATATGATCCTTGCAAGAAAGGCGAAAGCTGAGTATTCAAGGTAGGGACTATGATATTTTCTGAGGATACTAATGCTTTGCGAGAGGGTTTGTAATCCTAGTGGAAGCACGGTAGACCAGGGTCTAAGTCTTGGAGGTCGTGACCTTTCTAGATATGCATAAAACCTCATAAAGAAGGGATGTGTAAGAGGTTCCCTCCAAAGGGGAGCCCTTGGCCTCCACAATCAACCTGCTAAGGGTCTGGGTGAGAGGTACGCAGTTCGATATTCCTACCGGGTGAGAGCTGTGTTTTCTTCTATGCTGGTTCACCTAGTGGTTTCCTTCGGGACATAGAGGATGCCAGTGGCAGTGGGTGATGATTTTTTCCTACACCGCGGGAGCCTATGAACCCCCCTACCGACACCACCTAGATTTGTGGGAAGCATCCGAAAGAATGTGTGAAGCCGCTGTTGCTGAGCACGTGGGTCATATAAAGCTGGCGAAAAGAAGACTGGGAGGTCTTTCAGTTTACCATGGATAATTCTGATGAAGACTGGGCCATAAAAGCCCCGTTGGTAGAAGCGGTTGCATGCTCTCACCGAGATGCTGTCTCCAATTCAAGGCCGATAGTCTCAGTGCTCGAGCCCAGGAAATTTAGATTCCTGGATGTCTCCACTTGAGGTAGTGAAAACATAGCGGCTGGAGTATACATTATCTATTTCTAAATTCCATGAAATAGATTGTAGTAAACCCTAATTTTGCTTTGAACCATTGTTTACAGAAATCATGACCAAGCTCGACCCCCTTGCCTCCATACTTAATGATAACAAACTTACGGGACCAAACTACGAGGACTGAAAGCATAACTTGATGCTCGTCCTAAGGGTTGGCAAACACACAATTGCCCTAAGTACCCCTCAACCGGCCATGCCGGGACCAAGTGCAACTGAGGCCCAATTAAAGAAATGCAAAGACTGGCTAAATGCTGATGAGATGTGCAAGTGCTACATAGTGGCATCTTTGCAGACCGTTCTTCAGAAGCAAGTCGAAGACATAGCCTTTGCTTCAGACATGATGCTCTACCTAAAGGAAATGTTCGAGGGTCGTAGTCGGGTAACTCGTTACCTGACCATCAAGAAATTAGTGTCCACGAAGATGGCAGAGGGGACTTTAGTTCGGAATCATATGCTAAAATTGTTTGGCAATGTGAACGAGCTTGGTTCCTTCGATGTCATCTTGAAAGCAGAGATCCAGACCAACATTTTCCTCGCGTCTCTGTCAGAAGCGTTTGAGGGCTTCGTTACCAACTTTAACCTTAACCGATTGGAGATGTCTAACGCAGAGCTCCTAGCGACGCTCCAAGCGGCAGAGGACGGGATGAAGGCAGGAGCCCAATCCCTGAACGTAGAGCGGAATTCTTCTCTGAAAGCCAAGGGCAAGTTTCAGAAAAGAAAGTCTAAGAAGCCCGTGAAGATGGGCCAGGTGCAGTTGCAGATTCCTAAGCAGAATGGTCCGGCGAAGCCCAAAGGAAAATGTTTCCGATGCGGCAAGAAGGGGCACTGGAAGGGCGACTACCGCGCAGCTTCCAAGAAGGCTGAGATAGGTATATCTCAAATCCATATAGTGGAATCCCTTGTAGCATCCAGTTGTTCTTCAGTTTCATGGATTGTGGATTCTGGTTCCACTAACCATGCTTGCAATAATTTGCAGGGATTCAAGGAGACAAGAAAACTGGGTGATGGGGAGATAATCCTAAGCATGGGAGCTGAGGCCGTAGCAGAGGCTGAAGCAGTTGGAGATGTCGTCTTGCAGTTCCTTGATGGAAGAAGTTTATTACTTAGAGACATACTTTATGTACCGTCCTTGAGACGAAATTTAATTTCTGTTTCCTTATTGAATAATGAAGGTTTTTTAGTTTTATTTGATGCTTCTGGTGTGTCAATTAAATTGAATGGTTCCTTTGTTTGTAAGGGAAAGACACAGAATTGTCTCTATATAATTAACTCCAATCATAAGCAGGATAACATAACTGAAGCTTATGTGATTAATTCATCTAAAAGAAAAAATCCCTCAGATAATCTAACACTCCTTTGGCATCTAAGGCTTGGACACATAGCCTCAGACATGATTCACAGGTTGGTTAAGTTAGGACTTTTAAGTCCAGATGTTTCAGAAAGCCTACCGACGTGTGAGTCTTTTTTTTTTTTTTTGAAGGATAAAAACTAATCTATTACTGGAAAATAAAGGCAATTATAGGACACGGCTTGTCTCTAAATGAGCAAGCAGACCACACGACCATGGAGTCCACAGCAACAATAAAACCCTACCTCATCGCACGAGGAGCAGACCGACATGGTAGCCCCCGGACTAGAGGAAACACACATCACTCAAGTTAAGAAAAAAAATAACACAAACACCAGTGAACAAGAGCAACAGATATCTAATCGCATTAGCTAGCACCCCTACTCCTCGTAACCCTATCAGATTGTCCCTTTGGCCTAACTTCTTTATCTCGGGACGCAATCGTTGGATTCGGCATGGTAAGAAAACACGGCCGGTTGGCAAGATGGGGTGGCTGTTGCTTGTACTGGTCAAAGGAATCCAAGGGATGATCATCACCTGCTTCCTCCGCTCGATCTGTAACCTCCCCAGCTTCACCACCGAAATCCTGCAGTACAACTGACGCCGGATCATCCGATAATCCCACTACCTTTCGAGTCAAATTCTTTCGATGAACTCGTTGAATAGCAGGAATTGAAAGGCTGGGGCTTCCTTCTCGAAGACTCCGTCGAGTAGTATACTTACTACCGCCAGCAGAAACCCCACTCCCACTAGTGAGAGCGAGGACAATCGGAGCTCCACCCCCCTCGCTAGCTATACTTTCAGCTTGCATAACAGTTACCTTATGCCGCTCAGCATCAGCCTCAACTTGCATAACAATAGTAGTCTCTACTTGCAAAACATTTGCCTCTTGACAATCAGCAGCAGCCTCTACTCGTGTAACATCAGCTATTACTGCAACATCAGGCTGCGTAACATTCAAATCTGCAGTAACATCAGGCTGCGTAACATTAGCTATTACTGCAACATCAGGCTGCGTAACATTCAAACCTGCATCAACATCAGGCTGCGTAACATTCAAATCTGCAGTAACATCAGGCTGCGTAACATCAGCTATTGCTGAGCCACCAGGCTGTGTTACAGCAACAACAGCACCATCAAGGCCTGAATCATCAGCACCTCCTGTACCTTTAGAAGCTTGGTCTACACCTTCAACACCCAACCCAGCAACAACCTTTCTAGCATCTGCTTCAGCGTGAAGGCACTCATCAGACACTGCAGCAACTTCAACACCCTGATTCACAATAGCACCATCAACAATTACAGCACCAACTGCACCTACCTCAGCAACTCTCCCACCAACATCTCCACCTTGGGCCATTGTAACACCAGCATCAACAACACCACCTCCTTGCACACCAACTTCCTCACAGTAACTATCCAACACATCAAACCGAGTACCATACACACAAGTAGAAGGTGCCTCGGCTTCGAAGAAACCCATTGACTCCTTCCCTTTTCCTCGAGCGGTGTTAGGCCTGCCCACCGGAGTCCAACCTTGAACATTCTCCTTGGGATTTAGATCCTCCTTACCAACCGCATTCGGAGCCGCCATCTCCCGGGGCACTCTGGGTCTCCACACAACTTGGGAATCCCGATTCGGACCCATGTTCTTCCACGCAGCCCCAATTCTAGGATGTTTAAGGCAATTCGCTTCATGATGATCAAAGGACTTGCATGCCCTGCAACGTTGAGGAATCCAATCGTAAATTACCGGTTGGATAGAGAGAAGCTTACCTTTGCTGTCTCGAGCCTCGACCTCCACAGGTAAGGCGTCTTCCACACTTATCTCAACGCACAACCGGGCATAGTTGACCCGCGAACGATCAGTAGTAGCCCGGTCCATATACAATGGAATTCCAATGATGCTTCCCATACGACTAAGGAGTTCTTCAGACCATAGGTCTACCAATAGGTTAGGAAACCGGACCCAGATGGGGACCTTAGATAATAAATCACGTTCACAACTCAGACCTTTAGCCCATTTTTTCAAAACCAAAGGCCTACCCTCTATGTGCCAAGGGCCACCCTCCACAGCTCTAATAAAATCCTCTTCGAGTCCGAACTTGAAAAGAAACACACCATTCTCCCTTGAGAGTAACTCCAAACTACCTGTAGGTTTCCATAATTTCAATAACTGCACTTTAAGATGCACGTAGTAAGGTCGCCTACCCAAAACAAATCCAATCAACGTCAATTCCCATTTTTTCTGATTTCTCTCTACCTCCTCGATTGGACACACAGCCACTTTTTTCGAACCAATCATAGTAGGAGCAATATACCTCAGTTTGGACTTCCGCTGATTCACTACAGGTGGCGTAAGCTTGTTATTATGCTGTACTTCTCCCAGCCTATCAATGCTACCAGCACCTCCCTCACACTCCGACAGTGGCGTGGTCCGATTACCCCTCCCCCATTGAGGCCCATTGAGAATAAATGGTTCATTCAGATCTTTTGTTGAACACCTACCATGCACATTTGTAACTCCCTGGGAGCATCTTGGATCTAGCCTTCTAACTGGATCTCGATCTGACATTCCAGCTGATACAGGTATCCCACCGAACACCTGGTAGGCAGAGGCTGCAGCAGGGCCGCTCCTTGGACTATGCTGGTTAAAACAGAGGGGAGGGAACTCCTCTGCCTTTCCCAGCTCCACCGACTGGTTACCTCCATCAACTTGTCCCATTGCCCCCGAAAAAACCGAGACAACGACACCAGATCCAGATCTGGAGTTCGTGCCACCCAATCTGTGCCCCGAGCCAAACCGAACTTCTGCATGACGTGTGAGTCTTGCCTGGAAGGCAAGATGACTAAAAGATCTTTCCGAGCCAAAGGTTGCAGATCTAAGGAGGTATTAGAGTTGGTACACATGGATGTATGTGGGCCCATAAGTGTCCGTGCCATAGGAGGCTTCGAGTATTTCATCACCTTCACAGATGATCACTCGAGGTTTGGATACATATACCTAATACGGCGGAAGTCTGAATCATTTGATAAGTTCAAAGAGTTCAGAGCTGAAGCAGAAAAGCAGACAGGTAAAAGTATCAAGTCCCTTCGATCGGATCGAGGAGGTGAATACCTATCGGATGAATTTATTGGATACCTGCATGAGCATGGGATCGTATCCCAGTTGACTGCACCAGGGACACCACAACAAAACGGTATATCTGAGAGGAGAAACCGAACTTTGTTAGACATGGTTCGAACTATAATGAGTTATGCAACATTGCCACCTACCTTTTGGGGATATGTCGTAGAGACGGCAACATATACTTTGAACTTTGTTCCATCAATGTCAGTACCCCTAACTCCTTGGGAGTTATGGTTGAAGCGAAAGCCAAGCCTACAGCACTTTAGGATTTGTGGTTGTCCAGCACATGTGCGGAAGGACAAGCGAGATAAGATGGAGTCAAAAACTAAGGTATCTGTTCGTTGGGTATCCAAAAAGGACAAAGAGTGGTTTATTTTATGATCCTGATGATAGAAAGGTTGTCGTCTCGACGAACGCCGTATTCCTGGAGCAGGATTATTTAATAGACCATAAGCCCACCAGTATAGTTCTTGAAGAATTGATTGGTACTGTTAGGAGTACGCAGACAGAAAACGTAGTGGGAGCCGATACCACTAAGATTAATGATACTGTAGAATCGACTCCTATGGAACCACCACAGGTTCGTCGCAGTGGGAGGACCACAAGTGCTCTTGATAGATACATTTGAGAAGCCTTTATGGTAGATCCAGAGTTTCAGGAGGATGATCATTTGAACTATGATGAAGCGATGGTATCCTCTGACCATGCAGCATGGCAGGAAGCCATGGAGGCAGAACTGACATCGATGTCCCAAAATTTGATCTGGACACTTGTAACACCACCTCACAATATTAAACCTATTGGGTATAAGTGGGTGTACAAAAGGAAAAGAGGTTCGGATGGTACCGTTGAGACTTACAAAGCTAAACTAGTCGCTAAAGGTTATACCCAGCGAAAAGGGATCGACTATGACGAAACCTTTTCGACAGTGGCTATGCTTAAGTCTATCCGGATCCTCTTATCCATTGCAGCCCATTATGATTGGGAGATCTGGCAAATGGACGTCAAGACCGCATTCCACAACGGGGATTTGGAAGAAGATATCTATATGTCTCAGCCTCCAGGCTTTGTCGCAAAAGGTCAGGAAGGTCTGGTGTGCAAGTTGCAAAGGTCCATTTATGGACTGAAGCAAGTATCCAGAAGTTGGAACATGCATTTTGATCAGGCTATCCAGTCTTATGGATTTGAGCAGAACGTGGATGAACCATGTGTTTATAAAAGGAGCGATAAGACTGTAGTAGTTTTTCTAGTGCTTTACGTAGACGATATCTTGCTCATCAGAAACGATGTTGGAACGTTGTCTATAGTGAAGGTGTGGTTATCCTCTCAATTTGACATGAAAGACCTGGGTGAAGCGAGTTATGTTCTGGGGATTAAGGTAACTCGAGATCGCCAGAACAAGACTCTTTCGCTGTCACAATCAGCCTACACAGATACTATCTTGGTCAAATTCAGTATGCACAACTCCAAGAAGGGACTGGTTCCATTCAGACATAGAATAAATTTGTCCAAGGATCAGAGTCCTAAGACTCCTGAGGAAAGGGCAGAGATGTAGAAGATACCTTATGCTTCGGCTATAGGGAGTCTGATATATGCTATGCAGTCCACGAGACCAGATATATGCTATACAGTAGGCATGATGGGCAGGTATCAGTCAAATCTGGGTCCAGGATACTGGACTGCTGTGAAAAGTATACTCAAGTATCTCCGTAGGACGAGAGATTATGAGTTAGTTTACTCTTCACAGGAACTGATGTCGATTGGATATACGGATTCTGACTTTGCGTCAGATCCGGAATCCAGGAGATCGACGTCAGGGTTTGTGTTTTCATTAGGAGGAGGAGCTGTCAGTTGGAGGAGCGTGAAGTAGGGAAGCATCGCAGATTCGACGATAGAGGCTGAGTACGTTGCGGCGTGCGAAGCAGCTAAGGAGGCGGTGTGGCTCAGGAAGTTTCTCACGGACTTAGGATGCGTACCTAGAGCTCAAGATCCTATTGTCCTTTACTGTGACAATAGTGGAGCGGTAGCACAATCCAAGGAGCCAAGATATCACTAGAAGAGCAAGCATATCGAGCGGAAATACTACATTATCCGGGACTTGCAGAAGCGAGGGGAGGTAGCAGTGACTCAAGTGGCATCTACAGATAACATGGCGGACCCTTTCACAAAGGCGTTATCAACCAAGGCTATTGAGAAGCACGTGGATGCCATGAGAGTTAAGGCTGTTGTTCCCCGCTAGGCCAAGTGGGAGATTGTTGTAGCTCGTGTGTCCTTAGCGTGGAATTTTTGTATTAACATTAATAAAGATGACTTTGGTTATTGCTTTAATTAGAATACTACTCTGGTATATGATAATACTCATATAATAAAAGGACCCTAGGTAACACAGTAGGCCACTGAGGCGCATAGAGGATCCATGCTTGGGAGACCCAGTGGACCAGTTCTGTGTAGACCTAGAACTAGTTCACAGCTTTGGTGATGCCGATCGCTTCACCGAGAACAAACTGTTGGCAGGTAGAGGATGTGGTGAAGTCTCCACCACGGGAACGTGGGATTCCCATTCACCTGACCAAGCACGACGATCATGTTGAACAGTAACCAAGATGGTGCACAGTTCAGTGATTCAGACACTAGTGCATAAACCGTCTTACTACTATAGATAATCTGTCCTTAACCCTGAGGGACCATATACACTGGGCCAACCAGTTGTGTGGTGCTTTGATGTGCCAACGTGTACGGACCTTCCATAGTCCAATACCACGGTACGTTGGGTTACCCAGCTGGCGATTGAGTGACATGTAATCTCTACAGGTTATCCGACGTCCAGTGATGGATGGGTGCGTTTTGATGAGTCAATCTGTCCACATAGTTAACCCAGGCCTGGTGGTTATCAGTATGACTGACAATGTTCCAGATGCTAGGCATAGTACCGGAAGGTGTGTAGTGTTATAGATGACAAGTCATCAAACCCTAGTCAGATGATCGATCGGGATCTGACGATGCTCCCCACCGCCCGAGACGTATCATGGCACCAGTAATAGGAGGGACTAAGGATTATCGGAGTATAGTAGAGAACAGGGTTACGAGGGAGTAACATAAGTTTAGGATCACTAGAGTTCAACTCGCGTCGCACTTTGGGTGGCTACGCGAGTTAATCGGATTAGGGCCGATTAACGGAACTTTCGGTGTGTCACCGGAACAGTTAATCAGGGATCCGGTTGAAGCTAGATATCCCGAACCCTAAAGGTTCCACCCTGTTGTTGTGTATAGGAATTGTTTCACGACCTAAGTGGATGCGTTGGATGCGAAGTAACGCGATGGAGCGCAAGTCCGGAGCCAAAGAACCTAATTTACATGTGTTACGGGTCGTAAGGGTATTTTGGTAAATACTGAAATATGGCTCAGAATACATTGAATATGGATCTTAGAATGAGAGGAATAATTCCAGGAGTTCATAGGCGCTGACGGAACTCGATTCCGAGTAGCGCACCTCACTCAGTCTCTCTTTCAGTTTTCTGCTTTTCGTGAAGGGCATTTTCGTCCAGGCTTCACAATAGACACCCGGAATCCCTAAAAACCGCCCCCTCTTATCCCTATCCACCTAGGGGCCGGCCCAAGCCTCCTTGGAGCCATGGGAGACCGACCCTATAAAGGAATAAGGAGAGGGAGGGGCTGGCCTAATGGTTCCTCTCCTCCAGAAAATCCGAACCCCCCTACTAGCCTCCTCCTTTGTGGTTTCGGCCAAGCAAAAGAGAGGAAGAAGAAAGGAGAAGGAAGAGGAGAGAGAGAGAGAGAGAGAGAGAGAGAGAGAGAGAGAGAGAGAGAGAGAGAGAAGGAGATCTCGCGGCTCGCCATCGTCTTCGCAACGGATTCCTCCGTCGGGTCGTAATCCCTGCACGCAGAGACGGGATTTTGAGGATTCTTCAATTCGCAAAGGACAAGATGCTATCCGACAGTTTCCCTTGCGATTCAAGCGTGGTTCTTCATCGTTCCGCCATCTCTGGATCATAGATCTATAAGGTATGATGAATCTAAACACCTAACTAGATGCATGCATGTCTTCCGTAGATCGTAGTATGCCTCTAGGGTGTCCGCACATATGCTAAGATCGTAGATTTGCATGTAGATTGTTTTACAGAATTAATTGTAATAAAACATACACCGTATAATCTTCAGATCTTTCTTTTGCTTCCGCTGCGACTCTGGTTAGTGGATCCAATTCCAACAGATCTAACGCGAAAGAACAATCTAGCATGCATGCATGTTCTATATATGTTAGATCTACATGTTAGAGATCATACCTGCGTGCGGATTCTTTCACCACGATAAGTTTCTTCTTTGTCAATGGAAACGGACTCGGATCTGCTTGACATAGCTTAGGTGCGACAGCCATAACTTTCTGTTCTGAACTCCGATTGGGATAAAATTTGGACTGCATATAGCCAACTTCGAGATGCAACTTTTGCAATATGTTTCAACTCGTTTGGACTTCTGTAGCTCCCGAAATCACAAAAACAACACTGATTTTCTGTGCAGATTCTTGACAATAAAAGATTGTGGGAGATGCCTTCTAGTTCACCCGATCTCACACGATGCACGGCACCTTGTCGATGGATCTCTGAGTGCCTCTATCCGACGAGTCTTCTCCTTCTACGAAACACCACGCGAGGAAAACGAGTCGCCATCTAATGGCGCAAGCGAGGGAGAGAGACGAGAGAGGAGAAAAGAAGAGAGAAGAGGGGGCGGCTAGGGTTTCCCCATGGCATGGCCGGCCCCTAGGGCTTGCATCCATGGCCGACCCCCATCTCTCCTTTTCCCTTATATAGGGATGGCCTATCCATATGGATAAGGATAGTACGGATAAGTTTGACTGATTCAAACCTCTCCCTATATATCTCTATCTTTTCCTTGGTTTTGAAAACGGTCAAAACCAGCCCATTTTTTATGCCTCATCTCGGCCCATTCATTGAAGGCAACAACCTCCTGAAACCAATGGGGCCGGCCTTGACCAGTCTCCCAACACTAAGGGCCGGCCCCCCCTAGTACATAGTGGCGCATGGTATGACCAAAACGCCCTTATGTCACTAGTTGGCCGTTCCTCGTGTACGAGATTTTGCAAGGCACACATAAGTAAAGTGCACTAGTGATTTCACTATTCTCTGAGGTTTCCGTAGGGTTTCCCTAGTGAAGTCAACTAGTCAACTCGCAACATGTCCCGGTGCTTCGCACCCATGTGGCAAAGTCTACTTATGGCAAGGAATTGTTACATGCGTCTCTGCACTAACCTAGGGTTTCCCCTTAGTGCACACACGTAGCTACGCATCTACCGTGCACTAATGCGAAGCACTCACGGAGCGTAGGCATGGACTTCTCGCTTCCTCTAACTACGTTCTGTGTTTCGAGGAGATGGTATAAGAATCGTACATAATATCGATAAGGTGGAAGCTTCAGGGACCAGGGTTCATGGATTCTAACTCAGACTCGATCGACACACTACCCGAGTGTATCATCGATCCTTTGAGTCCGAGTTAACCTGTGTGGCCACCCAGAGTGCGACGTAGGTTGCATTCCAATTCCCCCAGACTTACTATGTTCTCCCTCATACCCCTGATCTCCGCTTAGTATGGTAAACCCGCTGTCCCTCCACTTGGTGCCATGATGCAACTCGAGCGGTGGAGAATACCGTCAGACTCGACTGCTCATATGACCAGGTTCCTTCCAGGTTGATCACATACATCGTACTTCCGATTACTTTAACGAGCAACCGAATCCGTCACCAGTCTAACAGATGACCACCTGGCCAGGGTTTAATACGACATAGGTCAGACCAAGGAACGCACCTCCCATTAGGGGTATGGATGGCCTGCAGGAGTGACACGCTGATGCAATGTCAGTCGGATAACCCAGTACACCGTGGTTTTGGATCACTGTATCTGGATCCTCACACATTGGTGTGCCAAAGCATCACTCAACTGGTTAGTCCATCAGACGTGGTTCCTCAGGGTTTAGAACCGTTTTACCCTAAGCAGAAACATGATTTAGTGTACCGGTGTCTGCTCACCGATCTGTGCACCGTGTTGGTTCTGTTCGGCCACAGACACTGTGCCTGGTATTGACCGTGGTAGAGACACCCACGCTCTGTCATCCCAACAGCTTATCCTGATAGGGCGACCAACCCTAATCAGAGCTGTGAACGTATTTAGGTTACATGGGACCAGTCCCTTGAGTCTCCCACTCAAGAGGATTACCATGTAGCCATGGCTCTCTATTCTGTGGTCAGAACACGTAGTAAGGTACGTACTAGGATGCAATCTTATACTATCAACCATACATAGCTAAACTATAGGTTTTTACGAGCTGTAGACCTCACCAATTCTAACAATTTCCCACTAGGTCTAATAAGGAATAACGGTGTTAAGCTCTGTAGCTTCTATATGCTGTCCAAAAGCCTGTGCAAGAATTCCCTAAAGGAATTGGCAACATTGTCTGTAGATTCTACCTCAGTACCGCTACTTGCATTTCCTCCTATAACTGTCAGATCAAGTAGAGTTTGTACTTTATGGGTTTTCCCTCATGGCGGTGCCCAGTCTCCTTGGACCTTGCTTACCGCTTTTCTATTTGCAACAACAGATAACTGAGCCTCTGGTACGCATCCCAAGTTCTTTAAGAACTTCCTAAGCTATACCACCTGGTAGACTACCTTGCACGCAACAACGTGCTCAGTCTTTATGGTGGAGTCTGTGATGCACTTGCTTCACACTCTACCAACTACCGCTTTTAATCCCAAGATAAAAACAATTCCTAAAATCGATTCTCTGGAACGCACATCTGACACCAAAGTCATACCTTGTGCGTCCAATTGATATCAGGACCTGTGAAGTGCAAGCTAACTCACAATCCTTACTTAATGAGGATTCCTTAGTATACCCTTCATATCGGTCCAGAGATCTGGACCCGGGTTCGACTGAAACCGACCCATCATTCCTGCTGCGCAATAGATATCTAGCCTCGTAAACCGAATCTGGCTAGAACCTTATCTTCATGCGTAGCCTGTGACAGCAAGAGAATCTTGCTCTGGTAATCTCGAGTTACCTTGATTTCCAGAACATAACTCGCCTCACTAGGATCTTTCATATCAAATTATGATGACTATAAATCTTTACCGTAAACAATATTCCTACGTTATTTTCAATCAGTAGAATATTGTTAATGTAAAGTACTAAGTACACCATTGTAGCTATTTCACTTTTCTTGTAACCACTTTGTTTATCATCATTCTGATCAAATTCGTGTGAGCGGATTTTCTTGATCATAATAGATATTCCAACCTGGATGCTTACATCAGTCCATAAATGGACCTTTGCAACTTGCATTCCATTGCTTCCTGACCTACTGACACAAACTCTAGGGCTACATCATCCATATGTCCTTTCCAAATTCCCGTTAGGGAATAACTGTCTTGACATTCATCAACCAGATCTTCCAACTATAATGGGCTGCGATGGATTAAGAGGATCCGAAATAGACTTAGGCATAGCTACCAGTGAGATGGTTTTGACATAGTTAATCCTTTCTTCTTTTGTAACTAATCTAGCTACTTAAGTCTTAACCGGGTACTTTTTTTATACACCTCCTACACCCTGAAGGGTGATAGTGCTATAAGTGTCAAGACTGTTCCAAGGGACATTGATGCAAATTTGTCTCCATGGTCTTTAGTCAGTCAGAGCTGTCGAACGAAAGCTCTCACTACTTCTTCGTAGCTCTAGGGATCATCCTCCTGAAACTCTGGATTAACTATCGAAGTTTCTCTATAGTATCTTTCAGGAGCTCTGATGGTCCTACAACGACGAGGTAGTGGTGGTACAAAAGTGAATTGTTTCTACAGTGTCTGGTATACTAGTTTCTTGTATCATCTACTCCCACTACGTTTTCAGATGCACACTCTCTATCAGTACCTGGTAGTTCACCTAGAACTACCTTACTGATAAACTTATGGTCTATAATATAATCTTGGTCTAGGTAGATGGTGTTCGTAGAAACGATTACCTTCCAAACCTCAAGACATAGAATAGTCCACCTTATGCCTCCCTAGGGTAACGTATAAATAGATATACCTGGAACTACATCTCCATCTCATCCCTTTTGTTCTTTTGCACAAGTGCATGACAACCCTATATTTTGAGACACTATAGTGTCAGCTTTCGCTTAGACCATAGCTCTCTATAGGTCTGAGACACTGATCTAGATGAGAGATATTTTCAGATATAAGCTACTGTTTTAAGGTACAACTCCACCAGAAGGTGGGTAGTACATTTGACAATATTCATCTTTCTTCGGACCATGTCAAACTGGGTCCGATTCCTTCTCTCGGAGACTTCATTCTGACGTGTCATCCTTAGAGCATTTACCTGGGAGACAATCCCATGCTCCCTAAGGATCCTATGGAACTCATCCGATAGTAACTTATTCCTTCGATTAAATTGAAGAGTCTTCTATCGTCTAGATACTCTTGGAACCATAGATATCAAAATTAACTAACTCCAATACCTTAGTGGCCCTTTTAGTTATTCTACCTTCCAGATTACACTCATAGGTTAGAAGGATCTCTGATGAATCTGTGAACAGAAATTCGGCCTTCTATTACCTCTGAATTTATCTGAGGCAAAATATCTAAATCAGAGGGGTCACAAATGAGATAGATTCTCCAAAGGATTTAGGTGAATTTAAATTAGACGTTGCAGCTGTCATGAAATCTATTTCCGATTTAAGATTAAATACAAAGAGATTATTCTGATCTATTCCTTTAGTAATGAAGCTATTTATTCAGTTTAAGATACACACCTACGGTGCTGTCTAAAACTAAAAACTTCATTTACCAAAGAGGAAACAGAACTACATCTCTAAAAATTAAAGTCCATGTTTCGGAAAAACTAAGATAATCATATCTAACACCTTCTGCAGCGGCTTATGGCATCAGTACCTATGTTAGGATTACTTCACTATAAAGTAGCATTCTGATTTCCTTGAATCTCTTTAGACCCGAAGTCTATATTCCAAGAAGCATAAGAACTGCTACTAGATAGCGACTCAACTCCTAACTTCCTGAGGCCATACACTATCTTCAAATATCTCCTATACTTGCAAAAGCGAAAACACTTCCATCCTTAGCGTTACCAAACTTAGGAGTCCATACCAGTTTCTGCACTAGAATAGTTTTCGATCTCTGATAAGTTACTCCCTTAGGTTCTTCTAAAGAAGACCTAGGTTAAGCACTAAAAGCATTGCCTTTAATCTTGATCTCATCCTTTATCTCTTAGAAATCTTCTTAGAAGTTCTATGTTTGTCATGCCTAGCTTGTTAAAGCTAAAGTCTCTGACAACGCCTTCGAAGGTTCCAGACAAGGATGCAAGACAGACGTCTTCCACCACCTCGTCATCTGGTACTATGTCTTTGGAATCTAGTTCGATCTGGAACTCAAGTATGTGTTTCCGAACAAGCATACCCCCAGACATCTCGATACCGACAAGTATCTTGGTGGAAAAATGATAAGTCTACCGACTTCACCTTCCAGACATCTTATGTAAGTAAAACTTTATTAGAGAAGACCCGACATATATCTGACTCACTTCTAAAGAGTTGTCTGCAAGTCTGCTATAACATATCACTTGTACATCTCCTTAGACTCTTGCTAGTCGTTATATGCCCTAGTTAGTGCCCTAGTGACATCTGGACCCGTTAGGTCTGGTACAGGGATATTAAGATTAGAAGCCAATGTACGTTTACTACCCTAAACAAAAGCTAAAGATAGCGCTTCTGCTCTATGTAGTTAGAGACCCGATAACTGGTTCTCTTATGGGATAGCGGATAGGGGAACTATATGGTTGAATGAAAGAATGCAAAATAACTTATTTTATGGATTTTAAAAATAAGCTAATTATATCCAAATGCCAACGCTACCCTCATCGCGAAGACACTTCTATAGATTAATTAACCATGTATGTAAGATCTTGGAATCGACTGCACCTGCCCTAGGGGGCATCATGCAGCGTCAATCTGCTTACACGGACCTTTCCTTGACCTTATCCAAATCTGTCAACTAAGGGGATGGACCATGGTTATCTTTTGGCCAGTGCCACGTGATCCCCATTGTGCAACGGATGCCTCACGTCCACTTCGGATGCTTACTCACAAGCCTAGGTAGTTACGACACGGGAGTTCATGCGGCCCCCACTAGGGTGGGATAAAAAGCCCTTCTCTCCTTACCCCATAACCACCATATCTCAAAGGAGACTGCTAAGTCATCTGGTATGGAAAAACATAACCCTCACCCTAGGGGGTATCCAGCTACACTCTTCCACCCAGACATAAAGCAGTTGGTTATGGAGGCCAGAGGATATCTAATAGTCCTCTCTTACATCTCTTATTAAAGTTGAGGGTTATTTAATGCAAGTATGAGTGTATACTAAGGTCACGACAACCTATATACTAGACCCTGGTCATACCGTGCTCCCACTAGCGTTTTAAGTCTTTCGCGAAGCATTAATCGATCTCAGAATATCATAGTCATTGTCTCAAGTGGATTTCTTCACTCAAGGGTCACATTACATATCCCAAGAACATCGATGCTCTGCAAACCTAGCTATCACGCTAATGCTCTGGAGCCTAGCCTAAGGTCTGATAGACAAAAAAGGTCTCCCACTACCATGGCACCTCGCTTATAAATTTGACGAATGATGTTATAGTAGAATTCCAACTCATTCTAGGTTTTGATGCTGGCCAAATAGGCACACCCAACTAATCGGGTGTTGGCCTAATGGTGGCATAACCAAATGTGAGGAATTCTTGCTATCATCAAGGGTCAATTAAATAATAGGCGTCACTAGTGGAATCCTATCCTAATAAGGTCACTTGGACCCGAGGGGAAAGAGTATCCCTCTAACACACTGATAATTAAATTATCAGATCGGGATTCTCTATAGAAATATAAAGAACAGTAGAAAGAAACAACCAGTCAACTGAATCAAGTTCAGGGTCCGACCCCTGAACCTGATTGGCACAGCGTAGGCTCTCTGTCTCCTTCGTAAGGCTTCTCGATCTGGTGTAAGCCTCTGTATACGATCTCCTGACGCTTTCTGCCCCTTGCCGTCATTATGTACGCTTCGCCGGATCGCCATCATCCTCCAAGGTCCCACTCGTCCTCCCGGTGGTGGATCTCTACGATAAGTCCTCCTCTTCAATCTGTAACCGAAAAAGCTCTAGTATGCTTCGAGCAAATATTCGCTCGTACATAATTTCCTAGAACAAAAAGAAAAACAAACCTAGCAAAAAAGCCTGGGAATCAAGGGTGGTCAACTTCCACCACTTGCCCGACTATGGCTCTAAAACCAATCCACACACAGAAGAAAAAATATCCAGACAATATTTGCTAACACGGGGTCCGACCCCCGGCAGCAAGCAATCATAAATCTAGATTAATTTTAGAAGCGGCACCCTGCAAGAACGATTTATAGAACACACAAAATATACTATGCATGATCTACTAGTAGAACCCCGATGGTGGCACATACTATTCATGTGCGCACATGACGGTTTTATGAAAAACATGAAATGTACACCACTAGTGTGCTCTTATACCAATTGTTAAAATAAATCCATGGTAGAGGCCCGTAGCGGAAGCAAAGAGAAGGTCTAAAGACTGAGAGCGGTGTGCGTTACATATCAAAATTTTCATCGAAACGATCTACACATGCGTGTATGAATCTAGCATGGCAACTACGCGAACCCCTAACGTCGATCTAATATGAAAGAACAATATAGCATGCATGCATGTTCTATCTATGTTAGATCTACATGTTAGAGATCATACATGCATGCCGATTCTTTCACCGCGACAAATTTCTTCTTTGTCGATGGAGACGGGCTCAGATCTGCTTGACATAGCTTAGGTACGATAGCCATAACTTTCTTCTTTGAACTCCGATTGGGCTAAAATTTGGACTACAGGTAGCCAACTTCAAGATGCAATTTTTACAATAAGTTTCATCTCGTTTGGACTTTTGTAGCTTCCGAAATCACAGAAACAACACTGATTTTCTATGCAGATTCTGGACAGTAAAAGCTTGCGGGAGATGCCTTCTGGTTCATCCGATCTCACACGATGCATGGCACCTCGTCGATGGATCTCTGAGTGCCTCCATCCGACGAGCCTTCTCCTTCTATGAAACACCACGCGAGAAAGACGAGTCACCATCTAATGGCGCAAGCGAGGAAGAGAGAGACGAGAGAGGAGAAGAGAAGAGATGAGAGGGGGCGGCTAGGGTTTCCCTATAGCAGGGCCGGCCCCTAGGGCTTGCATCCATGGCTGACCCCTCTCTCTCCTTTTCCCTTATATAGGGCCAGCCTATCTATATGGATAAGGATAGTACGGATAAGTTTGACTGATTCAAACCTTTCCCTATATATCTCTTATTTTATCTCTATCTTTTCATTGGTTTTGAAAACGATCAAAACCAGCCCATTTTCTGTGCCTCATCACCGGCCCATTCATTGGAGGCAACAACCTCCTGAAACCAATGGGGCCGGCCTTGACCAGTCTCCAAACACTTAGGGCCGGCCCCCCTAGTACATAGTGGCGCATGGTATGACCAAAACACCCTTATATCACTAGTTGGCCGTTCCTCGTGTACGAAACTTTGCAAGACACACATAAGTAAAGTGCACTAGTGATTTCACTATTCTCTGAGGTTCCCATAGGGTGACCCTAGTGAAGTCAACTAGTCAACTCGCAACATGTCCCGGTGCTTCGCACCCATGTGACAAAGTCCACTTATGGCAAGGAATTGCTACATACGTCTCTGCACTAACCTAGGGTTTCTCCTTAGTGCACACACGTAGCTACGCATCTACCGTGCACTAGTGCAAAGCACTCACAAAGCGTAGGCTTGGACTTCTCGCTTTCTCTAACTACGTTCTGTGTTTCGAGGAGATAGTATAAGAACCGTACATAATGTCGATAAGGTGGAACCTTCAAGGACCAGGGTTCATGGCTTCTAACTCAGACTCGATCGACACACTATCCGAGTGTACCATCGATCCTCTGAGTCCGAGTTAACCTACATGACCACCCAGAGTGCGACACAGGCTGCACTCCAATTCCCCCGGACTTACAATGTTCTCCCTCATACCCCTACTCTCCGCTTAGTATGGTAAACCCGCTGTCCCTCCACTTGGTGCCATGATGCAACTCAAGCAGTGGAGAATACCGTCAAACTCGAGTGCTCATATGACCCGGTTCCTTCCAGGTTGACCATATACATCGTACCTCCGATTACTCTGACGAGCAACCGAATCCGTCACCAGTCCAACTAATGACCACCTAGCTAGGGTTTAATACGACGTAGGTAAGACCAAGGAACGCACCTCCCGTTAGAGGTGTGGATAGACTACAGGAGTGACACGTAGATGCAACGTCAGCCGGATAACCTAGTACACCGTGGTTTTGGATCACTACATCCGGATCCTCACACATTGGTGCGCTAAAGCACCACTCAACTGGTTAGTCCATCAGACGTGGTTCCTCAGGATTTAGGACCATTTTACCCTAAGCAGAAACACGATTTAGTGCACCGATGTCTGCTCACCAATCTGTGCACCGTGTTGGTTCCGTTCGGCCACAGACACTGTGCTTGGTAATGACCGTGGTGGAGACACCCATGCTCTGTCATCCCAACAGCTTATCCTGATAGGGCGACCAACCCTAATCAGAGCTGCGAATGTATTTAGGTTACATGGGACCCGTCCCTTGATTCTTCCACTCAAGAGGATTACCATATAGCTATGGCTCTCTGTTCTGTGGTCAGAACACGTACTAAGGTACGTACCAGGATACAATTTTATATTATCAACCATACATAGCTAAACTATAGGTTTTTACGAGCTATAGACCTTACTAATTCTAACAGTTGGTACCTTCGAAGCCGTTTGAAGACCAGCTCGAGATCTTGCAGATGTATCGACTTCTTCTTAGATTTTACAACAAGGTCATCGACGTAGCACTCCACGTTTTGGTAAAGAATATCGTCAAAGATTCTCTGCATGGCTCGTTGGTAGGTAGCTCCTGTATTTTTTAAGCCGAATGACATAGCTTTGTAGCAGTAGATTTCCTTTGGTGTGCGGAATGCCATGAGCTCTTCGTCTTTGGGTGCCATCCGGATCTGGATGTAGCCTGAGGATCCGTCCATGAAAGTTAGCACCTCGTGGCCTGTCGTAGCATCCACTATTAGCCCCGTGATTGGGAAGGGAAAATCGTCCTTTGGATATGCGTTGCTCAAGTCTCTGAAGTCACCGTACACTCGGATTTGACCATTCTTCGTTTTGACTGGAACGACACTAGAGATACATGTCGGGTACTTGACCTCTCAGATGAATCCAGCTTCAATTAGCTTGTTTACTTTGTCTTCTATTTGGGGCACTAATGTCGACCGGTAGCGTCTTTGTCCTTGCTTGATGGCGTTATCTCTATGTTTGACGCTGAGCTGGTGCACTGCGATTTTGGGATCGAGATCCAGTATCTCCTTGTAGGACCATGCGAAGACATCTCTATATTCTTGGAGCAGTTTGATGTATGTAGCTTCTTCTTCAGGAGTCAAGAGTGTGCTGACGAATATAGGTCGAGGCTCCGTTTCTGTGCCCAAGTTGATTTCCTTTAAGTCATCAACGGTGGACTGCCCCCCTTCTTCGAGGACCGGCAGGGCATCTTGCAACTCGTCGTCAGAAGTAGAAGTATCACCGTTGTTCGACTGGCATTCCCAAACGACAGAACACCGACCTCTTCTTTGGTTGCTTGACTAGCCCGAGCCTTTCGAACATGGATGTACGCTTTAGATTCGACCGGCTTTGACAGCTTTTATTTTGCTTCTGGAGTAAGGCTTGGCATTAAGCTCGTCGTCGTCTTCTCTTACTATCGGGACAGCTGGCGTAGGTGGAGCGTGCATCGAAGATTGTCGATCCTTCAGCTGCTTCGTCTACCATCTTTGTCCCAATATAGTTGGAGGTTAAGGTCTTCTTCGCTGTAATCTTGACGACCATCGGAGTTTGACTGGAGCCGATGCCTCGACGGTTCGGGAGAATTTGTTCGCCGCTTTGAAATAGATGAGCTTGAGTCCTGGTCATCCCATGTCGCATTGCTACTGGGGGAAGTGTGCCCATTTGCCTAGCGCTTCCTTTATTGTAGCCGGCTTTGAAAAGCAACTTTGTGGCGGTTTGCCCCCAACTCCCTTTTGGCTTGAATTCGAGTCGACTAATGTTGGTAGATCCACCAGGCCCGATCGGGTTCAAAACTTGCGTCAGACTAGGTAGCGACAATGTCATTTCTTGCAGAGTGATGACAATGGCTTCCGATAATGGTGGGACCGGATCTCTTGTCGAAGTAGAAAGTGGTCGCTCGGGTTTACGAAGCCATTAAGATGCGAGGCGCAGGACAAGCATCGCTTGGACGGGCAACGGAGTATGTTGTATTGTTCTCGGCTTGGAGTTGATGCGCATCATTTGTCTTGATTTCGATGCTTCCTTGACTTCGAGTATCGCCTTGTCGGAAGGTTATATCGGATTTGCAGGGGGAGGAGCCTTATCCTGCTTCGCTTCTTCAGCCTTCTGGGCTCGAGGGGCTATAGCTGGAAGGACTTCTGCTACAAGGTCTTTTGCCTGATAGAACTTGGTGTCAGCAAGGTATGCCTCGGCTTTATTGAACGGCTTATCATCAGCGACGATGCACTTCTCCATACCTTCCTCGTAGTACTTGAGCCACTGATGCCAAGTGGACACTACAACACCGTTCTCATATAGCCATGGTCTTCCCAACATGAGGCGATACGACGTCTGGTAATAAATGATATGGAAGAGGACCGTTGTGTCAAGCGGGCCGATTGAAAGCTTCAGGCGGATGATTTCGATAGTGGACTGTCCACCCTGGTTGAACCCTTGAATGACCAGCTGGCTGTTCGAGAGCTGGTCATTGGTAATACCGAGTTACCACATCATCTGGATGGGCATGATGTTGACGGCGGAGCCACAGTTTAGTAGGATTCGATTCACCGGCTTCTCTTTGATGTATCCCGAAACGTAGACGGGTCGGTTGTGCAATCGTGTTCCGAGTTGCAAGTCTTCGTCCGAGAAGGTTATCGTCGCATCGCACGAGGCCACATTCTTGCCCTTCTTGCCATCCTTTCTTTTCCTCTTGTAGCTGTCCGGGTCTGCCAAGGCTGCAGCTATTGCCAGGCGAGCCTTCTTCGAAAGGTGCAAAGCTTTTACGAGCGGCAAGTGCAAGATTGCCTCGTTGTGAGAGGCAGTGCCCTCTTTGTCGGAGTCGTCTCTTTTGTCGGTGGAGTCGCCTTCTTTAGAAGTCTCAATCTTGTCTTTTCCTTTTGACAATTTATGAACTTCAACCATGCAACACGAGACCCTGATATGCTGATCGACTGGGAGGAAGTGATTGGGAAAGAATTCTTGTAATATTGCTGGTTTCGAAAGGCTTTGCTAGAGGAGATCGTCTGGGTTTGCCGGTGGCACTTTGAACGCCTTTCTTCCTGGAGCCTTGCTTTTCTTCTTGTAAGTTTTCCGTTCGGGAAGTCTCCTCATCACCTGGTCTTGCTTATGTTGCTTTGCCTGCCGTGGCCTTCGTCTCCGAGGTAGCATAACCCATGTCTCTTTATCGGTGGATTCTCCCTTGCTAAGGTGATGGTCGAGAGCAGCAGCTGTGGGTTCCTTATTGGTCGGGGAAGCTTATTCTTCTGGAGGCTCTACTAGCTCGTCTTTCGATCCCTAGTCGGTGGACTTGATTTCTTTTATTGAAACAGATGGAGGAGTAGAGTAGAGGACGTAATAGTCACACTTGCTCGAAGGCTGGTCTAGCAGACCGACTTTTGGATCTCGTTGCTCGTATCTCTTTTGGAGCGCACATTGGGATGTAGCTTTGCTTGGGAGAGGTGCTGACGTGAGCGACGGTTTCCCCCGGAGCAATGGCGTTTCCTCCTCAGCGAGTGTAGGAGCACGTTGTCGTCACTTCGAAACCTTCAGTTGGGAAACTGACTTCGCGATCGGCCTTTGATGATTGACGCATAATTTGGGCATTCCATGTCATGCAGCAATGAGTACCGGCGGAAAGGATCCGATGGTGATGGACGTCATATTGGCCATAGCGACCTCCACGGAGTCAATCTCTATCTTTCATTGCTTTGCGAGCGCCATGATTCTTTCTTTGAAGATGAAGCATCTTTTGATGGGATGGCTAACCACTCGGTGGCATTTGCAGAAGAGAGGGTCGTCCACACGATGCATTTGCTTGGGTCTTTTTGAAAAAGGGAGCTTTATCATCTTCTCCTGCAGCAACTGATCGAACATGGAGGAGACTTCCGAGTTTGGGAAGGGGTACTCCTTTGCTTCGAGCTCCTCGAGAGTTATCTTTTGCCTTTACGGCAGAGGCGACGGTATGGCGTCTCCTTTTCCTTGATTCATCTTGCCACCGATCTTGAGCGGCTTGGAGGTCGAAGCGATGTCAGCAATGTTAACTTGCTTTGGTTTCGGTACCGGCAGCTTGTCCTTCTCTACCTTCAGGAAGTCCTTGTTCTTCGAGTCTCCGCGGTTTGCTAGGCTAAGTTCCATGTCGTGAGCCCGAGTTGCGAGTTCTTCGAAGGACCGAGGCTTGATCCCTTTGAGGATGTAGAGCAGGCCCCAGTGTATGCCTTGGGTGCACATCTCGATGGCCGAGTCTTCAGACAAGTGGTCTCATGAATTTAGCGCGAGGTTTCTCTATCGGTCAATGTAGTCGATTACCGGCTCGTCCTTCCTTTGCTTGACGGTAGTAAGCTCGGTCATGCTGACGATGCGTCTGGTATTGTAGAAGCGATTGAGGAACTCCCTCTCCATCTAATCCCAGCTGTCGATAGATCCTGGGGAAAGATCTGCATACCAGTAGAACACGTTGCCTTTGAGGGTGCGAATGAACTTCTTTACCATCTCATCTCTGTATGTGCCGGCATTGTTGCAGGTTTCGATGAAGTGGGCTACATGCTGCCTTGGATTTCCCTTCCCGTCGAAGTGTTGGAACTTTGGTGGTTAGAACCCGATGGGGAAGCGCAGCTACTGGATCCTTGCAGTGTAAGGCTTCGAGTATGCTGCCATGATCGAAGAAAGACTACCGCCATGGGAACGCATCATGTCGGCCACCAACGCTTGTATTTGTTGGGCATTCATTGTTGCTGTCGTTGGAGGTTGTGTAGCTACCGAGACTGGTATTGGAGAGACGACTTTCATCGGGATGGGACCGAGGAGAGTGCTGGAGTAGTCACTAGAACTGTCGAAACAACCTCTGCAGGAGCGAGCGTTGAAGACGGAGCTGGAGCGGCTACCGGTGAAGCAAGAGGTTGATTGACTGCTGTAGCATCCCTTGCGCTTAGCTTCTGAAGCAAAGTGTTGATGTGACGATCCTTCTCTTTCATCATCCGAGTGATTTGCGCCATGTGCTCGCTCATTTGCATGACTTGGAGCTGAAGAGCGGACGGAGGATGATGACGGAGGACGTCCCGATGTCGTATGCTTGCATCCTTGCCGTCATCATCGGAGACGTCGTTGCACCGACTCGCTTCTGCTTGATGATGAACGTTTGTCCCCTGCAGAGGAGGTGCAACGTCCGCTGGAGAACCCGAATGGGCTCAGGGTTGGGGCTGGTCCTCCCTAAACTTCTGGACATGGACTCCAGGATCGAAGCTTGTTTCTTCATGCACCAAGGTCTCGTCGGTGTTTTGGCGAGCATCTTCAGCAGTAATTTCTTGCGTGAAGACATCCGTAAGAGTTCGAGTACGTCGAGTGTAGACGCGTACCATCGAGGGAACATCACCCTCCGGGTTTACTGGACCACCGTGTCGGAGTAGAGGAGACTCGGCGATGGGCGAAAGGCTTGGAGCAAACACATCGTTGCTTGTCCCGGCCATTGCGAACTTGAAGCAACTTCTTCAGCCGTACGGATGAAAGAAGAAGATGTCCCACCGGGCGTGCTAGAAATCTGTATGTGCAGAAAAGATCCGGGTCATCTTTATTGCAAACACACGAAGATTATAGATGCCGAGACCCGAGGGCTCGGGGGTGGTGAGCCGGGTGCGACGAATATTGATCAGGAGATTATGGGAGAGATCCTCTGGAGGGTCCCTTTGATCCGCATCTCCATGTTGTATTCGTGCGAGAGCTCTGAAGGGGTTTCTCAGGACAGAGGTCTTTACAGGGTGAGGGTTCTTTGAGAAGCTAAGGAATATCCACCATTGCTTTTGTCCCTTTCGTGCTTCGCACTTTCTCGGCTAGGGGTTTTCGGCGTCGCTCCTCGGTCTTCGTGTCTTTCTCGCTCCTTGCTAGACCTTGGCGTCCTTGATCGTCGGTTTGCGGCGTCGATCGTGCTTTTCGCGTCGGCTTTGGCATTGGCTTTCAGCTTTGGCTTGGCTTTGGCGTGGCTCTGGCTTTTGTTTTGCTTTGGCGCTTGCACTTGGACGTAGACAGGGGGGAGACTTGCGATGCTTTTGTTCTTCCGGACTTCGTGTCGTATCGGCTAGAATGTGCGGTGCTTTTGCTCATGACCGGCGTAGTCGCTTGGCTTTGGCCCTTGCATTGCTTTGGCGCGGGCTTTATTGGGACTTTTGCTTTGGCTTCTTGCATTGGCTTTTGCTTCGGCGTTGACTTGATCTTCTTCTCGAACGGCGGTGGCTACTTCTTCAAGGCTTCTGGCTTCCTTGACGGTTTAGGCGTCGGCTCGACTTCTCTTCTACTTCGGGCTTCTTTGGCATGATCGGAGTCGAAGTGTTCCTTTGAAGACTACGAGGTAGCACCGGTCTCCGTGCGACGGTTGTAGCGTCGGCTTTGATTTGAAGAAGACGAGTGTAGCGATGACTTTGCTTCTCTTCTTCTCCGGGCTTCTTTGGTATGTTTGAAGTCGAAGGGTTCCTTTGAAGACGGCGGGGGTAGCACCGATCTCCGTGCGACGGTTGTAGTGTCGGCTTTGGATTTGAAGACGACGGGTGTAGCGACGCTTCGGGTGTTCCTCTCCAAGCTTTCTTTTTTGTGGATGGAGCGGGCGTTTGTCGAAGGTGACGGGGTGATGACACTTCGGTCTTCTTCTCCGGGCTTTTGGGCTTGATCGGAGTCAAAGGCTTGTTGGAGACGACGGGGTGGTGCCGCTCCGATCTTCTTCTCCGGCCTTTGCTTCTGGCGTCTTCGGAGTCGAAGGGTTCTTCTTCTTCGAGCTTTCTTCTTCGTGCACGGAGTCGAAGACTTGATCTTCTTGTGCAAGGGTCTTCACTTTGATGAGGGCTTTCAATGGACTAAGCCGGCCCTGAAGGGATAGGCTTACCGGTGCCTCGTGAAGCCTTGGGTCGATGAAGAGCGCGTCTCCTCTTCTGCAGAGCTCCTTCGTCTTGTCTTCGTATTCGACCCCTTGAGCCTTCCCCCTCCCCCTCTATTTATAGGTGACGGGGGGAGGGGAGAGATATGGAAAGTTTATTTGAATCCCTTTAATATCTCTCCCATAATTGCCCCAAGATTTATTCTTCCATTGAAGAGAGAAATAAACCTTTATTTGCCTTCCTTTTCTGGCGGAGTAGTTATGGCTCAATCTTCTTTGAATTTATATTGAATCTTGCACATAAAGTCAATGGCGACCCGGCTTCGTTTCTTGTTCGTCGGATCGAGGGATCGGCGCAGATCCACACTTATGTAGACGTCATACGCAACCTCCCCCCGCGCATGGTGGTATTTGTTTTATTTTTCTTCTTTTCTTTCATTTTCTTTTCTTTCCTTTCTTTTCTTTCTTTCTTCCTTTTCCTTCTTTTCTTTTCTTACTTTTCTTTTCTTTCTTTGCATGGCCGGTCACCCCTCTTAAGGGTTCGGATTTCCATAAGGGGGTCGGGTGGGTCCCACTTGGGGATGGGCACACCCGGCCCCTTGTTTGGTGCGGGTCGGGTCTAGTTTGCATGTCGGGTTTGCTTCCGAGTCGGTGCATGCGAGTCGGGTCCGGGTCCGAATGCGTGTCAGGTTTGCCTCCGCATTGGTGCATGCAAGTTGGGTCCGGGTCCGAGTGTGTGTCGGGTTTGCCTCCGCATTGGCGTATACGAGTCGAGTCCGGGTTAGACACAATTTGTGTGTCTACAGTCGTCACGAGACCAACAACCACCATTAGGTAGAGAGAATGGGGACAAGCCCCGCTACAACGGCAACATATCGGAACAAACACATACCGCACACAGGCAAGACCAACTGTACACAGGCGAGAACAACACCACCATCTCCGGCGGGGGAGAAGAAGAGAAAAAAAAACAAAAGGGGGAAAAACCAAAAAATCACCCCGAAGAGAGAACAACCACCGGCCATCTCCGGTGACACGGCCATACCTATAATTGAAGGATCCGCAGCTGTGCACCTCTCTCCGACGAAACGCCACCACCACCGCTCCAGGACCCGCGCCGCCGACGAGTGGAGGCAACCCGGAAAACCACCGACACCAACTAGGGTGTCAGGGCCAGATCTGACACTCTGATTCCTACCGGCGAAAAATTGCGCTCCAACCGCCAAAGGGGAAGCTGTCGAACCTGAGGAGAAGCTTGCCGCCACGTCTCCATCCCGTCAATCACAAAAACCCAACCATCGGAGGATCCCTATGGACTAGGGCTGGCAATTTCGGACCCGACACAGCAGACCCGACACGACCCGACACAAAGTTAGCGGGTCTGGGTCAGGGCTAAGCGGTTTCGGGTCGTAAACGGGACAACACGATAGACCCGTTTAATAAACGGGTCGGGTCCGGGTTTAAGGTCTGGACACGGTAGACCCGTTTAATATTCAACGGGTCGGGTCTACTCGCAATCCGATACTGTTATATATAGTACCAGTGGGTCTATCGGGTCAGGTCAGGTCGAGTCGGATTGGGTCGGATTGGGTCAACTGAATAGACCCGTGTGGTAAACGGATCTTACTGGGTCTTATCGGATCTACCCGTTTATTAGCGGGTCGGGTCCGGGTCTAGGGGTTTTGGACACGACCCGAAACTAAACACGACACAAATCCGACATGACCCGACCCGTTGACACCCTTACTATGGACACTCAGTTGAAAGAGTGTTCGCCTAAATGAGATAGCAATAGAACCACCAAAAGCGGGAGTGGAGGGGAGTGGAATCTACTGGTTCTCTTGATGAGGGGCATTTGTTGAGCTGGAGTTTGCTCTAATTCTTTTCAGCCTTGGGTATAATGCTATCTCACTTGTAGTATAGCCAGGATTGTAATTCCCCCCTCACCACTCTTGATTTCTAATATATTCTTCTTGATCTCTATCTTCCAAAAAAAAAAAAAATACTTTCTTCGAACAATAGGGGGGAAATTTGTATGATTATTACTCTGGAAAAAAAAAGGACATGGTCTTCAAACTATTAAGGGGCATTTATAGGATTTTAAACATAAGGGAGTGAAAGTGGTAATCGATCAAACTATAAGGGATCTATGTGTAATTTATCTAAATCCTAACTGAAAAGCAATAATTGTGGGCTAAATATAGTTAATTTTTTTTAATTTTCTAAGACTTGTCTCTACATCCTTATTAATAATGTGCTTCCACATCTGCTGGGACCGGAGGCTGTGGGTGCAAAAATCGTACCGGACTGGACCAGAAACAAATGGGCCCACGCAATGGCCCATGTCGACAAGCCCAGGCCCGTGAGCCTACTCTACAGGACCTGCAGATCAATCCCCTTATTGGGCCCGAATAACAACCCAATAAGGACCCAGCGAGGAGGCCCAAAACCAGCACCGCCACATCATCACTGCCATATCGAGCGCATTCCTCAGCTATAAAATGACCCCTATTGCTTACAGAGAAGGGGTTGGTCAGCGGACTAGAGCCAGAGTCAGAGCTATCTTCTTCCTTCTAGTTCTCTTCTAGTTGCTCCGTGCAACCCTACTGTACGAAGCTTCTCTCGGCCTGCCGAGAGAACGCTCACCCCCTATTACTCATATTATAGTGAAGATCAGGTGGCACCTCTCGCTCGGAGACGTAGGTCGTAAGACCGAACTTCGACAACATCTCTCGTGTCATTTCTCTCTCTCCCTCTCTCTTACTCTGCATCACCCATAGCATCCATATAAATCAAGGCTATGGGGGCGGGGTTCCCGATCAAAGCGGCTCGAAAATTTCTCCCACAATCTTTGGCGTCGTCTGTGGAATATCGTTAGAGGTCTTACTCATACCTCAACCGACTCCTACTCAACTTGTGGTGACAAGCCACAAGTCCTCCTTCAAGTCAACCTCAATGCTTTCATTACGCCGATACAACACGCTTGATGATGAAGCTAGCACCAACCCTACAAAGATGGGTGCTGATCGAACAAACGATATGCTGATCGAAAATGAGCAAAAAGTCTCCGCAACAACCAATCCTAGACATATCCATGAGCGACTGGGGCCGCAAAGAAGCCAACCAGAAGGCTGCAGTAATCGGCAGAACTCGCTGTCCCCGAGGCGTCGATCTGACAAAGAGCATGATACCCAAGGAGGCGACGGCTCAACTATGTACCAAATCTGAGGTGTCGACTTCCAGCTATTGAACCTTCTCAAGAAGAACGCAGCCCTCAAGCAAGAGAGAGATTCCCTGAAGAAGGAGGCTGAAAGAGCGGGAGTTGTGATCTACAACTCTCCCACTGCTAATGAAGACCAACCAAGGACTTGCTCAACCACGAGTCATCATCTTGAAGAACTAAATGTGCCGCGTATCGAGAGGTGTCAGGTATCCACGCAAACACCAAGGAAAATGATATGGGATCACCTCGATGTCGATAGTGCACCAAGCCATCATCGAGAAGGATCGCCTCAGTAAACAGGGTCCACTTGACATACTAACCCCCTCACATACGAAAGCAACAAATACCCATGAGCTGCTCAACCGACTAAGGCATACCACCAACGTGGGTCGCCAGCATCAAGACCGCAGACAACTACTCATCTCGGCGGGGCCTCTGCATCCTTTGGTGCTTGCAATCCCATTTCCTGTGGGTTGGCGAACACCGAGCCTGCCAAAGTTTAACTGCATCAAAAGAGACCCTGCTCTCTATATCCTGACCTTCAAACAAGTCATAACACCATACGAGTATGAGAATCACGTTCTCTGCCGTATGTTCCCAGGAAGCCTCGAGGGACCTACCCTCGACTGGTACCACACGCTGTCTACCGATATGGTGGCCATATTTGAAGGGTTGATAAAACTCTTCATGGACCACTACCGGTTGAACCTGAAACTTGAGAAGAACCTGGACACCCTCTATCGACTGAAGATGGGCTCCGACGAGTCCCTAAGTAGCTTCATGATAAGGTTCCATAATGAGCATTCTGAGCTCACTGGCCATTCCTATAAGAAGGAGGCCATCATGTTGTATTCCAAAATACTATCCGATCGGAACTCCACATCTACACCGACTTCATCCGGCATCCTTCCGGCTTGTTGGAGGCTATGTTCAAGCGAGTACATCGAGAGAGGTGGAGGACAATCAGCTGGCCATAAGACTGCACGAGCCTCACAATTCCTAGCATAAGAAAGTTGATAAAGCCCCAAAGAACACACGCCCTAAGAAGCATGCAAACGCCGCATCCGACAAGAAAGGACCGGCCAAGAGACGGAATGAAGAATCGAAAGCCCTCCAACAGGGAAAAGGAGAGCTCAGAGGAAGCAAAGAGTATTCACCGAACTAAATACCTCGATTGAAGACATATTCGCCTACATACAGAATGAGCCATTCTACAAATGGCCGCAACCACTTCGTCCAAACTCAAAACAGACCAATGATACTACGGTCTACTGTGAATTCCATCGTAGCTATGGGCACCCAACTTCAACCTACTAGCGACTGAAGGACCACATCGAAGATCTGGTCTAAGAAGGGCGACTCAACGGCTACCTCGCAAACAAAGAACCGAGCCGAGAGAAGGAAAGGCAGCAGTAGAGGTAGGGAGTTAGCATGATATGTGGATGCAGATTCCTCCAAGCAAACGACATCCGCGAATACCTACATTGACAAGCATCCACCAGCAAACTGGTTGGGCATATGGAAATGCGAGTTCACAACATTCGTTAAGCGAACTTTAAAAATTATAACCGCAGTTTTGCTTTATCAATAAAATGCCTTTTTTTCTCAAAGTTAAAGTCTTGAAATTCTATTATGCCCGTTCAAGGAACCTAAAGGCTCCTGGCAACCCAGGTCAACCTAAGCCTTCAATTCCGCCAGTTCAAGTCGAAAGCTCGAAGCAACATCGGCTATGCCCCTTCAAGGCTAAAGTCCAATAAAAAGACTCCTGGCAACCCAGGTCAACCTAAGCCTTCAATTCCGCTAGTTCAAGTCGGAAGCTCGAAGCAAAAATTGGCCATGTCATTTCAAGGCTAAAGTTTGATAAAAAGGCTCCTGGCAACCAAGGTCAACTTAAGCCTTCGATTCCACCAGTTCAAATCGGAAGCTCGAAGCAACACGGGCTACGCCCTTTCAAGGTTAAAGTCCGATAAAAAGACTCCTGGCAACCCAGGTTAACTAAAGACCTTTGATTCTGCTCGTTCAAGTCAGAAGCTCGAAGGCAATTCGGCTATGCCCCTTCAAGGCTAAAGTCTGATAAAAAGGCTCCTAGAAACCCAGGTCAAATTAAGCATTCGATTCTATCAGTTCAAGTCGAAAGCTCAAAGCAACACTGGCTATGCCCTTTCAAGGCTAAAATTCGATAAAAAGACTTATGGCAACCCATGTCAACCCAAGATCTTTGATTCCGCCCGTTCAAGTCGGAAGCTCGAAGGCAATTCGGCTACGCCCTTTCGAGGCTAAAGTCCATTAAAAAGGCTCATGGCAACTCAAGTCAACCCAATACCTTTATTTTCATCCATTCAAATCGGAAGTTCGAAGGCGATTCGGCTACGCCCTCTCGAGGCTAAAGTTCGATAAAAGGCTCCTAGCAACCTAGGTCAACCAAAGAACTTCGATTCCGCCCGTTCAAGTCGGAAGCTTGAAGGTAATACGGCTATGCCTTTTCAAGTCTAAAGTCCAATAAAAAGGTTCCTGGCAATCCAGGTCAATATAAGCTATTAACTATACTAGTCCGAGGTGATGAGAATAAGCCCAAGGCCTTTTCCTTAGCACTCGAAGACAAAGTCTGAGGCGACCAATGCCTCGGTACTCTACAAGCCCAAGGCCCTACCCTTAGCAGTAAAAGACAAAGTTCGAGGTAGGCGTCGCCACCTCGACATACACCAAGTATAAAGAAACAACCTCGGCACTCGAAGACAAAGTCCGAGGAAAGCGTATCCACCTCGACCTATACCAAGTCCAAGGAGGCAGTCTTGGCACTCAAAGACAAAGTCTGAGGCAGGTGTCGCCGCCTCGGCATGCACCAAGTCCAAGGAGACAGCATTGGCCCTCGAAGACAAAATCCGAGGCAGCCATCGCCGCCTTGGTATGCAGCAAGTCCAAGGATCCATCCTTGGAACTTAAAGATAAAGTTCGAGACATCATCATCGACGTCTTAGCACACGAACAAAAGTCCAAGCTTACTGTCTTGGCACGCAACGATAAAGTCGAAGACCGATGTATCGACATTCGATCAAAAATCCAGGCTTATTCTTGCCTTTCGGATCCGAACATCATATTGTCACCAATCATCACCATCTCTCGATGGCTGATGGTTTCAAACCAGTCAGGGGGTAATCGGTCCAAATCTATCAGTGCGCTCTACTTTCCGCATCATGGCATTCAAAGCAATGAACAGTTGGTAAGCAATCGATCGTCCGACAGCAATCGAACTTCTGGCGACGACCGATCGACCAAAGTTCAATATTTTTGTAAGAGATTCTGCATAGTCAATCCCCTGGACTGTCATCGACTAGTAGCGACCAATTGATTGATCATTGACCGGGGGTCGCCCATGTCCTCCCATGTACTCGACGCTTGATGAATGCAGTCAGACTTCGATATTCACTAAATAAAGGCGACTATGCGGATCTACCAAATCAAACTCAAGCTCGATCAGATAATTGCACTTGCAAAACAAGGCACATCGGCCTTAGAGGGGGATCACCCGAGTGACATGGATATCGATTGCCTTTGGCCATCTATTCTTGACCCACCATGGAGGAAGAGGGGAGATCGAGTCAAAGGGATCTCGCATCTCCGATCCGATAAGCTCTCCTCCTTCTGTGGTTGTGCCAACGGCATACCGAGAGGGGATCTGCCTTCTTCTTCCTCTTGACGATTGACAGCCATGCAAGGCGGTCACACACACCCCTCCTCCGCGATCTGCAAGGAAGAAGAAGAAGGCTCAGCCTCATCCTCTGCCATGGTCGCCCGCCCAGCAGAGGAAGAGAGAGAGATTAGCCTCCCCCTCATTCGTGATTTACTGAAAAATCCACAAAAACAAAGGGCAAAATGACGCTTCATTGATTGTTTCCATGGCAACAGCCTCACGCGATCATAGTGCCTGGCGAACACATTAACCCGGTACGATTGTGCATCGGGTGAAGATTGGTCAACCATCATGCGACGCCATCCTAAATTATTCTTAAGAAACCACCCTAGGGTTAGCACTACCCCGCACTGATAACCTCACGCATCAGTGCCTCTGGAATGTAACCAAAAAAGTGTCAGTTTCAGATGGGGGTAAAATCCAGAAAATACACTATTTTCAGTACTAACACTTTTTGGCCTCTCCTACCAGCCCCAATAACGGGGTCGGCACCATCAACAACCCCCCTCTCGGTTTTGCAAAAAACTGAGAGGGGAGGGGTCGGCATCAACAACACCCCACCTCTTGGTTTCATTAGAAAACTGAGAGGGTGGGGGTGTTCGGCATCAACAATACCCCACCTCTCAGTTACGTTAGAAAACCTAGAGGGTGGAGTTGTTCAGAATCAACAACACCCCACCTCTCGGTTTTGTCAGAAAACAGAAAGGTGGGGGTGTTCGGCATCTTCAGCAGCGTCCCACTCGGTTAAAAAAAAAAACCGAGAGGAGAGGGGGGATCGGCATCAACAACACCCCACTTCTCTGTTTTTCAAAAAATGGAGAGGGTGGGGGTGTTCAGCATCAACAACACCACACCCCTCGATTTCGTCAGAAAACCGAGAGGGGCGTATTCGGCATCAACAGCAGCCTACCCCTCAGTTTTGCATAAAACCGAGAGGGGGGTGTTCGACATCAATAGCAGCCCACCCCTCAATTTTGACAGAAAACCGAGAGGGGGGTGTTCGGCATCAACAACACCCCACCTCTCTGTTTTGTCAGAAAAACCAAGAGGGTGGGGGTGATCAACATCAACAACATCCTACTACTTGGTTTTATCAGAAAACCGAGAGGGTGGGGGTGTTCGACATCAACAATAACCCACCTCTTAATTTCATCAGAAAACTGAGAGGGTGGGGGTGTTCGGCATCACCAACACCCTACCTCTCGGTTTCATCAAAAAACCGAGAGGGTGGGGGTGTTCGGTATCAACAACACCCCGCCTTTTGATTTTGGCAGAAAACCGATAGGGAGGGGGGTTTCGGCATCAACAACAGTCCACCCCTTGGTTTCGTCAAAAACCGAGAGGGGCGGTCTTAGTGTCTACAACAGCTGGGCTCGGATCTGCTTAGAGAGTCCTCGATGCAATGACTATAACTTTTGATTCCGAACTCAGATTAGGCTGAAATTTAAACAATAGATGGAGGCTTAGAGCCGTAACTTTTACATCTAGTTTGAGGTCGTTTGGAATTCGATAGCTCCCACAACAACAGAAACATTGTTGATCTTCTGTGCAAAATCTGGACAGCGGATCCGCTCGGAGAGGCTTTGGTATAACAGCTATAACTTTTGATCTCGAACTCCGATTGGGATGAAATTTGGATTGTATATAGAAAACTAGGAGATGAAACTTTTGCATCAAGTTTGAGGTCGTTTAGACTTCTATATCTCTCGTAACAACAGAAATATCATTGATCTTCTGTACAAAATCTAGACAGTGGATCTGCTCGGAGAGGTTTCGGTACAATGGCTATAACTTTTGATCTTGAACTTCGATTGGATTGAAATTTGGATGGTATGTATAGAACTTACAGACACAAATTTTACTTTAAGTTTGAGGTTGTTTGGACTTCTATAGCTTCTGAAATAATAGAAACACAGTAGACCTCCTGTGCAAAATCTGGACAACAAGAAAAGGAGTCTCGGTTGAAAAATACACTAGTTTTTCAAAAACACCTTTTTATGAAACTAAGACTTTTCAACCTTCATAAGTAAATACAGAATCGCGACCAAATCAGCAGGAGGATCACAAATATGAAAAGAAGGTCACTATAAGAATCCAACACGAACGCGTCGGCTTGGCTTGTGACTCAAGTCATGGCCCTGCTAACATGAACCACGACTCCGATGGCCTTAGCCAACCATGCCAGACTTCGAATATGTTTTGCACCATAGAATCTCAGCCGACCCAGGGATCCTGACCCGACTAGGAGGGGGTAACTGTGGGTCCAAAAATTATACCGAACTGGACCAGAATTAAATAGACCCACACAATGGCCCATGCCGGCAAGCACTGGTCCGTGAGCCTACTCTATAGGACCTGCATATCAGGCCTCTTATTGGGCCCAGATAACAACCCAATAAGAGCCCAGTGAGGAGGCCCAAAACCAGCACCACCTCAGCACCGCTACATCATTAATGCCATATCGAATGCATTCCTCAACAATAAAATGACCCCTATAGCTTACAGACAAGGGGTTGGTCAGTGGATCAGAGGAAGAGAAGATTCTAGAGCCAGAGTCAGAGCTATCTTCTTCCTTCTAGTTTTCTTCTAGTTGCTCCGTGCAACCCCACTGTACGAAGCTTCTCTCGGCCTGTCGAGAGAACGCTCACACCCTATTACTAATATTATAATAAAGATCAGGTGGCATCTCTCGCCCGGAGATGTAGGTCGTAAAACTGAACTTCGACAACATCTCTCGTATCACTTCTCTCTATCCCTCTCTCTTACTCTGCATCACCTATAGCATCCATATTAAATCAAGGCTATGGGGCGGGGTTCCCGATCAAGGCGGCTCGAAAATTTGCCCCACAGAGGCTAGTGTTGCGATCTGAGGCCCTCGCATAATGGAGCATGACACGCGTAGAACCACCACGATGGAGATGACCATTGACAAGACTGAGAAAATAGATAAACACAAGTAATTTTGACAAGACCTAAGAAATTCCAGCAATGACCGATCAAAGGATTTATTAATATAAGAAAAACCCTAGTACAAGTGGGCTTGTCTCTAACCAATCCCTCATACACTCATAAAGTGATACCCCCAGAGATAATAGATCTCGTAGCTTTACAACCAGAAGATCTCCGAAGAAAACCCTCCCTAAGACCCTTCGGTCTCCAATAGATTCTCTTCCCTCTCCCTTGATGGTAGCTACCTTCTAAACTCTTCCTTGGGTTACTCTTGTGCTTCCATGATACCCTATGTTTGTCCTAGGACCACCCTTTTATAACTATACATTTGTATTTGACTTAGAGAAGCAATACCACATGAAAACGCAGGCCGAACCGCAACACCCGCGTGCTGTAAGCCCCAGATCGTGCGCACGACCTAGGGAGATCGTGCACAGGATCTGCCAGTGCAAGTCGTATGCACGACCTAAATAAGTCGTGCGCACGATCTTCCTGGTAGATATGTTCTTCTCCCCTTGTGCTCTGTCTTCTGCTATTTCTTCGTGCACGAACCTTGGAGTTGGTATGCGGCTTGTTTGGAGCCACATCTTCAACAATCTCTACTTGGCTTCATAACAAGATATGAACACCTCCTCGAATCACAAACACTATCTTTTTGAACCATGAATCTATCTCCTGATCATCGTCACCACCTCTGCCTCCGCAATGGGATCTCAATCACCAAACTTGATGATTCCATAAGTATTACGAATTGGCTGACCTCCTGATCATCCTCGTCCTTGTGCATTATCCACCTGCACCCTTGTTCTTCACCGAATACCATGCATGTGCCACTGCTCTCCAAGCTACTATCAAGATCGTGGAAGCTCCTACCATCGTCCGTCGACAACTTTATCGTAAACCACAACCATTGATTAGCTTTGCGATGCTGCCCGCCCATCGCTCCCAAGTTGTTGCTTATCGATCCACGCTCGAACATCATTCTCAGCTTACTGTACCAAAGTTGTGCTTGCGGTTGAGGCCATCGCCACCATGATCGTCATCACCTTTTGCCCGCCGTACGTCAACAGCCACTGCACCCTGCTAGACAACAAGTGTGCCCGCGACCATGCTTGCCGCTGCTACGTCCCTCAGCGCCTACATCTCCCGTCAGCGATCTGCACCGGTGTTTGTCGGGACCTCTACTAGTCACTCATCGGTAACCCACACCAATCCGCTCATCGGCGGCTGAACATGATGCTGTCGGTGACTCCTATGCCATTGAGGTGCTCCCTCTCGATCCAGGCACCTATATATACCATGCCGTCATGACTTACTACTTCGACCCATCAAGCCAAGGAGTAAGGTGCCTAGACCGCACCCTTCTCCCAGCCAACGCCTCTGGTGTCTCGAACCGTACTAAGAGGGGAGGTGCTCGACTATAACCTCCTGCTCAAATTCTCCTCCAAAGACTCAAACTTCCCGAAAAATCACTGGACCGTGCCTTTCCCATCGTGTCCTTCATCTAGGGCTCCGGTCGTTATTACAACAAGCCTTCTAGGGGGAGGTGCTATAACACAACCTCTTGCCAGGCCTTCGACTTCCTTCTTGAGTGTCGCTCCTAGTCTTCCGTCGCATCGCATGCCGTGCGTGCATCTCGGCCCCCTTTCTCGGTCTAACTAGTTCTATGCTATCAAACTAGAGCCCCTCGGATCCCTAACAAGAAGCTCTGATACTAATTACTTAGTATCACCCCAAACCTTTGCTCTAATACCAATTTATTGTGATTTGAGGCTCTCACGTAGCGGAATACGACACACGTAGAACCACCATGATGGAGATGACCAGCGGTAAGACCGAGAGAATAAATAAACTCAAGCAAAACACCCAAGAAATTCTGGCAATGACTGATCGATGGATTTACTAGTATAAGAAAAACCCGAGTACACGTACGCTTGTCTCTAACTAATCCCTCATGCACCCACAAAGAGATACCCCCAGAGAGAATAAATCCCACCAAATATCCTTGAAGAAAACCCTCCCCGAGACCCTCCGGTCTGCTATGGATTCTCTTCCCTTTCCCTTGATGATAGCTACCTTCTAAACTCTCCCTTAGGTTACTCTTATGCCTCTATAATACCCTAGGTTCATCCTAGGACCTCCCTTTTATAGCCATATATTAGTATTTGAGTTGGAGAAGGAATTCCATGCGAAAACACAGACCGAATCACCATACCCACATGCTGCTTGCCCAAATCGAGTGCACGACATGGGGAGATCGTGCACACAATCTGCCAGTGCAAGTTATGCGTACGACCTGAACAAGTCGTACGCATAATCTTCCTGACAGATCCGTTTGTCTCCTCTTGTGCTCTATCTTCAGTCGTTTTTTCACGCATGAACCTTGGAGTTGTTTGTAGCGGCTTGTTTGGAGCCACATCTTCAATAGCTAGTACCCCTGGTATGGTAGCCAAATATTGTTCTAATACAATAGCAGCCATTGGCATGGACACCAAGTATTGTTCTAATATAATGCTATAACAATACATGACGAATACCCTGTGTGCTCAAAAGCCCTGCAAGTAAGCTTGATCTCGAGTGATGGATTAAGGAAGGTCTGAGGTGTTGCATGCAGCAGAATTGGCAACCACACAATATCGCCGAAAACAATGACACAAATAACAAAATACGCAGAAGATGTAAAGCAATCAAAAAGGAAGAGAGAATAAAGCACGTACCATAAAGAACGCCAGAGATTTAAGGTGGTTCGACAATCTTTCCTATATCCACCGATGACATCATGAGAGAGATCCACTATCAAATAGAGAAAAGCGTATAATGGTTCCTCGAACCCTCAAATGAGAACCCTCAAAGATGGCTATCCAATCTCTCATCTCAAATAAAACAATGTTCTATCATAAAAAGCACTCTCAAATTTACATCCCAAAAAACCTTAGACCCCTTTATATATCAAGGAAATAGGTTACATAAGCCAAATCCTAAAATTTCCCTCAAAATAGCCCCCAAAGTAAAGTCAAACCGTGTATGATTGGAGCTGAGCAGTCTTGTCTTTTTGAAGAAAGAAGCATCGAGTCTCTTAGGCTCCAGGTCGTGCGCACGACACTCCCAAGTCATGTGCACGAATACTTGATGGCAGTTTGTCTTTTTGAAGAAAGACGTGTCAACAATCTCGGGCTCCAGGTCGTGCGCACGACACTCCCAATTAAGTCGTGGGCACGATACTCCCAATTAAGTCATGCACATGACTGACTGATGGCAGTTTTGTTTTGTCTTCAATTGGGATTTCTCTCCAACACTTCTCTATCTCGGTGAAGATTTCACAAATCTAAGCGATCTCTTGCACTCCACCTGGGCTACACCAATAAGGTTTCCTACGTATCCGCCGCCACGGGATCAAGCCAATCATAGTTCATACAATCCCCCTTGGGGGCCAAATCACCTCAAGCGAAGGATTTAGATTAAGTACAAGCAAAGTTGGAACTTAACCTCAGAAAACAATTTTGGTAAGCATATCATCTGAGTTATCCTTGGTGTCAATCTTCTTCAACAGAATGTTACCTTCCTCCAGAATCTCTCGAACAAAGTGATATCAAACATCGATATGCTTCGTTCGGGCATGATGAACCTAGTTCTTTTCCAAATAGATAGCGCTCATGCTATACATTAACCTCAATGAGATTATGTGCTATCCCTAAGTCATTCAACCAACCCTGTAGCCAAATTGCCCCCTTTGTAGCCTATGTCATTGCCATATATTATGTCTCTGTAGTCGATAATGCAACGGTAGACTGTAAAGAAGATTTCTAACTCATCGGACCTCCAGATAACGTGAACATATAACCTATAATAAACCGACGCTTATCCAAATCACTTACATAGTCAGAGTCAATGTATCCTATACAGAATTGCTTACCACTATTTTTATTCTCAAACATCAAACTAACATTTACGGTACCAAGAGGATACAACTGAATCTATTTCACAGTGTGCCAATGTCCTCTACTGGGTTGTGAATGTATCTGCTAATCATACTCATGGCCTTTCAAATATTGGGTCTAGTACACATCGTAGTATACATTAAGCTACCAATAACACTTGCATATGGAACACGAGATATAGACCCATGCTCCTCAATGGAACTCGGAGATATAGAAGCGCTAAGTTTAAAATGAGGAGCAATGAGTGTACTCACAGACTTTGTGTTCCCGCCAATGCTGAATTTCTATAATACCTAGCTTTTTCAAAAATGCCTTCTAAGACAAATAAACCCTGCCCTTTACTCTATCTCTCTGAATCTCCATACCCAAAACCTTCTTGGCTTCTCCTAGATCTTTTATCTTAAATTTTGAAGACAACTATCGCTTCACCTTGTCAACTTCATATTTCCTCTTAGAGGCTAGTAGCATATCATCTGCCCGAGCATAACCTGTCAAATTATTTGTACCACTGTCTTGGAGACTGTTTCAACCCATAAAGCAACTTGTTCAGTTTACACACAAAATCTTTATTTTTTGCAACTTTAAACCCACTCAGCTAAGTTATATAGATCTCCCCTTAAAATCAACATGTAGAAAAATTGTCTTCACATCTAGCTGGGCTAGTTCCAAATCAAACTGAGCTACTAAGGCCAAAATTATGCAAATGGAGGAGTGTTTTACCACTGGAGAAAATACCTCATTATAATCAATTCCCTCCCTCTAACTGTAGTCTTTGGCCACCAATCTTGCCTTGTAGCATACCTCTTCACCTGTAGATCCTTCCTTCTTGGCGTAGACCTATTTACAACTTATCACCTTCTTGCTTTTTGGTAACTTATAAAGTTCCCGGGTCTTATTCTTATGAAGAGACTGCATCTATTCATTCTTTGCTCGCTCCCACTGCACAGCCTCTGAACTGTGCATTGCTTCACGATGTGTGAAAAGAACATCCTTATCTATGATAGAAAGTGCATAGGCTGCCACTATATCTGTACTAAGCTATTTAAGTTTACCTATAGTTCTCTTATTTCTTCTCATTGCAACAGAATCCTGAATCGATTAAAGAACTAGCTCATGATTCTCAGTATCAGAATTTATCACCATATCACCAAGTGCTCCACTAACTGGATCAAAATCAATTGAAGTATCAAATTTTTGATCATCTACCAATGTCACATCTGAAGATGGCAAGTCAAAAGATATAGAACTCTCTGGACCATGTGAAGATGCCTTAATCTCCACCCACTACAATACCTCTTTGGTCTTCATGCTCTTCACCTGCTGAGAGTTGTTAGACTTCACCATTGAAGCCTTATCGAATGTGACAACTTTGCTTAGAACAATTTTTCTATCTTTGGTATTCCAAAGTTTATAGCATTTCACATCGGATTTCAGATCCATAAAAATAACTTTCTTTGCTCGAGGATACAACTTACTCTCTTTGGCATGAAAATAAGCTAGACACTCAAACATACGAAGGGAATCATAATATGAAGCAGCCTTACCAGACCAAACCTCGATATGAGTTTTACCTCTAATTGCAACCAACGGTAACCTATTAATGAGATGGCATGCATATATCAACACCTCAGCCTAAAACACCTTGCCTAATCCAGTATTAGACAACATACACCGTATCTTCTCTAGTAAAGTACGGTTCATGCATTCAGCTATCCCATTCTATTGCAGTGTCTCTCCCGCACTGAAGTGTCACTTAATACTTTCAGCCTGACATACTTGCAAGAATAGATAATTCGTGTACTCACCACCATTATCTAATCTATGTTGCTTGATCTTTCTGTCAGTTTGAGTCTCTATAACCTTTTTTCACCTCATAAAGATCTTTAGGACTTCATCCTTATGTCGCATGGTGTACACCCACACTCGTCTAGAGAAATCATTAATGATAGATACAAAATAATACTTACCTTCTAGTGATGCATTCTTGGAATGACCCCAAACATCCGTGTGAATATAATCAAGAGTTCCACGAGTACGATGGATAGCAGTGCCAAACTCTATACTTGTTTGCTTATCCAAAAAACAATGTTCACAGAAGTCCAACTTGCAGGTCGAAGCACCCTTCAATAATCCCTGTCAAGGCTCCCCTTCAAGAATCCTTTGGAACTCCAATTTATCAGCCCATTTGAAGAGGAAGATACCATGTTCCTGGGAAAAGACTTCAAAGCCCTTCTTCGACTGCCAAATACGAGTCATGTAGGCCTTCAAATAGGGGAAGAAGGGTCTCTTACCTAGCACATAACCTACTATAGAATTTGCCCAATAGCTCCTAATCTTGTCAAATTTGGCCCTCGAGCAAATGGTAACATGAGTAGCATTAATAGTGCCAGACTCAATGAATTGCAATTTTATTTCCTTAGTGGAGAACAGAAGTGGAGGAGCCACCCTCACACTTGATTGCACGGACCAGGGATTAGGCCTTATCGGTACACCAGCTGACCCTCAAATTACAGCAGAAATCTGTGCATCACCACCTCCTTTGCATGGAGTTGCCATTTCAACAAACACCTAAGTTGCACCTGAAGCCTCAGTTACATCGGTACCCACGGTTCCCCCACCTCATCTCCATGGAGTCCGAAGGGGACAATAGGGCCTTGGCTAGGTCTTAGGCTGTGAGGCACAAATAGGATAGGGGAGGGGGGAAATCCAAATTTCCTGCAACCCAATCCCCTTCCTTGTTACCCCGGGTTTGCTGCAATCTGAGCACCACCATTGCTACCCGATCCAGCCACATCCTTGCTTCGTTTGATGGATGCAACCTCCACGAAATCACACAGAACATGCCTCGGAGGAGGAAGAAGTTCATCTCGTTCTGTTTCACCCTCAGAAGATCCTTCATCCTAAGATTTGCTTTTTTTCCGATCCAAATCCTGATCAACCAAAGCCCTAGCGCACAGCTTCCTTGCGGGGCACTACATATATCTGTTGAGATGGAACTACAACTTTCTCTTAAAAATGCCCAGATGCTCTCCCCCCTGTTCTTCCCCACCACCACCTCTCTACCAAGCCCGAGGTGAGGATCCGAATCTTGGAGGAGGGGTGCTCCATCACCCCCAGTCGGGAAGAAGAAGAGGAGAAGCACCACTGCCTAATGAAGGAACTAGCTGCCAAACGAAATCTTTGATATTTCTTCTTCAGTCTTTCTTATGCTAGATTCTCTTGGTGACGGTTCATGTGGCAATCTCTTGGTAATCTTTACAACTCAAGGTTTTCTCCATTGGTTGTTTTGGGTGGGCTTTCTGTTAGTGTGGTGAGATTTAAATATTATAGCCTTGTAATCTCTTATATTTATGATTTTGTATATCGCTGTTGTCGATATTTCATATGCTTGTGTGTGAGATTGTTGTGTTGGATTAATTTCTCTGGGATGTGATCGGTATACTTCATCGTCAAAATCTTTATGTTTGCTTCCACAGGCGCAACATGAACATCACACTAGGGCAATCAATACTTCTTAGTGTTTCCAGGCTTCACATATAACAAAAATATTATTGTTCTTCATGATCAAAAGCATGCATGCTTAATTATTCCAGAGGTTAAAAAAAAAACACAAATTGATAATAAAAAAAAGAAGAAGCATACATTAAAAGGGCTTTTGATTTGCACAATCTAGGTTGGGCCCTGTGGACACGTTGAATAGGCTGCAATATCTCTTGTAAAACCCGATCCGATCGTTGACCCTGCTATCATTCGGTATCCCGCACTCGAGTCCACCGTTGACTACGTTGGTTACCAGCCCGAACCCGGCCGTCCGGTTCGCCTGGAGGTCCGCCGCCGTCGGCCGGTACTTGCCCACCATAATGTCGTGGCACGACGGTTTGGGCTTCTGCGGCGTCATCCAGAACCAGAGCGCGGTCTTGAATGCGATATCTGACTTGTTGGCAACCAACTCTGGGTGTTTCAGACCGTCAAAGCCCAACGCTCGCCCCGCCGGCCCATAATTGTAGTTCCTGATAAAGATTTTCAAGCAAAACCATTATTAATTGATCGAGTTAATTAGTTCTAAATCCCTCCACAGGTCTTTATTTAAGCCAAACAATAGAAGTTGTTAGAATATTAGCTAAAGTCCCTCCCGAAGGACACGTTTGTACAACAAGTCCTTAACTAAAAATATTTACTTTTTTATCCTTTAAATTACAAAACTAACTCTTCAGTAAGAATATCCATTCGTTTCCAGTATGAATATCCATTCGTCTTTGGCATAAGTATCCATTTACCGATTAACACTATACATGTAACGATTGCTATAATGATTTCATTGTAACTACTACAGTAAAAATAATGTAGCAAGAGTATTCATTCGTCTCCAGAAAGAGTATCAATTTATCATCAACAAGAGTATCTATTCACCGGGTGACACTGTGCATGTTGCGGTTGCTACAACGATTTTACTATAGAAAGAGTTTCCATTCGTTTTCAGAAAGAGCATCCATTTAGCTAATTGATAGTCTTGCTATAGTGAAATCATTATAGCAACAGACAATTCGTTAAATTGATACTCTTATCAAATCGAATTGATACTCTTGCTACAGTGAAATCATTGTAGCAATTGCTACATGCACAGTTTCAACCAGCGAATGTATATTTTTTCTAGAGATGAATTGATACTCTTTCTATAGCACATGAGGAGGTAAATAAGGACGATGGACTTGCGGTAGGACGCAATGCTCGGGAGGAACTTGGTGCAATATTGAAACATATTGCCTGTCCTTTAGCTAATATAGCATATGCTAAAAGGACTTAAGACTAAGTCTTCCTTATTAATTTAATAAAGAAAACATGTCCAGAGAATATTAATTTATTTATTTTTGGTAACAATTATTGAATTAATTTTAGCCGCATTGCAAATATATATTTCTTTCAAAATATATTAGTGAAGAGTTTTTTTGAGAGGTAATATTAGTGAACAATTGATAGTGAAGGTTAGAAGATTCCATTCTCCCCAAAATAAATACCAACTCTATCGCAAATTAAACTTCCAAGATAAAGTTAATATCATAAACCGCTGCTCAATAAGAAAGCGGCACTGCCAACGGGCTCCTGGCCTAGTGGAAATCCTCTCTCCCATGTTGGAGAGGTTCCCTGTTCGACTCTCGGTATGGGCACCATGGAGCAAACTTTCCCTATGATCAGGTTGTTGTGCCTTATTTGTACATGCGAATCCTAACCATTGATGTTATTTTCTCAGGATTATATAGTTAATAAATAGAAGTTGTTGTCTATCCCGTTTTGATCTCCGGGTCTCTTTGAGTGTAGCGCCCTGTCCTTTGATTGCTTTGGTGCCGGTCCACCAAAAAAAAAAAGAAAAAAAAAGGGCTAATGCGCCTAAGGTCCCTGAAAACAAATCCATCTCATTTACAGGACATCCCAAAGTTTCATTTTGCCTAAGGACCTTGCCCTTTTATGATATACCCGAAACTAACCCCCTCCCCCATCTCTCTCCCGATTGGCGAGCTCGATCTCGACCCCGATGAGCTCGACCCCCGGTGACCTCGATCTCGACTCCTAGAGACCCCGGATGACCTTGACCTCGATCCCGACCTCGATGACCCCGATCTCGACCCCGACCCCGACGAGCTCGATCCCGACGAGCTCGATTCCGATGACCTTGACCCTGACAAGCTCACGAGCGGCGGAGGTGGCAGCGGCGGCGGCGGCGGCGGGGATTCTGTCAAGTATAAGGATGGCTCACTAAGTCTCCAAAAAAATTAAGAAACATTGAATCTAATTGCTTCTCTCTCTCCGTGTGTGTGTGTGTGTGTGTGTGTGTGTGTGTGTGTGTGTGTGTGTGTGTGTGTGTGTGTGTGTGAGAGAGAGAGAGAGAGAGAGAGAGAGAGAGAGAGAGAGAGAGAGAGAGAGAGAGAGAGAGAGAGAGAGAGAAACCGTACTACTCTTACCAAGAGAGCATGATAGGTCCTCTTCCTTTGTAAGACTTCCCGGGTACGCAAGGCCATTTCTTATTGGTGGAGTCGCAATAGTTACTCGGAGGGTTCAACTCTTCCTTGAAGCACAGCCCCCATGCATAAGGCCCATCCGGTGCCGTCGCCCACCCTCCTACAACACCACAAAACCCCCCACCTCCATCAAATCATGTTAAGGGTTCTTCTAATTAACCCTAATCTATAGCAGCTTCGTTAGTATGATATCGACATCTTCATGTCGATGCATGGTATATACAGGCATGTATGGCATGAACTGTTGCATTGCAAGTATATAGATATATGTACCTGTGGTCTCATGAGAGATCTGTGCGAGGAAAGCAGCGACCTCACGCTTGCGGGTGTCGAGGTCGCCGATGCTGCCAAACTTGGGGAAGTCTACTCTTGCAGCGTGAACGAAGTAGGAGTAGTTGTAGAATCCCTTTGCGGGGCAAGCGGCATCATCCTTGTGTAAGAAGATTGTATGGTAGAGTTGCTCGGAGACGATCCATGAGATGCGGTAGTTGTGATGCCGGGAATCCGTAAAGGGGATGAAGGAAATGAAGAAGCAACAGCAGCACACAAGGAAAAAGGAGAAGGAAATCGAAGATGGAGAGGTCCCCATCACTCTTAGTGGTGGCCGGCCGACCTTTGTTCACGTCGAGAGAGAGAGATGTGCATATATATACATAGAGAGAACCGATCTCATGCGATATACGGGTAGATGTGATAATGCGATACTCAGTCCGAGCCGTCCGATCGGTGTAAATCGAACGGCACAAATCCTTTCCGTCTCGGTTCAAAGATGTAGCCGTTGGATCGAATGATCTAATGATTTTTTGTCCTATTCGAATGTTTCCCACAGATCTTATTCGTTCGATCGAATGATCGAACGGCTATATCTTTGAGACGGGATGAAAATGGTTTGTGTCGTTAGATTCATGCCAATCGGACGGGTCGGACTGAATATCGCATTATGGCATCAACCAGCATTATCGTATGAGGTCGGTTCTCTATACATGCATACGAAGTTTATGAAGTTGTATGGTCAAAGTTTGACTTATCAATCACGGTTGACTTCTCAAGGGGCGTGGCTGGATGGGTGGAGAACCCATGCAGTAAACAAAACAGAGATCGAGGAATTGGTGGAGTAAGACCCGGATCTAAGGCGGGTTGCGTGCCGGATGGATGGGCAGTCAAAGGTCGGATCTTCTTCTCACTACCCTGATTTCTCAAGATTTTTTAATTGTAATCCCTCCTAAGGAATCAGTAATTCATAATTACAATTATATTTAGCAACTATTTTATTGAACGTACTGCGGGACAACACCGCCGGACAACCAACAGTGGTGTACGTGGGGGCATCGGCCGGTCACACCTACGGGTGGCATCCTTGACCCGATCCGAACCCGACCCAAAGATGAAGCGGTTTTGGGTTTGGTCTAAACAGGTTCGGGTCAACGGATTGACCGACTGATCCATTTATTAAATGGGTCGAATTTTGGTTTATAGTTATAACCCGATTGACCTGTTTACAAAATGCATCGTGTATGTCATACCCGATCCAAAACCAACCCTATTTAAGTTTTTGACCCGTTTATTAAACCGGTTGTGTTCGATCAGATTGGATGTTTCACCTATGTACCTATGTCTCAACCCGACCCGACCTATTGCCACTTCTAATTATTGAAAAAATCTATGGTATAAGGGTAAGTGATATGGTATCACTGGTATCACGAGCAAAACAAATTGACCACCACTACAATTACATCATAGCCATACGATAGTAGCCACCACGATAGGTGCATCACACTCCACCCTAATTGGACCTTGATCGTTTCTAAGATTTGAAGAACGATTAGGAGGAAATAAAGAGATTGGCATCAACGGTTGTGAATGATCTGTGATACCACCTTGATCAGCAAAAATCATGGTTATACGAAAGTTTTTCAGGTTCGGATCTCCTCTAGTCGATTAGTCCTCTTTGGTGGCCCTGGCACACATCACAGCTGCATATAGTCAGCTGGGTACATTTTATTTTCTGGTCCCTTGGCGGCCGTCATACACAACTGACATGGTGCGATCGACCTGTGGAGATCTGAACCCAAGTTTTTCTCCTAATTATCACATCACCGCGGATCGGAGTTGTCCCACAATATGCTCAAATATAGCATTACTGAATGCTTCACGTTGACCCGCTCTTGTAGCTAGCTAGCTCCCCCGTGCTCAGAATTACAATAGCCGTCTTGTAGGGCAAAATGTGGACATGAGGCATATTACCCCTCCTGCACGCCAAAATAAAAAAAATCGAAGAAGGCATAATAGCACATGCTAACGGATCATCGATCATTTCTCTCCTGCCTTAATTATCTTATTCAAATCCGGGATCTTGACAACCATGAATTAGGATTTGATACGGAACTTTGGATCTGAAGTACGTATACGGGTTCCACTTCTGTACTGAATCACCGTCGTCGATAGGTGGGTGTCACCGTCGTCGATAGGTGGGTGTTTACAATAATTAAGTAGCCATTTCTGTGGTCCTAAGTATGGTACCCTATGGTGAAAAAGTTTATTATCACCTAAAGTCACATCAAACAATATTTTCTAAGACATTTATGACCTCGCGGTCCATAATTAGGACCTATCAATTACTGCCACCTCTGCCCAAGCAGGAGATTCCATAATTAGGACCGACGCTATCGAGAACGATTTTATTCCAACCTCCTTAAAGAGGTTGGAGCATCCCCTTCTCTCTCATTGGCCGTTTTACATCCCGCTCTCACTCTCATTGGTCTGAGAGAGAGCAGGATGCTCCAACATCTTTAAGGAGGTTGGAACAAAATCGTACTCCAAGCTATCAAAAAAAAAAAAAGAAAGAAAAATACAATTCACGTATAGAATAATGTGTCGCGATCATAACCGTCTTGATAAGCGAATCACACTCAACCCGGAGCAATGGGTAAAGGGACACTATGATCAGATGCCACGTGTAAACGAATCAGAAAAATCTATCTGTATGAATAGCAATTCTCAAAAATAAAAGATCAGATGAAGTAGAATGATTCGGTACCCCCATGCAGTTATATTTAGATTTTTTTTTTCTTTTTACTTTTTGATATGCTAAAGAAAAGGGCTAGAGAGAGAGGGAGGCCTCAAGAAGGAGGTGGAGCAGCGACGGAGGGGAGGTCGGAGCAGCGGCGCCGGCCGGTGGCACGCGGGAGGGGAGGGGAAGGGAGGGGAGGAGAGGCCGGAGGCGCGAAGGAGAGGAGGGAGGCCGCAGGGGGGGGGGGATTAGATCGAGAGAGAAAACAGAAAGGGGATTGGATCTCGATTAAATTGTAGGGTTTTTTACCGATGGAAATTAATTGTCCGTAGGTACAAATATTATACCGACGGCTGTTATATATTCCGTTGGTAAATATATTAACATTTTTTACTGTTGTTTATTAAAAAGGTATTTTTACTGACGGATAATTAAATTCCGTCAGTACAACTATTATACCGACGAATATTATTTTACTGTCGGTAATTAAAATGATAAAAAAAATTAAAAGTTTAAATATTAATAGTACTGACGGTGTAAATATATACCGTCGGTAATATAATATTTTATCGACGGTTACTAATATTTCCGTCGGTATATATTAGTTATGCTGACGGACATAAATATACCATTAATAAAAAAAAAACCAAACAATTAGTAAAATATTAAATATATTAGTTATGCTGACGGACATAAATATACAGCAGTTCCATTCGGCATGCATACCAACTTGTCCAATACCTCATGCATACCTACGGCAGTTCCTTTCGAGTAATATTCCAACTGATCGAACAACTACGCCGGCTCATCTTGCGGCTACGACTACCAGGTCACTCGGGGAAACCAAACAAGCTACAGTCACGAGTACTGGACTACTCGATGAAACCGAGAATGGAGACCCCAAGTACTGCGCCATAGTCCCGATTACTCATGTACGTACTCGGGCTTCGTGGAAGGTATCCTAGTTGCTCTTGTCATGGGGCAGGACGTACCCTTAATTATTTCAGCGACCAATACCAAAAATGCCATCTCCCCTCACGTGGAAAGATCGACCACATGCATACGATATGGTCCAGGCCCAACCCAATAAAAGACAATACCAGTTTCTTCCAAATCTCCAGAGAGCAATTAATGTTTTTTTTTTTTTATTACAAAGTACTTCTAATCTTTTGCAAGCAAAATCAAACTGTGTTCAAACGCCCGACGATTGATCTTTTCATCCAATCTTACTCCGTCATGTCTTCCGGTTTCATCTCTTCCAAAACCACATCATATAACATCAATAATCTAATATTGCGATATGTTGAAGTTATTGGTGCCATCGAATTTCTCTACTTCGAATTTTGCATTTGAGATAATTGTCCTCAGAGTTGATGACTCAGCAATCTCTTCGGATAATCAAATCCACCAAGAAAATACCCTAGATCGAGAATTTGAATTCTAATACCAATTTGTTATGCGGTGGAAGTGTGAAGCGAACAAATACCAAAATAGATATGATGCAAACCACAAACGAGGAAGATGCAAACACAAATCAAAACACAAAAATAAAATATTGATCACACACATACAAGATCGACTAGATAGATTTTAGGTGGTTCAGCAATCTTGCATATGTCCATCGATTACAACACCCTTGAAGATCTTCTTATCTAATGAAGATAGTACAATGGGTTCAACAAACCGTCCAACAAGAATCCTTAATTGGGGATGGCTCTCCAAGCTCTCTCCAAATCCCAAGCAAACACAAAGATAATCTCTCCTTAAACCCTAGACCTCCTTTGTATAGTAGGAATATGTTCAATTCAATCACACCTTTAATCTCCAATCCAATTGCTCAGTTGAACACAGAAAACACAAAGAAACCCATCATAAGTGTACAACATGGTGGAATTTCGCCAGGGCGCTAATAGGGGTTTACTTGGGAGAAATCAAGTCAAGAACAAAATCTCTTGGAACAAATTTCGCTCGGGCAAACGCCTTTGGGTGCCCGGGCGAAATTCATTCCAGTGGGGATCTAGAGTGGTCTTCGACAGGTGGTTTTGCCGGGGCGAACCCTGTAGATTGGAGGCTAGGGCCTTCTCGAGCGGCTAATAGCATGCCAAATTTTCCACACCAATTGGAAAAAGTTTTTTATGAGATAGAACTTGAAGTCCCTCTCGCACCCGTGATTACCATCCAATGGTTAAAAAGAGAATTGGTTCCTTTTGAGTTTGTCCTAGGCTTTAGATCCCGCAAAAATAAAACCAAATAGGAGTCGAGAGATATAGAGAAGTTGAAAACTCCTAACCGCGTTACACTTGTAGTTAGATCTACAATTTTGGTCCCCCAATTTTTTGTCTTTATGAATTTCCCATCTCAAAGAAAACCATTAATTTTGCTCCGCCATTCGAAAAATACTTTTCTATAATTTTGCATGAGCCATAACACAAGCTCCATGAGTTAACATCGACCAAAATCTTATTTTTTTTGAGAAATCCCTCTCAGCGAATGAGGGGGGGTTTGGCCTGAACCCCTACCGGCCTGTTTATTAAGAAGAAAGGGGGATGGATACAACTCAAGGGTTGGTGTTACAAAGGTTCAAAAGAAAACTCCTGGCACCTATCGTAGCACCAGGTCTGGCTAGATTACTTGTTTAATAGGCAGATCCAAATTTGGGTTTGGTATCGTGACTTGTTTCACTCAGTTGCATCTTCTCAATCTTTCATAACCCACAAATTAGGGGTTTACACAGATATATAAGCATAGCTACCACCAAAAGAGAAATACCCACAATACCTCCACAAAATAAAAATATCAACCCGTTGAATGTACCATTGCTCAATACACTCTTAGCCAAATTTGACTAACTCAACGCAAGTCCATATCCTTATCTCAGCACACTAAAACCTGACTCATGTGTGCATACGATACGGCCATCGTGCAAGGGCAATCAATACTCCTCGGTGCTATCAGGCTTCTAACTTCAAAAATACTGACAATTGATAGGTGAGGATTGCGGCTTCTTTTCAGTTGGAGGGAGTGATTCTAGGGTTGTATGTGGTGGATTTGTGGAAGCCCTGTGCCAGTTGGAGCACGAGCAGGCGCTTTGTTGAGCATGATTCGGCTGGTGTTTTTTTTTTTAGTGGTATGATCCAACTGGTGTTTTGGTATGGTTGGTTGGGATACAAGTAATTTTTATACGGTTGTTACCTTGGAATATACGTGAGTTGGGTCACCAGACAAGCGGCAGTCGATGAGGACATTGGTGCAACTGTATCAGATCAACTTGTGCTTGCAGGAGACTAAGTTGGCTATCAACTAAGCCTCTGGTATACATCCCAAGTCCACTAAGGACTTTCTGAGTCATACCACCAGCTATACTACCTCGCATTTGATAATGTGCTCAGTCATTGTGGTGGAGTCTGTGATGCACTCTTGTTTCACACTCTACCAACTACCGCTTCTAATCCCAAGGTAAAAATAATTTCTGAAGTCGATTATCTAGAACACACATCTGACCCAAAAGTCAGACCTTGTGCATTCAATCGATATCAGGACTTGTGAAGTGTAAACTAACTTAAAATTCTCACGCGATGAGGACTTATGTGTATACCCTTCACATCAGTCCAGCGATCTGGACCCGGGTTCGACTGAAACCGACCTATCATACCTACTGCGCAATAGATATACAGTCTCATAAATCGAATCTGGCTAGAGTCTTATTTTCATGTGTAGCTTGTGACAACAAGAGAACCACTCTCTAGTGATCTTGAGTTATCTTGATTCCTAGAACATAACTCACCTTACTACGGTCTTTCACATTGAATTGTGATGACTACAAACCTTTACCGTAAACAATATTCCTACACTATTTTTAATTAGTAGAATATCGTTAATGTAAAGTACTAAGTATTTCTTTGTAGCTTTTTCACCTTTCTTCTACTTGGTTTTTCCTCATTTTAACCAAATCCGTATGAACAGATTCCCTTGATCAAAATAGATATCCCAATTCCTGGATAGTTGCATTAGTCTATGATTGGACCTTTACAACTTGCACTCCAGATCTTTCTAGCCTGCTGATACAAAGTCTGGGGCTGCATCATACATATGTTCTTTTCCAAATCCCCATTAGGGGATAACTGTCTTGATATCCATCTACCAGATAATGGGCTGTGATGGATTACAAGGATCCCAAAAAGACTTAAGCATAGCTACCGATGAGAAGGTCTTGATATAGTCAATTCATTCTCCTTTGGTAACTAATTTAGCTACTTAAGTCTTAACCGGGTCCTCTTCTTATACACCCCCTACACCCAGAAGGGTGATAGTATAATAAGAGTCAAGACTCTTCCAAGAGACATTGATACAGGCTTGTCTTTATGGTCTTTTGCCAGTCAGAGTTGTCAGAATCTCCTACTACTTTGTCGTAACTCTAGGGATCATCCTTCTGAAACTCCAGATTAACTATCAAAGTTTCTCCATAGTATCTTTCAGAAGCTCTGTTGCTCCTTCCACGACGACAAGGGTGGTTGTGGTACAAAGTGAATTGTTTCTATCGTATATAGTATACTAGTTTCTGATGGTACCAGAAAATGTCACCAGTTCATCATCCACATGGCAGTAGCGAGGAAGACCGCCTTTGTCCTGGGGAACACTCTGGGCAACCTTGGTTGTCTTAAAAAAAAGTTCCCCCCCCCCAAGATGGGTTCGAGATTTAAGGCTAATTTTGCTTTTTGGGTAAACAGCATTGTGACCAAAACAAGTCTTGGAACTCGGCGCCCAAGGACAACTCGCACATGGTCAGCTCGCACATAGCTAGAATAGTGAAATGACTCACATGCGATCAGCTCGTACACAGCTTGAATAGAGAGAAAAGCTCGCACGCAGCTCACCCAAGGGAACAGCTCACATGCGGTCAGCTCGCACACAGTTAGGATGGGGAGTTGCTCGCACGCGCTCAACTCGCAAACAACTCGAATAGAGATCAAATCGCACACGATCAGCTTATACGTGGAGAGATCGTCTCTTGCTGATAGTGGTCGCCCCTAGCGTAGTTTAAAGAACCCCTAAGAGGGCTTAACACCCATAGCTCGCGCAGGAGCTCGCCCAATCATATAATAACGAAGGAGTTTACCTTCTTGCCCGCAAAGGTCGCCTATAGTAAGGTGAAACCAAATCGATAGATGTTACCATTAACGCTAATGCCATTTCCGCGTAAATAGAATCCCACTTACGAGGCCTATTCACTCAGCATAGGAGGGCAGATTCTAGGGAGCCTCAGGGCTAGTTGGGGGTCTAGACCTGCCAATGGACCCAGATTTTGATCCGAATCCGATATGGATGTGTTTTTTAATCCTGTGATCCGATAATGACCCAAATCTGATAGCCCGTCCAATCCGATCTGTTAAGAACCCGATCCGACAAAATATGTAAGATATAATATATAACATTCTATCTACTGTTAGGTTAGCTTTAGATTTAAGGCTTAAGGGTCAATATGAAAAGCCTTAGGCCTTTTAACCTCACCCCGTAACCGCCATATGGCGAAGGAGACAACTAAGTCATCTGGTATAGAAAAACATAACTATGACCTAGGGGGATGTTGAGCTACGCCCTTCCACCCAGACACAAAGTAGTTAGCTGTAGAGGCCAGAGGATCTCAATGAGTCATCTTACACATCCCTTATTAGAGTTGAGGGTTATTTTAATACAAGTATGAGTGTAAACTAAGGTCATGATAACCTATACACTAGACTCTGATCATACCGTGCTCCCATTAGTGATTCAAGCCTTTTGCATAGCATTAATCGATCTTAAAATATCATAGTCACTGTCTCAAGTGGATTTCTCCACTTAAGGGTCACATTACATATCCATAGAATATCGTTGCTTTACAAACGTAATTATCACGCTAATACCCTAGAGCCTAGCCTAAGGTCAAAAAAATAGGAAATGACTTTTACTACTGTAGGCACACAAATTGTGTCTAACCCTAACCCGACTCGCATGCGCCAATTCAGAGGCAAACCCGACATGCACTCTGACCTGGACCCGACTCGCATGCACCAAGTTGGAGGCGCACCCGACACGCACTCGGACCCGACTCGCATGCACCGACTCGGAATCACACCCGACACGCACTTGGACCCACCCGACTCGCGCCCAACAAGGGGTCGGGTGGGCCCATCTTCAAGTGGGGCCCACCCGTCCCCCTACTAGAGATCCGAACCCCTTATGGGGTGGCTGGCCATGCAAAAAAAAAAGAAAAGAAGAGAAAGAAAAAAAAAGGAAAGGAAAGAAAAGAAAAAAAAAAGGGGAACAAATACCGCCATGCGTGGGGGGAGGTTACGTATGACGTCTACGTAAGTGTGGATCTGCGCCGATCCCTCGATCCGATGGACAAGAAACGAAGCCGGGTCGCCATTGACTTTATGTGCAAGATTCAAAGTAAATCCAAAAATGATTGAGCCATAATTACCCCGCCAGAAAATGAAAGTAAATAAAGGTTTATTCCCCTCTTCAATTGAAGAATAAATCTTGGGTAGTTATGGGAGAGATATTAAAGGAATCCAAATAAACTTCTCATATCTCTCCCCTTCCCCCTTCACCTATAAATAGAGGGGGAGGGGGAAGGCTCAAGAGGTCGCAAGCTGAAGACGAAGCGAGGAAGCTTTGTAGAAAAGGAGACACGCTCTTCATCGACCTAAGGCTTCACGAGGCACGGGCAAGCCTATCCCTTTGGGACTGGCTTAGTCCATTGAGAGCCCTCATCAACGTGAAGACCCTTGCACAAGAAGATCAAGCCTTCGACTCCGTGCACGAAGAAGAAAGCTCGGAGAAGAGGAACCCTTCGACTCTAAAGACGCCAGAAGCAAAGGCCGGAGAAGAAGATCAGAGCGGCACTACCCCGTCGTCTCCAGCAAGCCTTCGACTCCGATCAAGCCCAAAAGCCCAAAGAAGAAGACCAAAGCGTCATCACCCTTCGCTTTCGACAAACGCCCGCTCTATCCACGAAGAAGAAAGCTTGGAGAGGAACACCCGAAGCGTCATCGTCTTCAAAGCAAAGCCGGCGCTACACTCGTTGTCTTCAAAGCAAATCCGATGCTGCAACCGTCGAACGGAGATCAGTGCTACCCCCATCATCTTCAAAGGAACCCTTCGACTCCGATCAAGCCCGGAGAAGAAGAGAAGCAAAGCCGGCGCTACACCCGTCGTCTTCAAAGTAAAGCCTTCAACTCCGATCATGCCAAAGAAGCCCGGAGAAGAAGAGAAGTCAAGCTGATGCCTAAACCGTTGAGGAAGCTAGAAGCCTTGAAGAAGTAGCCCTGCCTTTCGAGAAGAAGATCGAGTCGACGCCGAAGCAAAAGCCCATGCAAGAAGCCAAAGCAAAAGCCCCGATAAAGCCCTTGCCAAAGCAACGCAAGTGCCAAAGCCAAGCGACTACGCCGGTCACGAGCAAAAGCACTGCATATTCTAGCCGATACGATGCGAAGTCCGGAAGAACAAAAGTATCGCAAGTCTCCCCTCGTCTACATCCAAGCGCAAGCGCCAAAGCAAAGCAAAAGCCAGAGCCATGTCAAAGCCAAGCCAAAGCCGAAAGCCAAAGCTAAAGCCAAAGCTGACGCCAAAAGCACGATCGACACCGCGAACCGACGATCAAGGACGCCGAGGTCAAGCAAGGATCGAGGAAGACACGAAGACCGAGGAATGAAGCCAAAAACCCTCTAGCCGAGAAAGCGCGAAGCACAGAAGGGACAAAAGCAACGGCGGATACTCCTTAGCCTCTCAACAAAATCTCACCCTGTAAAGACCTCTGTCCTGGGCAACCCCTTCATAGCTCTCGCATGAATACCATATGGAGACACGGATCAGAGGGACCCTCTAGAGGATCTCTCCCACAATCTCCTGATCAATATTCGTCGCACCCGGCTCACCACCCCTGAGTCCCCGGGTCCCGGCCTCTTGTAATCTTCGTGTGTTTGCAATAAAGACGACCCGGATCTTTTTCTGCGCCTACAACTACTATAACGCCTTGCTTATAAATTTGACGATTGATATCATAGTAGAATTTTATCTCATTCTAGGTTTCGATGCTGGCCAAATAGACATACCCGACTAATCGGGTGTTGACCTAATGGTGGCATAACCAAATATGAGAAATTTATACTATCATCAAAGGTTAATTAAATAATAGACGTCACTAGTGGAATCATATCCTAATATGGTCGATTGGACCCAAGGAGAAAGGGAATCCTTCTAAAACAGATAATCTAATTATCTTATCTTGGTTCTTTATAGAAATATAAAGAACTACAGAAAGAAATAACTACACAACTGAATCAAGTTCAGGGTCCAATCCCTGAACCTGACTAGCACAGTGCAGGCTCTATGTCTCCTTCACTGAGTTCCTCAATCCAGTGCAAGCCGCTGTATATGATCTCCTGACGTTCTTGTCCTTTATCGTCATCGTGTATATTTCACTAGATCGCCATCGTCCTTCAAGGTTATGCTCGTCCTCTCGGTAGTGGATCTTTGTGGCAAGTCCTCCTCTTCAATCTCTAACCAAAAAAGATCTAGTACACTTCGAACAAGTGCTCGCTCGTATATAATTTTCTAGAAAAAAAAGGAAAACAAGCATAGCAAAAAGCTTGGGAATCAAGGGTGGTCAACCTCCATCTCTTGCCCGACTATGGCTCTAAATCTATCCACACACACAGAAGAAAACACATCCAGACATATGCTAGAACGGGGTTTGACCCTCGGTAGCAAGCAATCACTATTCAGATAATTTTAAAGCGGCGCATTGCAAGAACAATTCATAGAACATACAATATATACAATATGCATGATCTACTCGTAGCACCCCGATGGCGGCACATACTAATCATGCATGCAATGATAGTTTCATTAAAAACATAAAATACACACTACTAGTGTGGCTCTGATACCAATTGTTGAAAATAATTTCATGGTAGATGACCGCAGCAGAAGTGAAGGGTAGATCCAAAGATCGTAGGTGGTGTGCGTTACACATCAAAACTTTCATCGCAACCTTTCACATGCGTATATGAATCTAGCATGACAACTATGCGACCCCCTGACGTTGATCTAGCATGATGAACAATATCGTATGTATGCATGTTCTATCTCTACACTAGATCTACATGATAGAGATCATACCTCCGTGCAGATTTTTTCACCGCGATAAATTTATTCTTTGTCAAAGGAGACAGGTTTGGATCTGCTCGATATAGCTTTGGTGCAATAGCCATAACTTTTGCTTCCGAACTCTAATTGGGCTAAAATTTGGACTACAAGTAGATGACTTTGAGATGCAACTTTTTCATCTAGTTTGAGATAGTTTGGAGTTCTATAAATCCTAAAATCATAAAAATAGTATTGATCTTCTGTGCAAAATCTGGATAGTAAGAGATTGCATGAAGTACCTTCTAATTCACTCGACCTCGCATGATGCATGGCACCTCGTCAATGGATCTCTGATCACCTCCATGTGATAAGCCTTATCCATCTTCGATTCATCACGCGAGGAAGAAGAACCACATCTGAGCCGTTACGTACATGTATTGGAGACGAGAGAGAAGAAAAAGGAGTAAGAGGGCGGCTAGGGCATCATCACTGGAGGCCATCCCCCCTCTCCTTATCCATATATAGGGCCGGTCCTCCCATACCTTGCATATAGGAGTTGTGGCATCCGCCCTCCCTTTGTTTCCCTTTCCCTTGTGTGTAGAAAAAGGCCGACCCGTTGTTGCCATACAAGGCTGGCCCTCTAAAAGTTAAACCTCCTATTGTTTAGCCCCCCCTCTCCATAAAACTTGCTAGTAACTCCTAGAAGCTAGAGAAGGGGCGGCCCATATGTGTCCCCATGAGCTAGAGGCAGCCAAGCTCATGGTGATAGCTTGGTTTTCCAAAATACCCCCATACCACTAGTTGGTTGCCGCTCTAGCTTGGGAACTCGCATAGCGCACTTACGTGGGTTATGACTAGTGATTCCACTATTACCGGGGTGCTCTTAGTAAATTCAATTAGTCAATTTGCAACACGAACCAGTGTATTGCACCCGTGTAGCGAAGCCCACTAAGGTAGGGAGATGACTATGTGTGTCCTTGTAGTACTCCGGGATTGCCCCTAAAAAACATATGCACCTACGCATCTATCGTGAAGTAGTGTGATGCACACACGGAGCATAGGGTTATTAGGGTTGGACTAATTACTTCCTTTAATTGTGTCATGTGAATCGAGGAGATGATTCAAGGACCATACATCATGTGGATAAGGTGGAACCTTTAGAGATCAGGATTCATGGCTTTCAACTTGAACTCGATCGACATACTACCCGAGTGTACCATCATTTCTCTGAGTCCGAGTTAACCTACGAGCCACTGAGAGTATGACACAGGCTGTAATACCCGGTACGTTTGATTTCAGGGCAGCCCAGTTTTATTATTACTAAATTGATTGATTTGTTTTTTTCAGTTATGGTTGTCGATGGTATGTGCTTGAACATGAGTTGGACCGGGCAGTGGGCCCCAGGTCCGGGTCGCTAGGCGACACTGGAGGCATGGTGATCGTTACACGGGCATGCGAGCACGTGTAACAAGGCATGGCATGAATGTTTTTGATAATAATAAAAATTAATTAAAATAATAGGTTTTAAGGCGAGTCTGTCGGACTCGTAAGGTTTGTGCACCGGCCCGTCTTGGTGCGATGCGAGCTCGAGTACGATCCATGCTTAACTGCGAGTTATACTTGTTTGCTAAGAAAAAAAAAATAAATTAAATAAATTAAAAATTAAAAACACCTAAATCTATAACCAAACCCATAATCGTTTCTCACCTTTATCTCTCTTTAATTCCTTTATCTCTCTTTAATCCCACACCTCTTTATCTCTCTTTAATCCCAAACCCAACCTGGCCCCTAATTGTTTCTCTCTCTTTATCTCTCTTTAATTCCTTTATCTCTTTTAAATCCCACACCTCTTTATCTCTCTTTAATCCCAAACCCAAACCCGTAATCGTTTCTCACCTTTATCTCTCTTTAATCTCTTTATCTCTCTTTAATCCCAAACCCAACCTGGCCCCTAATTGTTTCTCTCTCTTTATCTCTCTTTAATTCCTTTATCTCTCTTAAATCCCACACCTCTTTATCTCTCTTTAATCCCAAACCCAAACCCGTAATCGTTTCTCACCTTTATCTCTCTTTAATCTCTTTATCTCTCTTTAATCCCAAACCCAACCCCCTAATTGTTTCTCTCTTTATCTCTCTTTAATCCCAAACCCAACCCCCCTTCTCTCTCTTCTCCTTGTTGCACGATCCGGCCAACTCCATCCCTAGTTTCCCTTCACCTTCATCGCAGCCATGGCCACCAGCCGGCGGGCCGACGGCTGTGCAATCGGCAGATGTTAACCAATCGACAGGTCAGCCCCTCTTCGTTTTCCCTGTTTTCCCTTTGGTCCTGTTGAGACCAGCTCGGCGATTTTTTTTTTATGCCAAAGAGCACAAAGGCATACTAGTAGTAGTGCTCGACGCGGTTTCGACCGTCTACTCAAATTGGTATAATCGAACCATAGTAAGACTATTGTTGTTAGCAATGCCAACTATCCTAGATGACTTAATCGCAATCATCGAGGTCATAAAACCCTTCGACCATGTCGTTTGGGTCAGACAATCTATGACCATTGTTTGCGGATGATGCCCCCATTATTACATCTATTTTTATATGGCATACGAATCATCGTGCTATGAATGGCGGTGGGCCGCTCAGCGACCCATATACGAAACCTTGCCGGTCCCGGAGTTCAACTAGGTGAGACGTAATGGCGGTCGTCAATCCGAGCTCAGGCTCATGCGACTCGTTTTAATTATAGTAGTAATTGTGTTTTTGTACCTTAGCCAGATGATTTCTCGGGCAAATAACGAATCAAACCTCCAAACCTTGCCTAGACTTGACCTGATCTGTGTCACCATGGTCAAGATGCTGAAGGCTCCTCAAAGCACGACAGCACGCTAGTAGCGGCATCGATGTAAATGCGATCGTTTAGGCATAATAGCTTATATGAGCTGTAGTGTGATTCTTTGCATCGGCAACGCCGACTAACCATGATGCTACCCTTGGCACATCGATTTGCGTGCCAGTAGACCGGCGTTCGATGACACTACCTTAGGCACATCAATTTGCGTGCTGATAGACGGCGTCCGATGACGTATAAATTCTCGACTCGACCAATCAGACCTAAGCCGGTAATATTTTAAGTAGCACTTAATGACCATAGGCCGCTGGTATGTTTGGCAGTTGGTGAGCACGTGGACCGAGTCGGAGGCGGAGCAGAGGGTGCTTAGCAGCATCAGCCCGAGCACACTTTCCAGGTGACACAGCACGCTTTCTTTAATAATTAATAATGTGAATATAGAAATTAAGGGTCGGTGTCCATAACGCTGCATGCGGGTCCCGCCGGACGTCGTCACATGTGGTCGAGTGGACCCCGCCTTGCATGCGGAGTCGCGAGTTCGGCGACGCATGCATAAAAAGTTAATAATTTAATAATAAATATTCTATTGTTTGCATGGACACCATAGATAGGTACTCCCTTAATTTGAATAAATAAATAAATACAGAATTATCGGGACCACACTCCTGAGGGGAGCGTGGTAACCCTAGTAAAGGGATTTTGGGCGAGAGTGCTTTATGATATTTAATTTTGATGCTGGGTTGTGAGTGGGTGCGAATCCTGGTGTAATCCATCGAAAATGATTAAACACTGTTTAGTTTTCCTTTAATGCCATGTGGTTTGTTAATCGTTGTTAATCTACCTGGTTAGAGGGTAGGGACCCCGTGCGCGCAAGGGTCGTGAACCACCTTGCGCGTACAGCCGAAGTTAAGTAGGTTAGGGGTCACGGGCAAGGGTTGTGGTAAAGCCAATAGGAGGTGCCCTCGAGTAGGGATTGGCCTAGCAGCCCTGTCCCGGGGAGTTGAAGTCCCCATAGTAAAGCAAGTTGGGCGGTAGAGCTCCACCGTGAAAGACGGGAAACCCCTTATGATCATCTGGGTGAATTGTGCATGGAGTTGGTGGATGCACGGCGAGAGAGCTGGCCCTCTACATCGAAATAAAAGGCCCGATAGTAATGCCCGACCGGGGGCAGGTTGAACAAAATATCCGGGGTTCATGTTTGAATGTATAATTGTTTGCTTATTAAATTTGGAATTGTATGACTGTATACACGATGACCTAGTCGGTAGGATTTGCATGTGAATATAGAAATTGCATGGACACATAAGACGTGATTGAGAACATAGCTTGACAATTAGGTTAATCAATAATTTATCTTAAAATTTGGGCGTTGTTAGTTATTAAAATTGTTAGCTTGTCACTAGCCATTTATTTGGCTAATCTCCCAAATGTATTTTTGGGGGCTACTCATTCCCACGAGTAGACTCTTCTGCAGGAGCTGAGGCACAGGAGCAGCAGTAGGAGTCCAACAGTCAGTAGGGTAGCAGCTTATTTTTTTCTATTTATGTCAATCTTAGTAGTGGTACCTTTTCATCGGATGTAATCGAATTGGATTGGAATAAGTTTCTATTAGTTAGTTAGTTTGATAAGTGGTAATGTGCCAGCTGAACTTTCTTTGGGTAGGCCTCTCCTCAAGGCCCCAAGCCTAGGTTAGATCACCACAAAAATATAAGACGAATAAGTGACCTAATTTGACAATCCCAGTAGATAGGACCTCCAGAAAGATGCACCGAGTGTTCAGGAGCGGGTGAGATACTCGGCTCGCCGTCGGAGGCTTGAGCCTCGTGCTCCTTTAGAGGATATTCTGTCAGTATGTTGTGACCCCGTTGGGTAGCATGTACTGAAAGGATACTCCTTTTAAAGGTCGAGTCTGATCTTTTGTTTCTTCCCCTTCTTTCATTTGCTTGTGTGTGAGCGTAGAAAGAGCCCAGTGAGAATCCTAAATTGGCATAGTTAAGTAACCATACCCATAACCCTCTTCATTTTCTCACCTCATACCCCAGGAATCAGTCTTCAGATTTCTGGGGCGTGACAGCTGGTATCAGAGCCTAGGGATATGTTCCTAGGGGTTAGTTTCTAGGATTAGGAGTCTAAGTCTAGAGTCTAAATAGTTGGTTAGTAGATGGTTGACGTTAGGACTATCTTTTTATTTCAGATGGCGGGTACTAGGAGTGGAAATGGTGCGAGCAACGGAGCAGGATCGTCCTCTGCGTCTGATAGCACGGCGAGGATGATGGAAATGCTCCAGGGGATGGCCACCATGGTCCAACAGCAGCAGGCTGCTGTTGTGCAGCAGCAGACGGCTGCTCAGCAGCAGGCCGAGCTAGCACAGGCTGCCCTTGCCCAGGCTCAGGCTCGTCAGCAGGCCGAGGGCGAGCGGCAGGGGAAATTGCTGAAAGACTTCAAGGCGATGGGACCACCGAGCTTCAAGGGCGAGCCAGACCCTATAGAGGCCGATCGATGGTTCCAGCAGACTGAGAAGATACCGAACGCATTGGGCATCACCGACGATAGGAGAGTGACCTTCGCCTCGTACCAGTTTGAGGCTGAGGCAGACTTCTGGTGGCAGACAGTCCAGCGCACCAGAGCAGCAGATCGAGGAGCGATTACATGGCAGGAGTTCGAGGAACTCTTTCGGAAGAAGTTCTTTCCAGTTACCGTGCAGAACCGGATGGAGATGGAGTTTCTGGCGCTATATCAGGGATCTCGTACTGTGACACAGTATGAGGCCAAGTTCTCGGAGCTTGCGAGGTATGCTCCACACCAGGTGGCGACCGACGGCAGGAGAGCCTTGCGCTTTGAGCATGGCTTGAATCCAGTGATCAGAGGTAGGGTTACCCCTTTCTTGGGGCAATCTTATGAGGAGTTGGTCAACCGGTCCCTGGCAGTGGAGCAGGAGTTGAAGGAGTCACGTGCTATCATGGAGAAGCGAAGTGGCAGCAGCCGCAACGGTCCACCGACTCAGAAGAGGTTTAGGCCTATGGAGACTCGACCACCGCCGCGCCAGCCTCAGAACTTTCGTGGTCCTCCAGCTCTTGGACCGTCGCGGCGTGGATGTTTTCAGTGCGGTTCATTTGATCATTTGAAGTGGAACTGTCCACAGCTTCATCGGCAGCCACTCCTACCAGCTCCACCCCAGAGGCCTGCTCTGTTGCCACCACCTGTGCAGCAGCAGAGGCCTCCACAGAGAGCTCAGCAGCAGCAGCGTCCTCCCCAGGTACAGCAGCAGAAGTCTTTCCCCCGTCAGGGCGGAGGAGGCAACCAGGCTCAGGGAAGGACGTACATGCTAGTTGGTCAAGACCCAGAGGCTTCTGGGGGAGCGATCGAAGGTAACCCTGAACTTAGAATTTAAATTCGTAGACGTAATGGTGTAGTTGTCATTGCTATTAGTTTTAACTCGTTAGAACTTGTAGCAACCAGTAGCTAGATTGGTTTCTTACATGTTTTCGATAACGCTAGGTACCCTTCCTGTCTTTTCGACCCTTGCTTTCGTTCATTTCGATAGCGGGTCTACTCACTCCTATATCGTCCCTAGTTTTGTCAAGACTTTGGGACTAGAGTCGGTTCCATTGGGTCATACTCTGTCGGTGTTTTCACCGCTCGGGGTAAGTACCGATGTGGACCGGATCTGCCGGGACTGCATCATTCATATTGGAGACAGAGAGCTCTCGGCAAACCTCATCATCCTGGACTTAGGAGGAGTGGACGTATTGCTTGGGATGGATTGGATGTCAGCCTATCACGTTACCCTTGATTGCTTTACTAAGAAGGTCATATTCTCACCTCCGGGGAGCGAGGCATTTTACTTCTTGGGAGACAAGCAGAAGATCTTGTGCCCGGTACCGCTGCAACAGATAACCCTCAGCTTACTAGCGCAGCTACCGAGTAGAGATAAAGATGGGAACCCAGTAGTGCTACCACCGATGGTTCGTGAGTTTCCGGATGTCTTCCCAGATGAGCTTCCAGGCTTGCCTCCACCTCGAGAGGTTGAGTTTGCTATAGATTTGGCACCTGTAGCAGCACCGATCTCGGTTGCTCCATATAGGATGGCTCCTGCGGAGCTAAAGGAGCTGAAGACCCAGTTGGAGGAGTTACTCGATAAAGGCTTCATTCGTCCCAGCACATCTCCTTGGGGAGCCCCAGTTCTTTTTGCTCAAAAGAAGGATGGGACGAAGAGGCTTTGCATCGATTATCGCAAACTGAATAGCATCACGATCAAGAACAAGTACCCTTTGCCGCGAATCGAGGACCTCTTTGATCAGTTGAATGGTGCTTGCTATTTCTCGAAGATTGACCTGAGGACCGGATATCACCAGTTGGCTGTGAGAGCGGAGGATATTCCAAAGACGGCGTTTCGAACACGATATGGGCACTATGAGTTTTTGGTCATGCCCTTCGGTCTAACAAACGCTCCTGCAGCATTCATGGATCTGATGAACCGAGTCTTCAGCATGTTCCTGGATAGATTCGTTGTGGTATTTGTAGACGATGTCCTCATTTACTCCAAGACGGAGGGAGATCATCGGGAGCACCTGAGTGCTGTGTTGCAGACCCTTAGAGACCACCAATTGTATGCCAAGCTCAGTAAGTGTGAGTTTTGGATGCAGGAGGTGAAATTTCTTGGACATGTTATCTCGCAGGAAGGTATCTCCGTGGATCCATCGAAGATAGAGGCCGTGATGGACTGGGAGCAGCCGAAAAACGTATTCGAGATCAGGAGTTTCTTGGGGCTAGCAGGCTATTATAGACGTTTCGTGGAGGGATTTTCTCGTCTAGCAGCACCTCTCACCCGTCTGACAAAGAAGGGTGTCAGGTTCGAGTGGTCGGAAGATTGTGAGAAGTCCTTCCGGGAATTGAAGCGGCGTCTCACTTCGGCCCCAGTGCTTACGATTCCAGCCAGTGGCAAAGGTTATGTTGTCTTCACCGATGCCTCACAGATGGGGCTTGGAGCTGTATTGATGCAGGATGGTAGGGTGGTAGCCTATGCCTCTAGACAATTGAAGACTCACGAGAGGAACTATCCCACCCATGACTTGGAGTTGGCGGCGGTGGTTTTTGCTTTGAAGATCTGGAGGCATTATCTGTACGGTGAGGAGTTCGATATGTATTGTGATCACAAGAGCCTGCGGTACATCGCGAGTCAGAAGGATCTGAACATGCGTCAGAGGAGGTGGATCGAAGTCTTAAAAGACTTCAACTATTCACTCTTTTACCATCCTGGTAAAGCGAATGTTGTTGCAGATGCATTGAGCCGGAAGTCCCATAGTCATCTTGCTAGATTGGTGACTGATCGACAGGATTTTCTGGCCACGATAGAAGGCTTTGATTTGTGGGTTCAATGGGAGCCCTCTCATACCATGTTGCGCACCATACGAGTGCAGCCCAGCCTACTACAGAAGGTGATTGCAGCACAAAGGTTGGATTCTGAGTTGGAGGAGATTAGAGCACGGTGTGACAGTGGGGAGCTCGTTCCTGACTGGTCAGTTGATGTTGATGGAGGTCTGCGGTTCCAGAGGAGGTTGTGCCTCCCTGCTGATGAAGAGGTTCGAGAGGAGGTATTGTCAGAGGCACATCGATCCAGATTCTCGGTGCACCCTGGCGGCACCAAGATGTATCATGATTTGAGAAGGCAATTCTGGTGGAAGGGCATGAAGCATGACGTGGCCGCCTTTGTGTCTAGATGTTTGACTTGTCAGCAAGTCAAGGCTGAGCACCAGAGACCGGCTGGATTGCTGCAGCCGCTCCCAGTAGCTGAGTGGAAATGGGAGCACATCACGATGGATTTTGTTTCGGGGTTGCCTCTGACCCGGAACAAACATGACTCAATTTGGGTGGTCGTGGACCGACTGACGAAGTCGGCACACTTTCTTCCGGTGCGAACAACGATGACATCCATCGACCGAGCGAAGTTATATGTGAGGGAAATTGTCAAGCTGCACGGAGTTCCAGTTTCCATTGTCTCGGATCGAGATCCTCGGTTCGTTTCTCACTTTTGGGAGAGCCTGCAGACAGCTTTGGGGACGGAGCTCAGTTTTAGCACTGCGTTTCACCCGCAGACGGATGGCCAGTCAGAGCGGACGATTCAGATTTTGGAGGATATGTTGCGGGCTTGCACAGTAGATTTTGGAGGCAGTTGGGAGGAGCACCTACCTCTGGTAGAGTTCGCCTACAATAATAGTCACCAAGCTAGCATCGGCATGGCCCCCTATGAAGCTTTGTACGGGAGGCCATGTCGGTCACCTCTTTGTTGGGCAGAGGTAGGAGAGCGGAGTCTCTTGGGGCCAGAGCTTGTCCAGGAGACGACTGAGAAGATCCAGCTGATTAGAGAGCGACTTAGAGCGGCGCAGAGTCGACAGAAGAGCTACGCAGATGTGCGTCGACGCCCGCTCGAGTTTACTGTCGGAGACCATGTCTTCCTGAAGGTTTCCCCTCGGCGAGGCATCACGAGGTTTGGGAAGAAAGGAAAGTTGGCTCCGAGGTTCATAGGTCCCTTCGAGATTTTAGAGAGAGTTGGCGAGGTGGCATATCGTCTGGCACTGCCCCCGCAGCTCTCTAGCGTCCATGGTGTCTTTCACGTGTCGATGCTTCGGAGGTATGAGCCAGACCCGTCACACGTGTTAGATTGGCAGGATCTGACCCTTAGTTCAGATGCATCCTATGAGGAGCGACCGGTCAGGATTTTGGCTAGTGAGAATCGAGTGCTTCGTACAAAGACCATCCCCATGGTGAAGGTGCAGTGGCAGCACTGTAGTGAGGAGGAGGCTACATGGGAGCTCGAGTCAGCGATGCGGTCCCAATACTCTTCTTTGTTCGATGATTAGTGTTAGTTAATTTTCGGGACGAAAATTTTAATAAGATGGGTAGGATGTAATACCCGGTACGTTTGATTTCAGGGCAGCCCAGTTTTATTATTACTAAATTGATTGATTTGTTTTTTTCAGTTATGGTTGTCGATGGTATGTGCTTGAACATGAGTTGGACCGGGCAGTGGGCCCCAGGTCCGGGTCTCTAGGCGACACTGGAGGCATGGTGATCGTTACACGGGCATGCGAGCACGTGTAACAAGGCATGGCATGAATGTTTTTGATAATAATAAAAATTAATTAAAATAATAGGTTTTAAGGCGAGTCTGTCGGACTCGTAAGGTTTGTGCACCGGCCCGTCTTGGTGCGATGCGAGCTCGAGTACGATCCATGCTTAACTGCGAGTTATACTTGTTTGCTAAGAAAAAAAAAATAAATTAAATAAATTAAAAATTAAAAACACCTAAATCTATAACCAAACCCATAATCGTTTCTCACCTTTATCTCTCTTTAATTCCTTTATCTCTCTTTAATCCCACACCTCTTTATCTCTCTTTAATCCCAAACCCAACCTGGCCCCTAATTGTTTCTCTCTCTTTATCTCTCTTTAATTCCTTTATCTCTTTTAAATCCCACACCTCTTTATCTCTCTTTAATCCCAAACCCAAACCCGTAATCGTTTCTCACCTTTATCTCTCTTTAATCTCTTTATCTCTCTTTAATCCCAAACCCAACCTGGCCCCTAATTGTTTCTCTCTCTTTATCTCTCTTTAATTCCTTTATCTCTCTTAAATCCCACACCTCTTTATCTCTCTTTAATCCCAAACCCAAACCCGTAATCGTTTCTCACCTTTATCTCTCTTTAATCTCTTTATCTCTCTTTAATCCCAAACCCAACCCCCTAATTGTTTCTCTCTTTATCTCTCTTTAATCCCAAACCCAACCCCCCTTCTCTCTCTTCTCCTTGTTGCACGATCCGGCCAACTCCATCCCTAGTTTCCCTTCACCTTCATCGCAGCCATGGCCACCAGCCGGCGGGCCGACGGCTGTGCAATCGGCAGATGTTAACCAATCGACAGGTCAGCCCCTCTTCGTTTTCCCTGTTTTCCCTTTGGTCCTGTTGAGACCAGCTCGGCGATTTTTTTTTTATGCCAAAGAGCACAAAGGCATACTAGTAGTAGTGCTCGACGCGGTTTCGACCGTCTACTCAAATTGGTATAATCGAACCATAGTAAGACTATTGTTGTTAGCAATGCCAACTATCCTAGATGACTTAATCGCAATCATCGAGGTCATAAAACCCTTCGACCATGTCGTTTGGGTCAGACAATCTATGACCATTGTTTGCGGATGATGCCCCCATTATTACATCTATTTTTATATGGCATACGAATCATCGTGCTATGAATGGCGGTGGGCCGCTCAGCGACCCATATACGAAACCTTGCCGGTCCCGGAGTTCAACTAGGTGAGACGTAATGGCGGTCGTCAATCCGAGCTCAGGCTCATGCGACTCGTTTTAATTATAGTAGTAATTGTGTTTTTGTACCTTAGCCAGATGATTTCTCGGGCAAATAACGAATCAAACCTCCAAACCTTGCCTAGACTTGACCTGATCTGTGTCACCATGGTCAAGATGCTGAAGGCTCCTCAAAGCACGACAGCACGCTAGTAGCGGCATCGATGTAAATGCGATCGTTTAGGCATAATAGCTTATATGAGCTGTAGTGTGATTCTTTGCATCGGCAACGCCGACTAACCATGATGCTACCCTTGGCACATCGATTTGCGTGCCAGTAGACCGGCGTTCGATGACACTACCTTAGGCACATCAATTTGCGTGCTGATAGACGGCGTCCGATGACGTATAAATTCTCGACTCGACCAATCAGACCTAAGCCGGTAATATTTTAAGTAGCACTTAATGACCATAGGCCGCTGGTATGTTTGGCAGTTGGTGAGCACGTGGACCGAGTCGGAGGCGGAGCAGAGGGTGCTTAGCAGCATCAGCCCGAGCACACTTTCCAGGTGACACAGCACGCTTTCTTTAATAATTAATAATGTGAATATAGAAATTAAGGGTCGGTGTCCATAACGCTGCATGCGGGTCCCGCCGGACGTCGTCACATGTGGTCGAGTGGACCCCGCCTTGCATGCGGAGTCGCGAGTTCGGCGACGCATGCATAAAAAGTTAATAATTTAATAATAAATATTCTATTGTTTGCATGGACACCATAGATAGGTACTCCCTTAATTTGAATAAATAAATAAATACAGAATTATCGGGACCACACTCCTGAGGGGAGCGTGGTAACCCTAGTAAAGGGATTTTGGGCGAGAGTGCTTTATGATATTTAATTTTGATGCTGGGTTGTGAGTGGGTGCGAATCCTGGTGTAATCCATCGAAAATGATTAAACACTGTTTAGTTTTCCTTTAATGCCATGTGGTTTGTTAATCGTTGTTAATCTACCTGGTTAGAGGGTAGGGACCCCGTGCGCGCAAGGGTCGTGAACCACCTTGCGCGTACAGCCGAAGTTAAGTAGGTTAGGGGTCACGGGCAAGGGTTGTGGTAAAGCCAATAGGAGGTGCCCTCGAGTAGGGATTGGCCTAGCAGCCCTGTCCCGGGGAGTTGAAGTCCCCATAGTAAAGCAAGTTGGGCGGTAGAGCTCCACCGTGAAAGACGGGAAACCCCTTATGATCATCTGGGTGAATTGTGCATGGAGTTGGTGGATGCACGGCGAGAGAGCTGGCCCTCTACATCGAAATAAAAGGCCCGATAGTAATGCCCGACCGGGGGCAGGTTGAACAAAATATCCGGGGTTCATGTTTGAATGTATAATTGTTTGCTTATTAAATTTGGAATTGTATGACTGTATACACGATGACCTAGTCGGTAGGATTTGCATGTGAATATAGAAATTGCATGGACACATAAGACGTGATTGAGAACATAGCTTGACAATTAGGTTAATCAATAATTTATCTTAAAATTTGGGCGTTGTTAGTTATTAAAATTGTTAGCTTGTCACTAGCCATTTATTTGGCTAATCTCCCAAATGTATTTTTGGGGGCTACTCATTCCCACGAGTAGACTCTTCTGCAGGAGCTGAGGCACAGGAGCAGCAGTAGGAGTCCAACAGTCAGTAGGGTAGCAGCTTATTTTTTTCTATTTATGTCAATCTTAGTAGTGGTACCTTTTCATCGGATGTAATCGAATTGGATTGGAATAAGTTTCTATTAGTTAGTTAGTTTGATAAGTGGTAATGTGCCCGCTGAACTTTCTTTGGGTAGGCCTCTCCTCAAGGCCCCAAGCCTAGGTTAGATCACCACAAAAATATAAGACGAATAAGTGACCTAATTTGACAATCCCAGTAGATAGGACCTCCAGAAAGATGCACCGAGTGTTCAGGAGCGGGTGAGATACTCGGCTCGCCGTCGGAGGCTTGAGCCTCGTGCTCCTTTAGAGGATATTCTGTCAGTATGTTGTGACCCCGTTGGGTAGCATGTACTGAAAGGATACTCCTTTTAAAGGTCGAGTCTGATCTTTTGTTTCTTCCCCTTCTTTCATTTGCTTGTGTGTGAGCGTAGAAAGAGCCCAGTGAGAATCCTAAATTGGCATAGTTAAGTAACCATACCCATAACCCTCTTCATTTTCTCACCTCATACCCCAGGAATCAGTCTTCAGATTTCTGGGGCGTGACAGCCTGTACTCCAATCCCCTCGGACTTACTATATTCTCTCTTATACCCCTGCTATCCTCTTAGTAATGGTAAACCCGTTGTCCCTCTACTTAGTGCCATGATGTAACTCGAGCAGTGAAAAATACCGTTAGACTCGAGTGCTCATATGACTCGGTTCCTTCCAGGTTGACCACATACGTCATATCTCCAATTACCCTAACGAGTAACCGGATTCGATCAACAGTCCAACTGATGACCATCTGAGTAGGGTTTAATACGATATAAGTCAAACCAATGAGCATGCCTCCCGTTAGGGGTATGGATAGCCTGCAGGAGTGGCACGTTGATGCGACGCCAGCCGGATAACCTAGTATACCATAGTTTTAGGTCCCGTAACTAGACCCTCACATATTAGTGTGTCAAAGCACCACACAACTGGTTAGCCCACCAGACATGGTTCCTCAGGGTTTAGGACTGTTTTACCTTAAGCAAAAACATGGCTTAGTGCACCGATGTCGGCTCACCGATCTATGCACCGTGTTGGTTCTGTTCGGCCATAGACATTATACCTGGTAATGACCTTAGTAGAGACACCCACGCTCTGTCATCCCAATAGTTTATCTTGATAAGGCGAGCAACCCTAATCAGAGCTGCGAACATATTTAGGTTACATGTAACCATTCCATTGAGTCTCCCACTCAAGTAGATTACCATGTAGCCATACATAGCTCTCTGTTCTGTAATCTGAACACGTATTAAGGTATGTATACGTACCAAGATGCAACTATCAACCATATACAACTAAACTAAAGGTTTTTATGAGCTATAGATCTTACTAATTCCAACAGTTTTATCATCACTAAAAAAGGTCTTACGACAGGTCTAGACTCGATATTCTTCATGATATGACATTTGGTTAAATTTGATATTATTCGAATGAAGGATATTCTTATAACATTAGAAGCAATAGAGGTATGATATTAATTGAAATAGGATCGAGAATTGATATTAGTCGGAAGCGATATTGATTATGTCAAGAAATTACTAGAGGTATAATACAATTCAAGATTCGATGCTAAAGAAAAATGATTTGATTTAGGTTAAATAATAGGTGATGACATCGATTAAAGTATCATAAATAATTTTTATCACCTTTTTTTTTTATAGATATTAGCGTGGCTCACTGAGTCACTTAGTATTCTAATTGATTCAGGGTTTGTGCGTGTTTTCTTTGTTGGGCACAAACCCAGGTATATGAAGAAGTTGAGTTCATAGACCAGATGGGCATTTGTAGCTGATGAAGTAGCTAGAGCTAAGAGCGATGTGGCTGTAGTGGAGCATTGGAGCTGGAACAAGAACCTTAGATTCAATGCTGGTCTTATTTAGATTAGCAAGAGTTGTAATCATATATTCCAAGATTGAAATGTAAATCAGTTGACTAATATAGAAAGTTTACTTCTGGTGGTGTGTTATTCTAGTTCGGGATATCAACTGCTTCTATTAATCTTAATTATAATATAAATGAGTATGAGAAGACTCTTAAGGCTAATTCAGAATGACGTGAGAAATGACTCGCCTTCTGGGCTCGAGTCACGTGCTCCTACGAGTGCAAACTCTTAGAAGAGTTTAGATAGTTGTCTCTCTCCTTCCAAGAGTGATGCCCTCTAACATTCAAGCAATATTTCTTTTTCACAAAAATGATTTTCTTATCTTCCTTGCGACGATGGGTGTTCAAGTATCTTCTGACATTGGATTGGTTCGAGCAAGGAATTAATAACAAACTTAAAACTCTTATTTTCTTTCAAAAAAAATAGCAGTGAAATCTCAAGCTCGGGATTTTTGGCGGCCGACGAAAAATCTAGGGCGTGACATCATTACAACTCAAAAACGGCTCACTACTACTCAAAGCGAATACAACTCAATACGAAATTTGCCAACACTCAATTTCTTCACATTATGATATATACAAACTTGCATGGTAAAAACTTAGAAAATTCAACCGACTATAGTGGGGGGGCAAAGTGTAATGCATAGAAAGGGGAACATTCGCCAAAAAAAAATATACCACCCATTGCTAATGTATAGGTTAATTTGGTCTGCCTATAGACCTCCATCCTATCCTATGGATGCCACCTTTTTAAAAATAAAAGAAGGGTTAAGAAATTTTTTTTTTCCATTGTGGGGTGTAGTGGGTTGAGAGTGAGCTCGAGAGAGTGAAGGGGCGCGGTTATAGAGAGGCAGGCTGCTTATCTCGAGAAGAGGTGTGAGGGCAGCTTAGCCATGGTAGAGAGAAGAGGTGTGAATATATTTTAGAAGGAGGGAGAAATGAGACTAGGTGTGAATAGATCGAAATGCTGCATTTCCTTAAGAATAAAAAGGACTTGTGCTTGCAAAGAATTCGGAGATCCAAAAGCAAAAGGGTTCCAGCCAAGCTTAAGGCTATTTTGTTATGGTGAAATGAAACAAAGTGATAGTTTGTTTAATGCTTGCCTAACTTAAAATTATGAATGGAAAGAAGTGAAAGAAAAAAAAAAAAGGAAAGGAAAAGATTTGGTTGATGCTCTGGAGCATATATAAGTTTCTATGTCCTGAGGCATCTCTAGGTGCTGTTTATTTGCAGCACCAGACCATCATATATAAGACTACTTAATTGAGCCTTCAGCATGTCTAAACTCGGCTTATTCCTTCAATCATTAGTGCAATCATGCATCATCACTGTCATCGTCATCTCCATCATCAGCCGTAATTTGTTGGCCACCCCACCGTGCGACAATGTGGCTTGCTGCCATCTCCATCATCCAGCATCTGAATCTTTGCTTCTTTTAATTTTATTTTCGATCGACGATCTTCTTGTTATTTAATCGAGAGAGAATAAAATGGAAAGTTGTATATGCTTGATACAGTCACCCAGATAATCATATATGATCAAACACCTATTCATATATTGTGCATCTCAAAACAAGCTTACACCAACTACATCACCAACAAGCCCTCCAAATCATTACAAATTAACACATGTTTACTGTCATTTGTCACAATTTGAAGCCAGAGAGCCACCCCTGAAGTTATTCAATGACAAAGAAAGAAGCTTATCAAGTAGTGGTGAACTAAACATATACTTAAAGGCTCACAAGGTCTAATGGGTTTAAACGTGGAACCAAGACACTAGGATTCATGACTATCGGGGTCCATTTCCCGATGGACCTTGTCGATGAACGCTTTGGCTTTCCAGTCTATATCTGGCTCGCCGTACCAGCGTCCGTGATCTTCGTCGCTCGGTCGAACCTTCCTCAGCTGCCTCGGTTCAGCTTCTGTCTCTTCACCTCGATAGCGCCTCTTCCCGAATCCGAGGAAAGAAAGAAAGGATTTCCTCCCTCCCATCTATACCTCCCTTCTCGTCTACCTTCTCCTATCACACACAACCTTTGTCGAAGATAGCTATGAGGAGCTACACCCTTTTCTCAAAATTTATAGCACAAAATGACCCCCATAGCTAGCAGTAAGAGAGGGAACCTTGTGAGAGGGTGTGGTATTAAAAAACCAGGCCACTGTGAACAAGTCTTCACACCTAACATGACCCTCACCTAACCCTAGACCTCTGTTAGAGCATGAACATATTCTTAATTAGAGTACATGTTAGGGCATTATAGCTTCCCTGATCTTTAATTAATGATTTCTAGAAAGCTAATGATTCTACATTAGACTTGAATGTTCTAGTAGAAGAAAGGGTGGGATCATTCAACAAAAATTTGAATAAGTAGGAGTGGTCTAAAGAGGTTCTTGGGTTCTTTTAGATTTAGGTGGATTGAGACTTCTGATTGGTTAGAGTTAGGTCTAGAGCTCGGGTTCTTTCTGACAACTCTGAAAGGGTGTGATTGTTCAACAAAAGTTTGAAAAAGTAGGAGTGGTCTAAAGAGGTTCTTGGGTTCTTTGGAGTTGGGTGGATTGAGACTTTTCGTTGGTAAGGGTTAGGGTTTCTGACAACTCTGCCCTTCCATACAGAAAACAATGCAATGCAAGCTGTTTGTATCCCTTGTAGCCCTCCATGATTGTCTATAAAAGTTCCTTCGGCAATCACATAAATCTATAAAAGTTACTTGGAAGTCTTTTCAGGTTAGGTGGAGTCTATGTCTGTAGGCTGTAAAGATTATTCGTCAATGGAAGATATTCTTTTCGAACTTCCTAGCTACGACCGAAAAGGCTTTCCAAGTAAATAAGGATTAGCTGCTAATCCTATCACTATACTACGAACAAAAAAAAAAAATATATGAGCTGTTTGTGATAGCTGTTACCTCCACCAGGGGATAGGAGAGTTGGCAAGCAACTGATCATATATGCTTGGGTGAGGAGGTTGGTGTTCGACTCCTCCCCCCGCCCCCCTCCAATCGATTGAACAATACTTTGCTCTAACAGGTGTTAAAGTGCACGGCTCCTCTGTCTGATGTGAACCGTAGGATGCATATCACTAGTGATGTTCTTTCAAATCTTGTTAACGGATGAATATCAAACGGTTCACATTGGACAAAAGAGTCTCGCGCTCCAACATCTGTTGGAGTGAAATATTGTTCCCCACGGTTTACCTAGGAGTGCAATCACGCTTTATTTCCAGAGGGATTAGTCCGATCCTGAAGTGCACTTTTGAAGTATGAGGCCCTATAATATTTATGGATATATAAAGTTTAGTGCACTTTTGAAGTAGACACCACACAAACTAAAATTAAACCCATTTTTGGAAAAAGAAAAAAAGACAAATTCAAGTTGTTCCGTAAGATGCCTACATCCAAAAGAAGATCAAGAAAGTGACCGATAAAGCTACACCACAAACTTCTACCACATCCGCATTAGGAGGGGAGGTTACCTTTATGTTTGGACAAAGGTATGTATGTTGCTATTGAAATATGAAAATCTCTCTTAGGCACTACCATACTGTGAGACACTACTAATTGTACGTTCCATGTGCTTCTATTCTCCTCCTCAATTTTCTCTCCTAGGATTTGGCATTAACAATAATTCTATTCGAACCAGGCTTTCCCGGGGTCTGGATCATGTTGGGCTTTTGACCCAAACCCAAAGGGACCCCACATAAGGAAGCCCATTAGACCCTTTTCCGTTTCCATCAGTTTTATTATCCGACTTTTAATTTCTGCAGTTATGGGTTTCTCCATTAACTTCTACACTTGTACCCTATCTGGGCACCTTTTTGTTTTTTTTACATAATTGGGCCCTATCTATTAAGACCTGTTTGTTTTCCGGACCCACAAAGTAAATGCTAGTAAATCAGATATGGGCTACTAAATCTCCCAGATCACTAGTAAATCTGATTTCCTTCTTATTGTTTGTATTGACCAATAAAATAAACCATTACTTCTGGATATTTGTTTGGATTGACCAGTTAAGTAAATCAGAAATTAAATATATCGGATACCACCGTTCACCACTCCCTGTCGGCCACAGTGACAACCTGTTGTCCTCGCCCCCACTGACCATCATCCACCATCCCCCTGCCTACCACCAACAACCTATCGACTCCCTACCGGTCTCCACCCCCGCTGACCAACGATCGCCCGCCATCGCCCGTCGGCCACCACCCGCTACCGAAGCAGGTGGCGACAGTCGACAGGTGGTCGGGGGGGTGGAAGCCGGTGGCGGGTGATGGACGACGGGGCGATGGCCGGTGTTGGTCGGCAGGGTAGAGACTCATGGTCGGAGTGGCCAACGGCGACGATGCACACCGGCGATGACGGCCGATGGTGGCGGCATCCCCCTGGTTCATCCCATGGCTCATAGCTCGTGGCTATTGAAACTTGTATAACCACGTACATGTCACTCCTCAAATCATCAAATCCATCATGGGATGCTCTCTCGATCATGACGTTGGCTGATGTGGTGTGGTCAACGGGGCCTTCTAATAGTAAATCCAAAGTTTTACTTAGCTTTTCCAAAGTAAAACTTTTTGACTAATGGTAAACCTCCTACTATTTCATTTACTATATCTTTATGAATCCAAACAATATCAAAGTAAAACTTTTAGCCGATTTACTTTACAGGCCCTTGGCCTGTTTGTATTCGGTCAACAAGCTAACTAGTAAAGTAAATCGCTATAAAAATTTACTTTGTTACTATTTGGATCTTGTAGTAAAGTGAATGGTAGAAAATTTATTAGTAGCTAAAAAGTTTTTCTTCGAAAAAACCAAGTAAAATTTTTGATTTACTAGTAGAAGGATCCATTGACCATGCCACGTCAACCAATGACACAATCGAAAGAGCATCACATGATGGATTCGACTATTTGGGGAGCGACATGTGACGATCTCAGTTTCAACGGCTATGATCTATGGACCATGGGATGAACCAGGGGGATGCCACCACCATCGACCGCCACCTCCCCATTGCCTTGCCGGCCACCACCCACCACCGGACTCCACCCCCGTCATCCACTGGCCGATTTGTTGTTGCCCGCCTGCCACCACCCACCTCCGTGCGGCCAGCGGACAGTAGCGGGTGTTAGCCGACTGTGCGGTGGCAAGTGATCGGTGGTCGATAAGGGTGGTGGATGGTGGGACGGCAACAGGTTGTCAATGGCCGGCGGGGGTTGGTGGATGACGGTGGCGGCGAGCGACCGTTAAATTTAATTTCTGATTTACTTTACTGATCAATACAAACAGCAAGAAAGAAATCAAATTTACCAATCGATCTGAGAGATTTACTAGCCCACATCCGATTTACTAGCCTTTACCTTGCTGGTCCCAAAAACAAACAGTCTCTCTCTCTCTCTCTCTCTCTCTCTCTCTCTCTCTCTCTCTCTCTCTCTCTCTCTCTCTCTCTCTCTCTCTCTCTCTCTCTCTCATACACACACACACACTTACACACACATATAAAGATGAATCAGACACCCAACATGGGATAGGAGAGTTGGCAAGCAACTTATGCTTGGGTGAGGAGGTTGTGTGTTCGACTGCCGCACCCCCCCCCCCCCCCCCTCGATTTACCTCGGAGTGCAGTGGAAAATTTCAAGTGGGTCGAGATCCACTCTTGGATGGATTAGTCTGAGCCAAAAGTGGGCCATTGCCCGAAAGGTTCAGGATACCCATCGATCTCAAAAAAAAAAAGGTCAACAATTAGTAGCGGAAAAAATCTATAGTGGTGGATCCGCTATATAGATTGTAAGACTATATATATATATATATATATATATATATATATATATATATATATATATATATATATATATATATATCCGTCGTTTGAACATCCCTTATAACCAAATTGAAAAATGTGCCCTATTATAAGCTAGACTATTTATACAAAAATGCTATTCAGTCATCCAGATTTCCATCCGGACCCAACCATCCTGATGTGGCATTGATCGGCAAAAGGGACGATTCCAGATGAAAATACAGATGGCGAAATAGCATTGCTTGACTTCTGGCTCTGCCACTGTAGACGAGAGTGGATACCATGAATGTGGTGGTTCAGTATCCCCCTCAAAGGAGGAGTCTCTCTATCAACACATTGTTCTGGCACATTGTTTCTGAAGAACATACTGTGAGCGCGGAAAAAGATTCGGGTCGTCTTTATTGCGGATCACACGAGATTACAGATTTTTTTTTTTTGATCAGGAGATTGTGGGAGAGATCCTCTGGAGGGTCACTTTGATCCGCGTCTCCACGTGGTATTCGTGCGAGAGCTCTGAAGGGGTTGCCCAGGACAGAGGTCTTTACAGGGTGAGGGTTTTTGAGAGGCTAAGGAGTTTCCGCCGTTGATTTTTGTCCCGTCCGTGCTTCGCGCTTTCTCGGCTAGGGAGGCCTTGGGCTTCGTTCCTCGGTCTTCGTGTCTTCCTCGATCCTTGCTCAACCTCGGTGTCCTTGATCGTCGGTTCGTGGCGTCGATCGTGTCATTGGCATCAGCTTTGGCTTTAGCTTTCGGCTTTGGCGTGGCTCTGGCATTTGCTTTGCTTTGGCGCTTGCGCTTGAACGTAGGCGGGTAGAGACTGGCGATGCTTTAGTTCTTCCGGACTTCGCGTCGTATCGGCTAGAACGTGCGGTGCTTTGCTCGTGACCATCGTAGTTGCTTGGCTTTGGCACGTGCGTTGCTTTAGCGTGGGCTTTACCGGTGCGTTTGCTTTGGCTTCTTGCGTCGGCTTTGACTTTAGCTTTGACTCGATCTTCTTCTCGAACGACTGACGCTACTTCTTCAAGGCTTCTTTATTCTTCCGGCTTCCTCGACGGTTGTGGCATCGGTCTTGGTTTTTCGGCAGGGTAGCACCGATCTTCGTGCGACGGTTGTAGCGTCGGCTTTTGTTGATGAAGACGGCAGGTGTAGCACCGGCTTCAGCACGACGGTTGTAGCGTCGGCTTTTGTTGACGAAGACGGCAGGGGTAGCACCGGCTTCAGGCCTTCTTCTCCCGGCTTTCTTCTTCGTGCAAGGAGTTGATGCCTTTGAAGACGACGGGTATTGTCGGCTTCGATCTTCTTCTCCAGCCTTTGCTTATGGCGTCTTCGAAGCTGATGAAGATCGTTGGAGCAGTCGGGGTGATGACGACTCCGGGTCTTCTTCTCCAAGCTTTCTTCTTCGTGCGAGGAGTCGAAGCTTTGATCTTCGAGTGCAAGGTCTTCACGTTGATGAGGACTTGAAGGGCCAAGGATTCCCGTAGGACGTGCTTGTCGTGCCTCGTGAAGCCTTCGGTCTTCGAGCGTTAGAGCTTCTCTTGCGGAGCTCTTTCGTCTTCAGCTTTCGGACCCTTTGTGCCTTCCCCCACCCCCTCTATTTATAGGCAAAGGGGAGCGGTTGGGGGAGATAAATCTGAAATATTTTTGTTTCATCCGATATCTCCCCCCATAACCATCAAGATATTGTTCCTTTATCCAAGGAAACAAACCTGATCCCCTCCTTTTTAGTTGGGGTGGTTATGGGCTAGATGTGACTCGATCTTTAAAGATCGAGTTGTTATTTTTTTTGTTGCACTTTTGGATCGGATGGCAACACAACGTCATCTTGTCCGTTGGATCGAGGGATCGTCGCGGATATACGGCTGCGTAGACGTCCACGCCACCTCCCCCCCGCATCGAGGCAGTTTTTGATTTCTTTTTCTTTTTCTTTTTCTTTTCTTTTTTCTTTTATGGCCGGCCCCACCTCTCCATGAGGAGGGGGGCACGGTTTTCAAGAGGGGGGGCCGGTGGGCCCCCCTCTTTGTATTCGAGTCGCGGGTCCGGTGGGACCCGTTCGCTTCGAGTTGGGCCATGGTGCGCGGATTGAGCTTGCACGCGGGCCGAGTGTGCATGCGGGCCGTTTGTGTGCGGGCCCAATTCCGCATGCGGGCCGTTGTGTATGGGCCAAGGGTCGCATGTGGGCCGTTGTGTGTGGGCCAAGTTGCATGCGGGCCGTTGTGCGTGGGCCAGATTTTCGCATGTGGGCCGTTGTGTGCGGGCCCAAGTTGCATGGGCCGTTGTGCGTGGGCCAAGTTGCATGCGGGCCGTTGTGCGTGGGCCAGATTTTTGTATGTGGGCCGTTGTGTGCGGGCCCAAGTTGCATGGGCGAATCGGGTTCGACCCGAAGGCCGTTGGGTGCGGGCCTATTTTTCGTGTACAAATCGGGTTCGACCCGTGGGCTAATTTCGATGCCCACAAGTGCCCCCTCAAGTTCGAGTGCGCCCGCGGGAAACGCGTAGCGCTTGGACTTGAGTCGCGTATTCGTGTGGGATTAGGTCTTTAAAAGGACCCCTGTTTTTTGTTTCTCTTCATTATCAGCGATTCCCGGCGGCTTGGAGGCGAAAGCTCTGCTAGGGTTTCTCGCTTCGCGACAATGCCGCGGAAGATGAAGGTGGTCATGCCATGGGGTTCGCGGAGGAGAGGAGACCGCCGGCCCGTGGAGGGCGGAGGGCTGCCGGTGAGGTGATCCTCCTCCTCCTCCATCTTCTTCTTCTTCACATTGTGGGTCGCGGGCCGGTGTGGTGGCCGGTGGCGCGGGAGGGCGCAGGCCGGAGGAGGGGCTGCGAGGTGCGGAGGCGAGCTCGGCCGGGCGCTGCGGGGTGCGGCCGGCACGCGAACCGGGGACAGGGCGTGGCCGGGGGCTGCGGTATGTGGCCGGTGCGCGGGCTGGAGATGGGGCGCGGGGCGCGGGGGCCGGAGGCAGCGTCGGCTGGTGGCGCGGGAGGGCGCAGGCCGGAGGCGGGCTCGGCCGGGGGTGCGGGCGCAGCGCGCAGGTGGCGCGGGGGCCGGAGGGCGCGGGCGCGGGGCTGCGCGCGGCCGGAGGTGGAGGCGGAGGCGGCCGGGGCTCGAGGTGCGAGGGCCGGAGGCGGGCTCGGCCGGCGGGCGTGGGCGCGGGACTGCGCACGGCCGGAGGTGGAGGCGGAGGCGGCCGGGGCTCGAGGCGCGAGGGCCGGAGGCGGGCTCGGCCGGAGGGCGTGGGCGCGGGGCTGCGCACGGCCGGAGGTAGAGGCGGAGGCGGAGGCGGCCGGGGGTGCGGGTGCAGCGGCGGCGCGACGGTGGTCGAGGCCGATCGCACCCCCCCTGCGTGTTTAAACAGGAGAGAGGGGGTCGCGGCTTTTTGCCGTGACCCCCCCTCCTTTTTTCCTTTATTTGTTCGAAGGACAGGCGGCCTTTTTGCTTAGGCCCCCCCCCCCCTGTTTCCTTTATTTGCTCAAAGGACGGGCGACCCTTTTGCTTAGGCCCCCCCCTTGTTTTCTTGTTTTTGTATTCGGGACGTGCGGCCCCTTTTTTTCAACTGAGATTCCCCCTTGTTTCTTCATTCTGGGATTCAGAACCTGCGGCCCTTTAGTCGAGGCTTCTCTTTGCTTCTTTGTTCAGGCATTTGAGATTTGCGGCCTTTTTTTTTTTTTGCTTTTCTCTGTATTGGACTTGTACTTTTCTTGCTATCTGACTTGGGCCTTGTCTTCTTTCTTTTTCAGGTCTCGTCGTTACGAGAGCTTTCCGAGTTCCGGCTGGATCGTCGATGCGGTCTCCCACGGGAGTACGCATCTTTGTTTCCCCTTTGCGCAAGTCTTCAACCACCGTGCTTCGAGACCGGAGGCTAGACTGTCAGTACTTCAGCTTTCGACGCACGAGCGAGTTTGTGAGGATGGCGTGGCCGACGGCTCTTGCCGCGTGTTGAAACTGGGCGAGCGTATCCTTACCGACGAAGGATCTTCCCGGCAAGTTGTACGACCAAGCTTGGGGTTGCCGTTCCACCACACTAGCGAGGAGTCAGTTCCGGTCCCTGTTGTTGCTTTGAAGATATGCTCCCGTCGTACGCGATGGGGCGTGGAGATTCAACCACGTGGAGGTGTCACATACCTGGGAGGTTTTCGGGACTGGATGAGAGAGCTGTCTGGCGCGTTGGAGGCGGAGCCAAGGATGGAGCATCTGGCGAGGTTTATGGAGCTAGCTTGTTGGGAGTACAGCCGACTGGACGGTATGTATCAGGCTCTGTGTGAGCAGTGGTGCCCTGAGACCAATACCTTTTTGACCGGAGCTGGTGAAATCGGGATCTCCCTTCGTGACGTGCACGTCATCTCTGGGTGTCCAGAAGTTCGGAGCTACTATCAGGAGGAGGTTCCTTCTCTGGAGGTCTTGACGGACCCAGACGAGTCTCCTAGCTTCTGCCTTTTGCTTTTTAAGGCGTATGCTATTATAGCGGCGCGCGAGCGGTCAGACCGGGTACTCCACTCGGATTGGGTGGACTTCTGGTTTCGAGGAGAGTATCGTCACGCTCCCCCTTCGAGTCACCCGATGTGGAGATATGCATCGTCAAAGAGACCGGCGCCTGGCACTTTCCGGCGACCGATTGAATCTCTGAAGAAAGAATGGTGCTCCATGGCCGGGGCGCAACGTCCCTGGGAAGTTTTGGGACTTGAGGAATGCAGCGATGCCTGGCGTGCTGCTTACTGGTCAGCGGGGTTGGTACTTTTCCTTTGCCGCTTTGCTTTACCCTGGGAAGGGGATGTGATACGCCCTGGGACCTTCCTTGCAGCTGCTCGGATGGTTAATGGAGAGTTTCTTAACCTGGCGCCGGCGATCCTCTGCTCGTTGTACGGAGGGCTTAGCGGAACCTACTGGAGTTTATCGAGTGCGGGTAATACAAGAGGGGAAGTAGGCAGAGCCAGCTCCTTTTGCCCCCTACATTACCTCTATGGCTGGATTGGGCTTCACTTTTCGAAGGGGATCTTTGCAGCGCGTGGACCTTCGACCTCGGTGCCCTTTCTTCCATGTGTGGGAGGTATGATGAACGCTTATTACGCGTGGGAGCGTCCGAAGCCTAGTGCCCGAGAGTGTTTGAGACGTATGGGCCCTTCTGACTTTGAATTTGTATCGGAGAATGCACTTGCACCTTCTACAAGATCCTTGGTATGTGATGTGGAGGAAATGCTCGAGCACTTGTACTGGAGCATGGTGAGTTGCAGGCCTGGGTATCTCGTTTGGCGTCGTGAGGACGTAGTGGAGGTGGCACGGTACTCTCCCCACCGGTTTGCTCGACAGCAGGGTTTTCGCTAGGAGTTGCCTGGGACTCCTTTGCGTATGCAGTCACGTTACACCCCGCAGGAAGCATATCGCCTCTGGGGAGCGCTTTATGACAGATTTACTGGGTGTATTTTCTCGCTGGGGATCAAGTCAGGCGGAAAGGATGCTGCAACTCCTGAGTATCATCGCTGGGTCAACGTGTCAGTGCTTCCCCTCCTGGCTAGCCTTCCGCTGGACGTTCTTGCTAGCAACGAGCGGGCTGACTTTTCTTTTGACTCTTTGGCGGGGTCGGAGGATCGCCGTCTTTGGTCCGAGGAGCGATGGTCGGAGAGATCTTGTGGCCATCGAGAGAGTACTTCCCAGGCTTCAATCTCTGTGCAAGAAGTTGAGATAGCTCCGTCCTCCAAGGTTCAGAGTCTTCCTGAGACTCAGGCTTCTTGGAGTGGGTGTGCTTCTCCCAAGAGGAGAAAGTTGGATCTCTTGTGTGAGGCAACTTTGGTTGGTGCTGGCGAGGCAGAGCCAACTCGAGAGGGAGAGCCAAGGCTTTTTGCCGATGAGGTAATCCCTCTTTCTGGGGTAGCTTCATCGGATGCTGCAGGTATATCTTGTTTCTAGTTTCTTATGAATTTCTGTGCTTGTACTCTTATTTCGTTGGCTGAGTTATTCAGCTCTCATTTTGGCAGGGTCTGCTGGACCGGACTGCGAGTCTGCCCCGAAGGGGGTTGGGCAGGAGTGCTCTCCCATCAGAGCAACATTGATTGAAGGTGGCAGGCTGGATGTTCCCTGGGATAAGTTGGAGCTTTTGGGAGCGTGTGGAGCATATTTTGCCGGCAGTGCTGTCAACCTGGACGATATCGACATGGAGCTGTTGGGCTTTAGGGAGGAGGATGAGGTCTCCAGTGTAGGGAGAGAACCGACTCCTCTAGTTAGGTCCGGTATTCCGGCAGAGACTACTCCCGCAGTCGTTTCATCGGAAGGTTTGCCCATGTCTCCTCCTTCGGCTCCGGTGGTTCCGCTGACTGTTATCACGGCGATGGTCCAGGAGGCGGTTCCTTCACTTGAGCCTTCAGGACCGGAGCCCACCTTGCCGTGCACTCAGAGGCCGACAGGAGAAAGTGCAGTTCGCGAGACCTTCTCTCTATGCTTCTTTTGGAGAGCTGTCGGAAGTATATCCAGACGATGCTTGCACCTTTCTAGGAAGAGGGCCTTGACGCTTTGAGCAACTGGTGGGTCCTCGAGGGGCCTGAGTTTTGCAAGAACCTGGCGGCCTTCCAGGTGGACGGCTCTTTGTTTGAGGCACAGATGCGTGCTATCTTGGCGGATAGTGAAGCTTATTGCTCGAAACGGGCTTCGATGGAAGATGACCTTCCCCAGATACTAGCAAAGGCCGAGGACGAGGAGCGTCGACTGGAGGCGCAGCATGCACTTGCCACTGCGAGTCTTGTTCGGGCGCGGAAGAAGCTAGAAGCTGCTCGCGCATCTTTTGAGAAAGATGAGACGATCGAGAAGTCTTCTGGAGCAGACTTCACAAAAGCAGCGTATTGAGCTGGCGACGCATCGGGAGCGGGTAGCTTCTCGGTCCTCAGAGTTGCAGTGCATGGAGGTTACTGGCGGCGAGCTGCTCCAACATCTCAAAGAATTTAATTCGCTTTACTAGCAATATCGCATTTCCTTTTCTTTCTTGTCATTTCTGCTGAACAGACTTGTAGTTCTGCTTTTCTTTATCTGGTGATAACTTAATATCATGCATCTATCTTTTTTTTTTTTGACTTGTCTTCTGGAATGGCAGAGTTTGGTTGTATTTTTTTTGTTTGGACTGAACCTTTACAGACTGCCTATGTACCCTACTGAGAGGGATCAAGTCACACGTAGTTCCTTTTTTTTTTTTTTTTGTGCAAGGAATGTAGCTCTGCTTTTAGGCATAGTACCTTTTGAGGTACTTGCCATTGATGGGGCCGAGTGTAAGCCCTTCTGGCGTGGTGAGAAGATATGCGCCGTTGGAGTAGACCTCTTTGACAGCGTGCGGTCCATCCCACTTGGCGTCGAACTTCTTTCCTCCTCGATGCGAAAGGATGATGGGGCGTTTGACTGCGAGCACTAATTCTCCTTTTTGGAAGGATTGAGGGCAAATCCTTTTGTTGAAGGCTCGGGTCAATCTGGCTTGGTAGCATTCCAGGCGTTGCTGGGCTTCGAGGCGCTTCTCATCCAGGGCTTCCAATTCTGCTAGGCGAAGTTGAGCATTGTCGCCGTTGACGAGGCCTTCCTGGACAGCTATTCTGAGCGACAGAATCTGGAGTTCAAGTGGGAGGACAGCTTCTACTCCGTACACTAGTGAGTACGGAGTCGCCTGTGTTGGCGTGCGAAAAGAGGTACGATATGCCCATAGCGCTTCACCCATGCGTTCATGCCAGTCTTTCTTCGACTTTGAGACGACTTTCTCCAAAAGTTTACAGAGTGTTTTGTTGAAAGCTTCAGCTAGGCCTTTGGCAGAGGCGTTGTACATGGTTGAACACCTTTGCTTGATATCGAACTTGGCGCAAAATTGGCTGACAGTGGCGTTCTTGAATTGCTTCCCGTTGTCCGTAACGATATAGCGAGGGATGCCGTACCGGAAGATGATGTCGTTCTGGATGAAGTTGATGACAGAGTGCCTGATAATTTCTCGCAATGGTACTGCCTTAGCCCACTTGGAGAAGTAATCTGTTGCCGCCAGGATGTAAAGATGCTGCTTGGATGACTTGGGTAGCGGACCGACAATATCGAGTCCCCATCCATCGAAGGGCCATGATGCGATGGTTGGATGCAAAGGTTCCGGAGACTGACGGATGTAGTCGCCATGTAGCTGGCAAGTGTGGCATCTTTTTGCAAACTCGAGGGAGTCCTTGATCATAGTGGGCCAGTAGTACCCCATCCGCCTGATACGGAAGTGCAGCTTTGGACCGGACTGATGTGAGCCACAGATCCCGGCATGGACTTCTTCTAATGCTGTTTCTGCTTCTTCTTTTGCAAGACACCTCAGAAGCGCACCATCGTAGCTTCGACGATACAACTCGTTGTTGAAGTGGAAGAATTTCAGAGACCGCCGGCGACTGTCGACCTTACGCTTTGGATCTTCCGGGAGCTTCCCGTGGACAAGAAAGTCTATGAATGGTTGTCTCTAATCTAGCTCGTCAGTCATGAGAACGTGGACTGCATTGACTTGGTCCGGGATTCCCATAGGGAGGTCCTCCTCGGTGATCACCATCCTCTTACAGATAGGGATGATGAGTTGGCTTCTTTCTGGAAACAGGAGTGTAGCCGCCAAATTTGCGAGCGCATCAGCCTGCTGATTAAGGTTTCTGGGGACATGCTGGATTGAAGCATTTTTTAGCGTACTAAGGAGTTTCAGAGCTCGCAGGTGTAATGGTACGAGGTCTTCTTTGTTGACTTCGTACGCTCCCAATATTTGCTGAATGACGAGCTGAGAGTCGCCGAAAATTTCGAGCCCTCGAAGTTTCATATCGTTCGCGAGTTCGAGGCCAATGATCAAGGCTTGATATTCCGCTCTATTATTGGAGCATGGTTCTGATAGCAGAAACGAGAAGGGGAGTATTTCATCGTTTGGCGTGACAAAGATAACCCTTGCTCCTGCCACGTCTTGCCTTGCCGCGCCGTCGAAGAACATTTTCCAAGAAGGGGCGATATTGATGCAGAATACTTCTTCGTCTGGAAGGTCTTCTGATAGTTCCCATTCCGCTGGGAGGGGGTATTCTGCTAGGAAGTCCGCGAGAGCTTGCCCTTTGACCGCTTTACGAGGGACAAAGGTGATGTCAAACTCGAAGAGGAGCAAAGCCCACTTGGCCAGACGTCCGGAGAGCACTGGTCTTGACATGATGTATTTGAGCGGGTCGGCTTTTGAGATGAGTCTGATGGCATGAGCTAACATGTAGTGTCGCAGCTTCTTTGTAGCGAAGATGAGCGCCAGACAGACCTTCTCAATCGGGGAGTAGTGTAGCTCCGCGTGCGATGAGAGTGCGGCTCAAATAGTAGCATGCTATTTCCTTGCCTAGCTCGTTGTCTTGAGCTAGGAGTGCCCCCAAGGACTGCTCCTGGGCGCTGATGTAAAGGACCAATGGTTTTCCTTGGACTGGTGCTGTCAGAACTGGAGGCTTGAGTAAGTAATTTCTGATGTTCTGGAGGGCTTCCTGACAAGCTTCATCCCATTTGAATGGTGTTCCTTTCTTCATGAGGCGACTGAAGGGCCTACATTTTCCAGCTAAGTTGGTGATAAATCTCCTGATATATGCCAGGTGGCCTTGGAGACCTCTGAGGTCTCTTATCGTTTTTGGGATCGGCATATTGAGAATGGCATCTATTTTGGATTGATCTATCTCGATGCCTCGATGTTGTACGACAAAGCCGAGAAACTTACCCGAGGAGACTCCAAATACGCATTTAAGCGGGTTCATGCGGAGCTGGTACCTTCGAAGCCGTTTGAAGATCAGCTCAAGGTCTTGAAGATGTGCTGACTTTTGTCTTGATTTTACCACGAGGTCGTCGACATAGCATTCCACATTCTGATGAAGGATATCGTCGAAAATTTTTTGCATGGCTCGTTGGTAGGTAGCTCCTGCATTTTTCAAGCCGAAAGGCATGACTTTGTAGCAGTAGATCCCTTTTGGCGTGCGGAATGCCGTAAGTTCTTCATCTTTGGGTGCCATCCGGATCTGGTTGTAGCCTGAGGATCCATCCATGAAGGTTAGCGTTTCATGGCCTGTTGTTGCATCCACTATCAGTTCTGTGATTGGCAGTGGGAAGTCGTCTTTGGGGCATGCATTGTTTAAGTCCCTGAAGTCCACGCATACTCTGATCTGGCCGTTCTTCTTCTTGATTGGGACCACGCTGGAGATCCACGTTGGATATTTAACTTCTCGGATAAAGTCGGCTTCAATAAGATTGTTGACTTCGCCTTCTATTTGCGGTACTAGTTCTGGCCGGTAGCGTCTTTGTCCTTGCTTGATGGCGCTAGCTCCATGTCTGACAGCAAGCTGGTGTACTGCGATCTTTGGGTCAAGTCCGGGCATTTCCTTGTAGAACCATGCAAAGACATCTCTATATTCTTGGAGTAACTTGAAGTATGCGGCCTCCTCTTCGGGGGTCAGGAGTGCGCTTACGAATGTAGGCCGAGGATCCTCCTGCGTTCCCAAGTTGATTTCCTTCAAATCATCGATGGTAGATTGCCCCCCTTCTTCGAGGACGGACGGGGCTTGTGGCAACTCGTCGTCCGAGGTAGAAGTTTCATCGACCGAAGTATCCGCAATTGTGATATGATTAAGAGACACCAGAATGATGGCGGGGACATCGGCATTTTGGAAGAATGATTTGGGTGGGTGGGTGGGAATGATTTTTCTCACCTCAGTGGGTGGCTTTCCCAAACGGTCGAATACTGACCTTCGCTTTGCTTGTCTGATTGGCCCGAGTCTTTTGAATACTGTTATGGGATTTTGACTTGCCTGGTTTTTGACGCTCTTCTTTTGCTTTTGAGGTATGGTCCAATGCCGAGCTTGATATCGCCTTCTTTTGGCGCCCTTTGTAGCGGAATGAATGACATTGGTGGAGCGTGCATCGGAGGCTGACGATCCCTCTTCCGCTTCATCTACCAACTTTACCTCAATGTAGTTAGAGGTGAAGGTCTTCTCTCCTGTTATTTTGATGACCATCGGGGTTTGACGGGAGCCGATGCATCGTCGATTTGGTGGGATCTACTCGCCGCCCTGGAGTAAGTGGGCTTGAGTCTTAGTCATCCCGTGTGGTATTGGAGCTGGCAGGAGCGTACTCATATGTGCAGTACTGTCTTTGTCGTAGCCAGCTTTGAATAGCAGCTTGGCGGCATTTTGCCCCCAGCTTCCTTTTGGCTTGAATGTGAGTTGGCTGGATTCGAAGGAATTGATGGGTTTTGGCGGACTTGAAGCTTGCCCCAGGCTGGGTAGTGGCAGTGTCATCTCTTGCAGAGTGATGACATTAGCTTCCGATAGCGGCTGGACCATCCCTTTTGGCGAGGCAAAAGGTGGTGGTTCATCTTTGCGAAGCCACTGAGGCGTGAGGCGTAAGATTGTCGTAGCTTGGACAGGTAGTGGAGTATGCTTCATGGATCTTTGCTTGGAGCTGATGCGCATCCTTCGTCTTGGTGCTAGCACTTCTTTGACTTCGTGTATCGCCTTAGATGGTGGCACTGGATTTGGAGTTGGCAGAGCTTCATCCTGCTCCATCCTTTTAGCTTTCTGAGTTCGAGGAGTTTTAGCTGGAAGGACTTCTGCAACAAGGTCCTTTGCTTGGTAAAACTTGGCATCGGCGAGGTGCGCTTCAGCCTCATTGAATGGCTTGTCGTCTGCAACAATGCACTTCTCCAGACCTTCCTCGTAGTACTTGAGGCATTTGTGCCAGGTAGACACTATGATATCGTTTTCGTGCAGCTACGGTCTTCCCAGCAAAAGGTGATATGATGTTTGACAGTCAATGACGTGGAAAAGAACCGTCGTGTCAAGCTGACTGATGGAGAGTTTTAGACGAATGATCCCTATGGTGGACTGTCCGCCTTGGTTGAACCCTTGAATGACCAGCTGGCTTTGCGAGAGCTGGTCGGTGGTGATGCCGAGCAGGCGCATTGTTTGGATAGGCATGATGTTGACGGCGGAGCCGCAGTCCAATAGGATTCGATTTACCGGCTTCTCGTTGATGTATCCCGAGACATAGACAGGTCGATTGTGTAGTCGTGCTCCGAGCTGCAGATCTTCGTCCGAGAAAGTTATTGCTGCGTTACATGAGACAATAGTTTTGTCCTTCTCGGCGTTTTTCTTCTTTCTTTTGTAGCTGTCTGGGTCTGTCAAAGCCTCGGCCATTGCTAGGTGAGCTTTCTCTGGGAGGTGTAGCGCTTCTATGAGTGGCAAGTGCAGGATTACCTCATCGTAAGCAGCAGTACTGTCTTTGTCGGAATCATCCTCCTCGTTACCGGTGTTGCTTTCTTTAGAAGGCTTGATCCTATCTTCTTATTCCGGTGCCATGTGGATCTCAACCATGCAACAGGAGCTGATTAGCTGGGAGGAAGTAATCGGGGAAGAACTCTTGCAACGTTGTCAGTTCTGGAGGGTTTTGCAGGAGGAGATCATCAGGATCTGCTGGCTGTACTTTGAATGCCTTCCTTCCTGGAGCTTTGCTTTTCTTTTTGTAAGTTCTTCGTTCCGAAAGCTTTCTTGTTACCCGATCTAGCTTGCGACGTCTTGGCATCCATGGCCTTTGTCTGCGAGGCAACATGACCCATGCATCTTCATCAGTGGATTCTTCGTTACCAAGGTGAAGGTCTGGAGTGGCAGCTGTAGGTTCTTCATGGGTCGGGGAGACCTGCTCCTCTGTGGACCTTGGTGGTTCACCTTCTGACTCCAAACCGGTGGCCTTGATTTCTTCTATTGAGACAGGCGGACGTTTGGAATAGAGGACGTAGTAGTCGAATTTACCTGAGGGCTAGCCTAACAGACCGACCTCCGGGTCTCCTTGCTCGTACCTTGTCTGGAGATTTGTGGGTTCTTTATGGGTCGGGGAGACCTGCTCCTCTGGGGACCTTGGTGGTTCGTCCTCTGACTCCCAGCCGGTGGGCTTGATTTCTTCTATTGAGACAGGCGGAGGTTTGGAATAGAGGACGTAGTAGTCGAATTTACCTGAGGGCTGGCCTAACAGACCGACCTCCGGGTCTCCTTGCTCGTACCTTGTCTGGAGATTCCGTTGGGATATGGAATTGTTTGAGAGAGACATCGACGTAGGCGACGGTTGCCCCCAGGGCAGTGACGTTTCTTCCTCAGCGAGCTTAGGAGCGTACTGCTGTCGTCTTGAGACTTTCCGTCGTGGGGCTAACTTCGCAATTGGTCTTTGGCGATTGATGCGCAACTTGGGCCTTCTCTGGTGGGCAGCAATGAGTACTGGTTGAAACAAACCGAAGGTGATGGACGTCATGTTTCCTGTTGCAACGTCGCTGGAGTCGATCTTAATTTTTCCTTGCTTTGCGAGCGCCATGATCTTTTCTTTGAAGATGAAACATTTCTCAATAGGATGGCTAACCAGTCGATGGTATTTGCAGAAGAGCGAATCGTTGACATGATGCATCTGTTCGGGCCTTTTTGAAGGAGGAAGCTCGATCATCTTTTCTTGTAGCAGTTGATTGAACATGGAGGAGACTTCTGAGTCTGGAAAGGGATACTCTTTGGCCTCAAGTTCTTCTAGAGTCATCTTCGATTGTCTTTGGGGTGGAGGCGGTGGTATGGCAGCTCCCTTTTCTTGATCCGACTTACTGCTGATTTTGAGTGGCTTGGAGGCCGAGGCGATGTCGGCAACGTTAACTTGCTTTGATTTGGGTGCCGGCGGTTTGTCTTTCTTTTCCACCTTCAGGAAGTCTTTGGTCTTTGAGTCCCCGCGATTTGCTAAGCTGAGCTCCATGTCGTGGGCTCGAGTTGCGAGTTCTTCGAAGGACCAAGGCTTGATCCCCTTAAGGATGTAGAGTAAGCCCCAGTGCATGCCTTGGGTGCACATCTCGATAGCCGAGTCTTCCGACAAACGGTCTCGTGAATTCAGGGCGAGATTCCTCCATCGATCGATGTAGTCGATTACTGATTCGTCCTTCCTTTGCTTGACGGCAGTAAGCTCGGTCATGCTAACGATGCGCCGAGTGCTGTAGAAGCGGTTGAGGAATTCCCTCTCCATCTGATCCCAGCTGTCAATGGATCCTGGAGGAAGATCAACATACCAGTCAAAAGCATTTCCTTTGATTGTGTGAACGAACTACTTCACCATCTCATCGCCGCATGTGCCGGCGTTGTTGCAAGTTTCGACGAAGTGGGCAATGTGTTGCCTTGGGTTCCCCTTTCCGTCGAAGTGTTGGAACTTTGGTGGCTGGAACTCGGTAGGGAAGCACAGTTGTTGGATCCTTATGGTGTAAGGCTTTGAATATGTCGCCGTAATCGGAGGTAGACTGCCGCCGTGGGAACGCATCATGTCAGCCACTAGTGCTTGTATTTGCTGGGCATTCATCGTTGGTGCCACTGAAGGTTGCGCGGCCACCGAGACCGGCACGGGAGCCAAGGAAAGTGCAGGAGTAGTTGCTAGTGTTGCCGGGCCAACTTCTGCAAGAGCAGGAGTTGGAGACGGGGCTGGAGCAGCTACTGGAGAAGCGGGAGGTTGACCGAATGTTGCGACATCCCTGGCACTCAGCCTCTGAAGCAAGGTGTTGATGTGACGATCTTTCTCTTCCATTAGTCGGGTGAGCTGAGCCATGTGTTCACCCATTTGCATGACTTGGAGCTGGAGAGCGGACGGAGGATGATGTCGTAGGACGTCTCGATGTTGCACGCCCGCACCCTCGCCATCGTCGTCGGAGATGTAGTTACGCTGACTTGCTTCTGCTTGATGACGAATGTTTGCCCCCGGTAAGGGAGGTGCAAAGTCCGCTGGAGAACCCGAACGGGCTCGGGGTTGGGGCTGGTCCTCCCCAAATTTCTGGACAGATGTTCTAGGATTGAGGCTCGTTTCTTCATGCACCAAGACCTCATTGGCGCCTTGGCGGGCATCTTCGGTAGCAGTTTCTGGCGTGAATAAGTCCGCAAGAGTTTGAGTACGCCGAGTGTAGACGCGTACTACCGGGGGAATGACATCCTCCGGGTTTTCTGGATCACCATGTTAGAGTAGTGGAGACTCGGCGATAGGTGAGAGGCTTGTTGGAGCAAACGTATCATCATTCGTTCCGGCCATGGCGAACTTGAAGCAACTCCTTCAAACGTACGGATGAAAGGAGAGGAAGGAGTCCCACCGGGCGTGCCAGAAATCTGTGAGCGCGGAAAAAGATTCGGGTCGTCTTTATTGCGGATCACACGAGATTACAGATTTTTTTTTTTTGATCAGGAGATTATGAGAGAGATCCTCTGGAGGGTCCCTTTGATCCGCGTCTCCACGTGGTATTCGTGCGAGAGCTCTGAAGGGGTTGCCCAGGACAGAGGTCTTTACAGAGTGAGGGTTTTTGAGAGGCTAAGGAGTTTCCGCCGTTGATATTTGTCCCGTCCGTGCTTCGTGCTTTCTCGGCTAGGGAGGCCTTGGGCTTCGTTCCTCGGTCTTCGTGTCTTCCTCGATCCTTGCTCGACCTCGGTGTCCTTGATCGTCGGTTCGCGGCGTCGATCATGTCTTTGGCGTCAGCTTTGGCTTTAGCTTTCGGCTTTGGCGTGGCTCTGGCGTTTGCTTTGCTTTGGCGCTTGCGCTTGAACGTAGGCGGGTAGAGACTGGCAATGCTTTAGTTCTTCCGGACTTCGTGTCGTATCGGCTAGAACGTGCGGTGCTTTGCTCATGACCGTCATAGTTGCTTGGCTTTGGCACGTGCGTTGCTTTAGCGCGGGCTTTACTGGTGCGTTTGCTTTGGCTTCTTGCGTCGGCTTTGACTTTAGCTTTGACTCGATCTTCTTCTGGAACGACTGGCGCTACTTCTTCAAGGCTTCTTTATTCTTCCGACTTCCTCGATGGTTGTGGCGTCGGTCTTGGCTTTTCAGCGGGGGTAGCACCGATCTTCGTGCGACGGTTGTAGCGTCGGCTTTTGTTGATGAAGACGGCGGGTGTAGCACCGGCTTCAGCACGACGGTTGTAGCGTCGACTTTTGTTGACGAAGACGGCAGGGGTAGCACCGGCTTCAGGCCTTCTTCTCCCGGCTTTCTTCTTTGTGCAAGGAGTTGATGCCTTTGAAGACGACGGGTGTTGTCGGCTTCGATCTTCTTCTCCGGCCTTTGCTTATGGCGTCTTCGGAGTTGATGAAGATCGTTGGAGCAGTCGGGGTGATGACGACTCCGGGTCTTCTTCTCCAAGCTTTCTTCTTCGTGCGAGGAGTCGAAGCTTTGATCTTCGAGTGCAAGGTCTTCACGTTGATGAGGACTTGAAGGGCCAAGGATTCCCGTAGGACGTGCTTACCGTGCCTCGTGAAACCTTCGGTCTTCGAGCGTTAGAGCTTCTCTTGCGGAGCTCTTTCGTCTTCAGCTTTCGGACCCTTTGTGCCTTCCCCCACCCCCTCTATTTATAGGCAAAGGGGAGCGGTTGGGGGAGATAAATCTGAAATCTTTTTGTTTCATCCGATATCTCCCCCCATAACCATCAAGATATTGTTCCTTTATCCAAGGAAACAAACCCGATCCCCTCCTTTTTAGTTGGGGTGGTTATGGGCTAGATATGACTCGATCTTTAAAGATCGAGTTGTTATTTTTTTTGTTGCACTTTTGGATCGGATGGCGACACAACGTCATCTTGTCCGTTGGATCGAGGGATCGAGGGATCGTCGCGGATCTACGGCTGCGTAGACGTCCACGCCACCTCCCCCCGCATCGAGGCGGTTTTTGATTTCTTTTTCTTTTTCTTTTCTTTTCTTTTTCTTTTCTTTTTTTTTTCTTTTTCTTTTCTTTTTTCTTTTATGGCCGGCCCCACCTCTCCATGAGGAGGGGGGCACGGTTTTCAAGAGGGGGGGCACGGTTTTCAAGAGGGGGGGCCGGTGGGCCCTCTTTGTGTTCGAGTCGCGGGTCCGGTGGGACCCGTTCGCTTCGAGTTGGGCCATGGTGCGCGGATTGAGCTTGCACGCGGGCCGAGTGTGCATGCGGGCCGTTTGTGTGCGGGCCCAATTTCGCATGCGGGCCGTTGTGTATGGGCCAAGGTTCGCATGTGGGCCGTTGTGTGTGAGCCAAGTTGCATGCGGGCCGTTTTGCGTGGGCCAGATTTTCGCATGTGGGCCGTTGTGTGCGGGCCCAAGTTGCATGGGCCGTTGTGCGTGGGCCAAGTTGCATGCGGGCCGTTGTGCGTGGGCCAGATTTTCGCATGTGGACCGTTGTGTGCGGGCCCAAGTTGCATGGGCGAATCGGGTTCGACCCAAAGGCCGTTGGGTGCGGGCCTATTTTTCGTGTACAAATCGGGTTCGACCCGTGGGTTAATTTCGATGCCCACACATACTCGGTACTTCTATCAAAAAACTAAGAAATAAAGATCGAATTCTGCATGCCCAACACGGGAAAATTTTCAGCACATCCTGCGTACGATACAACCATTGCCCAGAGCCTACCTACTATCTCATGTCTCTTGAATCGTAATGGGCCCCACGGTTTTAGCGCAGTATGTCCTCATCTCCAACAGGGATGAGGACCGTTCGGGTTCCATGGAGTTGAGATCCGGTCTGGATCCAAATTCTAGAACTCGTGACCAACTTGTGTTTGGGTCTGGGTTTGGGATTGTGTGCCAACCATGACACACCAGCTAGAACCCTAACCTACGTCATTGGAAAACCGGACGAGCCGTGGCTGCACGTCTGTTTGCCGTGTCTGTGCCGTTCAGCGCGTGGCGTTCCTGGTCAAGACTGGTGGCAACCAGATAAAAGAGCAGTGTTCTACAAGAGGCAGGCAGCAGTGGCGATCGGTGAGTTGTGGGTTGTTGCCGACTCTTTCCCATGACCGGAACTCCGACACCCGAAGCAACGATAATGACGGCAGCCCTCGACCGCACCCTACATGCCCTCGGCTTCGAGCATCACCTCATTTCGCCGGAGAAGGTCATCGGCCGGCTCAAGGTCACCAAGACCTGTTGCCAGGTAAGCATTCCACCCATCTCTCTCTCTCTCTCTCTCTCTCTCTCTCTCTCGTTAATTACAATTGTAATGGTTAATTAGCAGCCGTTTGAGGTGCTGCATGGCGGAGTGTCGGCCCTGGTGGCGGAGTCCTTGGCCAGCTTGGGGGCCTACGTGGCCTCTGGATTCCAGCGGGTTGCAGGGGTCCAGCTCTCTACCAACCATGTCAGGCCGGCACTCCTCGGAGACCTCGTGGAGGCAGAAGCTTGGCCCGTTCAAGTGGGTCGAACCATTCAGGTAAAACAAGATACTCCTTTTTCTACCCGCAAAACGAAAATCCAGCACTCCTTTAACCGTGATCCATCTTAATAAAGAGTTGGATATATAATGGACACGAAGCATTTTATATGCCCTCTCTGGACCTCTTTTTACAACTTGAGTTTTGGGATGTGACGATATTCTAATATGGTATCAGAGCTAGGTTCACCATCTTTCTCCGGATGCAGCCCCTTCCGATTGTGCCTCGCTTCACGTGCTCCGCTTGAGATTGAGGGGAGTGTTGAGGCAGTACACTGGTCAGTCTCACATCGATAAAGGAGACATCTAACGCCTGCTTCATATAACCACTGTGGACCTCCCCTTACAACTCGGATTTTGAGGTGTGAGGGTCTCTCACATAATATGGTCAGCCAGAATGACGTGGCATCCAATCATAGCGTCCATTTGCCATTCACCAATCGGGGATAGGTGCAACGGATTGTGATCGGGACATGTCGACACTATGATTGATCATTTGGGCTAGATGTTCTACAACAAGAGTAACAATTCGCTCAGCAAGAGCATCAATTTGATTGGTTGACACAGGTCATATAACAGCTGCTAAAATGATTTCATTGTAGCGGCTATAGTGAAATCACAATAGCAAAAGTGTCAATTCGGTTTGGTAAGAGTAACAATTAATTAATAGACTTGATTCTCATACTTCAATGATTTTACTGTAGCAGCTACATTTTCTTGTCGATGTCGGCAAGCTACCCGCGGACATCGACACGGTAATGTTGGTGGCTACCCCACCGATATCGACACTGTCAGTGGGTAGCCACTGATATATGATTAGGATTTCGGCATGGGGAAGATGAGGAAGAAGGATGAGGAGCAGGAAGGAGGAAGAAATGATAGATGATCTAGGGATAGTGAGGAGCAGTTTGGATTATTGGAGGTGCCAATACAAAAAGAAATGATAGATGATCTAGGGATAGTGAGGAGCAGTTTGGACTATTGGAGGTGCCAATACAAAAAAAAATGATATGTGCAAAAAACATGTGGATGTCAGGCTTAAAATGATGGGTGCATATAAAAAGCGCATTTTCTTTACTCGAATGATCAAAAGATAAAATTTTAAAATTATACGATAATAATTTTATAATTGATTGGCAATCTAGTGTTAATCGTGGATACCTATATGTGCACCCTTCGATTTAACATCCCCCTTTGCCCCTAGTCCTCCGCCACCATGGTCCCTACCCCGCTGCCCCTTTTCCAATGTTGCTCCCACTCCCTCTGCCTCCGCCACAATTTTTGCCTTGCTTTCCCCATTCTACCAGCCATCACGGCCTCCTTTGTAGACGTCCTCCTCCACCTATCTCCCTTTTCCACCTCCTTCCTTCTTTATCTTTTTTGCACCCTAAGCTCCACTGATATTGTTGGCGGGCAGTCCCCCAACACATCTCCAGGGGCTTAGGGTTTTGGCGCGGGCCGAGGAGATCGAAGGACAAGAAAAGAGGAGAAGGAGAAAAGGGGGCAGTGCTGGAGACAGAGGCGAAGGAGGATGGAGGCGGCGGTGGTGGGATGAGGGTTGGTTGGCTGGAGATGAAAAAAAAGAAATACTTCATATATACCCACCCATAGATGGGATTCGATCTCAACAAACATATTCATTTCCCCTCATTTAAATCATAAAAGAATGACTGTAAGGAAACCATTTCCGTGGGTGGACTCATTCCACTTTCAGCTTCAAACTAGATGGCCACACAGGAATGAAACAGTAACTAAAACTTCGAATGCAACACCCACCACCGCACCACAATTCTTTTCAATACTGCCGATGATAACTTACATAGTCAATGATGTCCTAGACAATCCACCAAGAGGCCGGGTTTGAAACCATAGACTAGGATTAAAAGATGACACTTGAATGATGGGATCAAGCCAGAACTTGCAAAAAGAGCACTTAATTTGATTCGCCGCAATGTGCTATACAATTCGTGTGTGTGTGTGCGCGCGCGCGCGCGCGCGAGAGAGAGAGAGAGAGAGAGAGAGAGAGAGAGAGAGAGAGAGAGAGAGAGAGAGAGAGAGAGATTCCTACAACTAGCGAACCTCCACTAAGTGAAGATGAGTCGAACTCTTCTACGCGAGTTCGATTCCTCTTCATTTAGTGGAGATTCGCAATTTATGGTGAGCCGTCCGATGCATTAACCCCAAAAGGTTAACATCGATCCATATCAGTACCATTTTGAAGTGAGCACATATCGGACAACTCTCAACAACAAAGGAACCACCGCTAAGTAAAAAGGAGTCAAGTAAAAGGAGTCGAACTTGGGAGTTAGAACTCTTTTGTATGAGTTCGACTCCTCTCCACCTGGGGCATGTTTGGATTCGAACTTGGGAGAACTGGTGGAACTAGTACTTCCATAAATTGGGACTTCCAGATGGAAATCCCAGTTAAGCTATTTTGCTGTTAGGAAGGGAGCATGCTCATAAACTTAGCTTCCAGGACTTCCACCAATTTTGTTGTTTGTTTGCCAGGAAGTGAGTAGGTTTTAACCATTGGGGAAGTGCATATGAGGACATGACATTTTGAGCACTTTCCCAACCACCCGAAAGTTTGACTTTGGAGCTTTTTGGGCCGAAGTCACACTTGTTGGAAATTATTCTTTTAAATTATGATTTTCACAAAAATTATTTGCAAATATAAAACTATTGTCGTAAGTAAATACATAAACATATATGCAAAATAAAATTAACAAGAGAAAAGAGAAAAAATTGGCCTAGGATTGAAACGCACTAGATGTTGTCCTAATAACGTAATTGTCATCCATGTACGAAACTTTCAGCAAGCACTCCTAGAGATATGACAACCCGCCCCGGTAATAGTCACCATCATTCTCGTCGGTACATCATCGAGAAGGGTATGTGAACCCAATCATTCTTTACTAACGTGAAAATATGAAAAAACTCAAGATCGAGAAAACTTAAAGAAGAGATATTATATTCTAAGAGTTTTAAGGTCTTATAGAACTTACAAATGGTAGCGACTGCCCATTAATATTCCATTAAGTTCATAGTTAAATAATATTTAGAATGAAAATATTTTATAATAATAACCCATAAAAATCTATTTAATAATATTTAAAATTATTATTCTTTTTCCAACAATCCCCCACGAGTTTAAAATTTTAGATTTAAAAAACATATAAGGAATAAAGAAAAGAAACCATGTTGGATTCTTTATATTATGTAATTGGTGCAGGTACATTTCGGTTTGGACCTCCACTTAGTGATAATCAAATCCATCTGTGGGTCCTTGGTGGACTACGCCTTGAACTGGGCCCATTTGTAAGGCTTGCTCAAAAAGTTCACATAGTATAGAAGGATTAGAGTTTTAAGTTGATTTCACGTACATGGCCTTGCACAATGTATCTCATATGTATTTTAGGAATCACCCTATTTCATTTGTTGTGGCCCTCACGACTCCACACATGTCAGTGAATCCTAAGGGTGCGAGTAAGGTAGCACTCTACCTCAGGGGTCTTGGATTTATTAAGAATTAGATAAAGATAAAAGATAGATGAGAGAGAGAACCATATATTAGGGAGAGGTGATAAAGAAGAAAGAGGGGGAGAGAGATTTCAGGTAGAGAGAGAGAGAGAGAGAGAGAGAGAGAGAGAGAGAGAGAGAGAGAGAGAGAGAGAGAGAGAGAGAGAGAGAGAGAGAGAGAGAGAGAGAGAGAGAGAGAGAGAGAGAGAGAGAGAGAAGGAGAGAGAGAGAAAGGGGTGAGAAACTGGGAGAGGAGAGAGATCATGAGGGAGAGAGTTGGTAAGGAGAGGGATTGCAAAAAGATAAAGAGAGAGGGAATGAGAGAGTTTGGTTGGAGGAGGAGGAGATGAGAGGAGGGAGAGGGAAGGAGGAGGAGGAGGAGAAGAGAGGGAGGACGAACCTGATGAGACTGGAAGGAGAACACTGCACGAGATCGTTGGGATGAGGATAAAAGGCATGGACAATTGTTGTTTAACGAGGAAGACGGGAGCCAGAGAACATGTGTAATTAGGGTTTGGCTTAATACTAGTTGCAGCTAATCCAAACCTAACTAGGATTCATCCAACTCCATCCAAATCTTGTCCAAATGATGAAAACGAGTCTACCCCATTACTATCAGCTAATGGGTTTGTTATACCTAGGAAAAATCGATTGGCTTTGACAAAGTCAAGGCCCAAAAGGCTCAACTCAGATTCCCAACAAACTATCGATCAATACACTGTTCCTAAAAAAATTCATAACTTGTTCTTTTTATTTCTAAAAATTTTGTTAAATTACCCATTAAAAATCTTGCGATGAGACTCATGAATTAAAAATACACTAATTTTGACACATTTTGAAAACTATAGAAATAGCAATACACACGAAAAGACTAAAAATGGCTAAATAAAAAGTGTGATAACTAACAAACCAAAGCTCTCCACAGCACATTCAAGTATCCCACACGTAGAGCTAAAAAAAACCTCAGAAAACTCACATACAATGATGACTCTTGTCGATTAGATTTTTCAAAATCAAAACTTCCCGTAAAACCAGCGAAAACAAGCATATGGTCTAATGGGTAATTTACTAATTATTAAGTAATAAGTAAAATCCTAATAATATCAAATTGTTACATTCTACCTCTTTAAAAGAATTTCGTCCTTGAAATTCAACTACTAAAACCGATGATACCTTAAAACCAACCTTCATCACCAAGGAATGAAGAACTTGAAACAACGAAAGACAAATTACAACCATGAATACAAAGAAATCCTACTGACACGAAGAAAAACTTGGACAACAAGCTACTCACCAAAAAGATAACTCTACCCTCAGACATTTGATTACTCGCGACTCAACACTCTCAACTAGCCAAATATATTAAAATCGAGTCCCATAATATTTAATTAGAATTGGGCCAGATCGCCAAGTCCTCATGCACAAGACAGGGTAACCAGCACTTGTTACATGTAAGTTGTGGGAACATAGTGAATGCCAGTTTTTTTTTCATGAGTTCTTTTTACAATGGCTCTTATTCAGACTAGCCCGAATTCAGCCCGAATCCGGAGAAAAAAAAATGTGCTGAACATTATGAAAAAACTTTGGACCGAGTTCGGTCTTAGGATGGCCATGTAGAATTCGGGCCGGATTTGTAATGGCCTTAACCGACCCGACCCAACCCAACCCGATTGATAGGCTTTAAGGAGAAGGTTCCGGTGGAGGAGGAAGACCTACTTCTTATCTTTATCAACTCTTCCAAATAAATGACAAAAATGACAACAACCGACTCTTCTCATCAGATCCAGAAACCAAAGCTCAAACATGTGGTCGATGGAGCCCACTCCGTCATAAGTGTTCTTTATGTCTATCATGCAAAATATGTAACAAACATTCCAATGTTTGGGTAGAATTTGGGTATTTTTCTCAAAAAAAAAAAAACATTAATACATTACTATGCGATGTTTGGGTAGAATTTGTGTTTTTCTTTTTTGAAAGGGAATTTGGGGTTATTACAATGAGTTTCCGAGTCCAACCATATTATTTAGTATACAGAGTTGGAGAGGCAATCGGTTATCTGGTTTCGGGTATGGGTATTGAGGCACCCATACCCATACCCGAAAGTTGATTGTGAAAAGTCTCTATACCAGTACCCCACCGAAGGTCCGAAACATTGTTTCGGGTACAAAATACGTACCCATACCTACAGTTTTGGGTCAGGATGGGGTCAGGTTTCTATTGCCCATACAGTACCCTAACACTGACTTTCTTTTTTTTTCTTTTTTTGAGTGTAGGTAGTTTTTGATGCAATCCTAAGAAGTTTACCTCATTTTGGTTCATTAATTGGTGTTATAGTATATGATTCCATTCACGCATCTTCTTATGTTCCGCTCGAAGGTATGGGAGGTGCAGCTCTGCAAGATCGATCCTTCGGGCATGGGTGGCAGGGTGCTGCTATCAGTGTCTCGAGTTACCATAATGTCTAATCTACAAGCATCAGAGAACATCAAGGAGTACGAAGAGATCGTCAAGAGGTATGCAAAGCTCTGAACAAGAAATTAAGGCTATAAAGAGGCCGGTGGTCAAGAAGTAACACAAAGCTCACCGATTATCATGATTTTGCTGCTATATCAACATTTCGATAGACGCAAGTACAAGCTCATGCCACTTCGACATACCTTTACAAGTACCATTTCTTGAACGATAATCATTGTTACTAATACTTCGACATACCTTTAGAAACCGCAAATGTACGCAGACGGGTGATAATGCTGAGAACTGATCGAAGTTATCCTTATTTGGTTGAAAACTTCAAATGTATCGCATTCGGACTACAGTTATTCGCATTTGATGAGAGAGAGATCCCTTCTTTCACAACCAATTGTCACCAAACATCTACCTCCACTTTGCAGGAGGATCATAATTACAGAAAATTAGAATTGAGATGGCTCAAAATAATTATCGTATTTCAGAGAAACTCTTGAGGCTAGCTAGCAAGGCATAAAATCAATGTAACACATGGGAAGATTGTCAGATTCACGGGGAAAAAAAAAGGAAAAACTTTTAAGCAATCTGAGGTGGAAAACATATGAAAGAGTAAACATGGTGGTAGAAAGAACCGCGATTAGAGAAGATCAAAGTAATTCACACTCCGAGATACTAACTTGTTGCTCCAATATAATAGTCACCGAGCTAGGTAAAATCATTATGGACCATTCTAACAAGCATAAGGGCAGCTATTTGGCAATAAATAAAGAATTGTGATTTATCGTCGAGATTAAGATGATAATCCCTTTAGGGAAATCTTAATAGATGTTGAACAATCCAGATAATATGATGCTATTTCCATTGTATAATTGCCCTGGAAAAAAGGACAACGATTGGATGCATTATTGATTTTCTTGGAATCTTGTATGCCGAACGTAACAGTCCACCTTGATATTGCAAAAACATCAAGTAAAGGGATGGATCGGGGGGGGGGGGGGGGGGGGGGGGGGGGGGGGCGCGGCGATCGCCCCCCCTAGATTCAAAAGAGAACCCCTTATTATAATAGTATTAGCTAGGATTATTTTAAAATTACATAAGTTTGCACCCCCCTTATGCACCCCCCTTAATTTTTAGCAAAATTTAAGACCCTGCCCCCGTAAAGATTTTTCTAATATTCGCCCCCCCAAGGTTCGATTCTTGGATCCCTCCCTGATCAAGTCCATGGTCCATAATCCTTGCGCCACATTTGGATCATTGTACGAATGAGCCGATTGGATGTGAGCGTATAGTCGTCGCCGAGCACAGTTCATTGGTACGAAGACATGCAATTATCATGCTTGTTCTTCATCCATGAAATGATCCCAATAACCCTCTTATATCTTGCATAAACAGAAATATCAAGTAAAAAAAAAGAATTAGAAGTGTTACCACAACCCTAGGAGGGAGAGAGAGAGAGAGAGAGAGAGAGAGAGAGAGAGAGAGAGAGAGAGAGAGAGAGAGAGAGAGAGTCAGAGGGCCACCAAACATACCATAGGAATAGAAGGGACCTCGAGAGAGCGGAGCAGTGAAAGTGGGTCTCGGAGGTGGAGCAGCAAGCACACCCTCAAAACTGGAAGGTGTAGAGGTCCGACGAGCTGCAACATGCGAAGATGGATCTCCTCCGCAATAAGCTTTGCAACGGCAGCATCGAGATGAGGAAGGGGATCCCTATGGATCAACTATCCCGCGAGGGGAGAAAACTCAGGGCAAAGAGACATCAAAAACTGGTAGAGCTGTCGTTGTTCTCGAAAGAACTGCAGCTCACACCAAGAGGCACTGACTTGGACACTTCCAGCAGATGAGGCTCCAAAATCTGAAGCTCACGCCAGTAGCCACGCATAATGCTATGAAACTGCTGAATCGTCTGCTCCCCCTGCTGAGCAGACTGAGCCTAAGAAAGAAGTTAATACTCTTGGGCCCCGCTCTGCTCTACAAAGCACTCCACGAGATGAGCTCAGAGCTCTGCCACAGTAGTAAAGGTGACCAGGTCATCTCAAAACGAGCGAACAACAGAGGTAACCAAAACCGCCTTGACACGACGATCACGCAGGTTCTAGGTGTCAGAGGACCCTGCTCCAGAGGTATCAGTAGGAGCATGTGTAGAATTATCAAGATGCCTATACAGAGCCCGGTCATCCAGGACACTCCGGATGATGGCAAACCACGCAGTCCAGTCAGCAATCGTGACCAAGGAAAAGTTAGTCGAGACAGGAAGGAAGTCCCTCGTCTGCTCGAGTGGTGTTATCGAGAACTGTACAAAGGTCGTCTGCAAAGGAGTCTCTATCAATAATTGATCGGAAAAAGCCATCGAGAGCTGCAGAAGACATAGAGACTCGGTCGATAGAAAGACGCGCTACGTGGCACGGGTAACAAGGAGTCTGCAAGCAAGGGCGGGCCGACGGAAAGACCAGCAGGACTGCAGAAAAGGTCGACGGACCGCAGGAGGTCGGCAGCAGGCTCCAGCAGGGCCCGACGGAAGACCGACAGGCTGCAGGAGGGCCAATGGATAGTCAGCGGGCTACAGGAGAGCCGGTAGCGAGCTGTAGGAGGTTCGACGGAGGACTGGCGGGCTTAGGCAGGCTACAGGAGAGGCTGACGGGCTGCAAGAGGGTCGGCGGTAGTCGATGGGCTGCAGAAGGGCCGGTGACGAGCTGCAGAAAGTCCGGCAGAGGGTTGGCGGGCTACAGGAGGGCCGACGGATAGTCGGTGGGCTATAGAAGAGCCGGCGGCGGGCTGCAGAAGGTCCGACGGAGGGTTGGTGGGCTGCAGGAGGGCCGACGGATAGTTGGTGGGTTGCATGAGGGTCGGCGGTGGGCTGCAAAAGGTTCGGCGGGCTACTGGAGGACCGGCGACAGGCTGTAGAAGGTCCAGCAGAAGGCTGGCGGGCTGTTGGAAGGGCCGGCTAAGAACGACGGAGGGCCGATCGAGCACGGGAGTGCCGAGCGTGGGCTAGGGGATTAAACCCGCTCTGATACCATGTTACCACAACCCTAGGGGGGGGGGGGGAGAGAGAGAGAGAGAGAGAGAGAGAGAGAGAGAGAGAGAGAGAGAGAGAGAGAGAGAGAGAGACGGCTATGGTTTGGAAGAATGGCGTACAGACAATTCTCATTAGGGCAATAGTCATAAACATATAGTCACATACATGTGTAGGGAATGAGTCCTGTACACCTAACTCATATGTATAACCTACAATATACATTAACAAGAATAAATGGTTCTAATCTTCCAATAGAGATAGATATCGGATCGAAAGCTTACATGCTTGGTTGGTATAATGACTAGATCCAAGTATCCATTTCCTCAGGCGTGGACAAAGAAAATACAGGGGATGCTTACGATGCCTCGTACACTACAATTGGACCTTTTTATACATTGTTATTGTGGTTGCCAATTTTTGGTATTTCTCTAATTACTCTTTCACAATTTTTGGTATTTCTCTAACGACTTTTTCTCTAATTTCTCTTTTATATATAATTTTTTGTATCTCTCACAAACTTTTCTCTAATTACACTTTCATAATTTTTTTGCATCTTAATTTCAAAATCGCTAATGCTCAACAAAGAATTAGAAAAATTACAAAATAAGTAGATTAAAGAATTTCTGAAAAAAGAATTTACACGCAATACTTGTTGTGACTGCTTATAACCTAACAAACAGACAGGAAAACAAATTAACAAAAGATGAGCTAATAATGAGTAGATGCTTCCTTGAAAGAAAGAAGAGAATGATGCAAACATGGTATAATTAATACTGCATTTGAGATTGAGTGATTGCATCATAACATAAAATGTATGGCCATGTGCACGAGGATCTGAAGAAGCCCAAAGTGAGAACAGGTGGAGTCAAAATAAGAACTAGTGGTATCCATTAAAGAAATTGTTTGATGCTAAGCAAGCCTTGAAGTGATGTCTAATATGGAACTAATCATTAAATTTCATAGAGAAAAAGGTTCCTTGTATAACTTTCAACCTTTTCCGTAGAGTGGGGGGTCCAAGGTTTGGCGGCCTTGTTTCCTAGATGAAGTCCCACTGAATCTCTCGCCTCTTCTCGAGAAATTGATTGGGATCCTCAATCTCATCTCTTTGAACTCGGGGCCAGACAGAGCTAGTTGGCGTTGGACCCCTTCAGGGCAATTCACGGTTAAGTCCTTCTATAGGTTTATGAACTCTGGGGGTATTGTGTGCCCTCTTGCCACGACGCTGTGGAAAAATAGAGCACTGCTACGTTTCAGAGTCTTCATGTGATTGGTGTTGCATAACCACGTCCTCATCTGTTGGAATCTACAGAAGAGGCAACACCCGAATCTGCCCGATGTCTCATGCCCCCTTTGCGACCACCCGGTTGAGACGGCTAACCATCTGTTTCTGAACTGCCCTTTCTCTTCTCCAATCTGGGTTAGGATTTGAGATAAACTATTGATCGGGGGCTGGCCGGCAACTCTGAAATCCTTATGGACCAAGTGGCGTAGGAAGCAGATCCCGAAGCAGCTGCGACAGACATGGGATCTCCTGGTGATGGCGGTATGTTGGGTCGTCTGGTCGGAACATAATAATAGAACGGTAAAGTGGATTCCACGGATGGCCTGCTCTGCCGAGTGAAATCCCTATTGCTGACGTGGAAGATTGCTCTTAAGGGTGAAGCCAAAGATCGCTTGGAGTCCTTCATTTGTACTGTCTTCTAGTCTTTTTTTCTAGCCCTTTCCTTCATAGGTTGTAATATTTTAGTTTTTTCTAATAAACTGGCAGGGGTCTAGGCCGAACATCCTCTCATTCTCTTAGAGGGATTCTCTAAAAAAATACTTTTCCATAGAACGTATGTGTCCTTTAAAATTCGAGATTGTTGTACCAAAAAAAAACTTTAAAGATTCAAAGTTTTTTTTTTTTTTTTTTTTTTTGAGAACCCCTCCTATAGGAGGGAGGGTTTGGCGGACCCCAACCAGAAACCATTAAAAACTAAGTCAGAATACTATTACAAAAAAGAAGAGCCTCCTCCCCAAGTCTATCTCGCCAAGGACTAATCCAGGTCCTGAAGAGGGAATACATCGACTGCCGCAGCTTATCCTGCCCTGCAGATTTAGCGTTGAAAATCCAATTATTCCGCTCAAGCCAGATTACCCACACTATCGCCATTACCAACAAATCCCACGACTTCCGGATCCCCAAAGGGATTCTCCTCCTTCTCCAAGAGCTCCAAAGGCCCCGCAGAGTCCTAGGATGTGAGGATATCCCGGCCTTTCCTTCGAAGTGGTCCCACAGCTGTCTGGCAAAAGGACACCCGAGTAGCAGGTGCGACGCCGTCTCCTCCTCCGAGGCGCAAAAAGTACAGAAAAGCGTCTGACGCTTGGGGATGTTTCCTCCGCAACAGATTCGCCTTCGTCAGAATCTTGTTCCTCGAGGCAAGCAGGGAGAAAATCTAAACCTTCGAGGGCGCCTTCGTCCTCCAAATGACCTTCGACGGCCTGTGGCACTGAAACCGAGGAAGCAGGTGCTCGTAGAAAGATCTAACAGAGAAGACCCCGGAAGAGGAGCAATTCCACCGGACCTCATCCTGCGTAGTCCTGAAAGCAGCCGCTTGCAAAATCGCGTAGAGATCCTGCAACTCGCGCCGACTATCTTGATCAAGCGGAGCCCCAAGCTTCACATTCCAACCGATAGAGCCATGCCGTCGACAAGCCTGGGATCGGACCGAAGCTCCCTTATTTCGGGCCAAGAAGAAAAGCGATGGGTAGAGCTGCTCCAATGGCCTGGCCCCAAGCCAAGTGTCTCTCCAAAATTTGATGTCCCTCCCATCACCTAAAGTAAGCGTAGTCGCCTCCCTGTAGAAGTCCTTGACCCTCAGTATGCCCCTCCAAAAATGGAAAATCCGGCCAAAGACTCTACCCCTCGTGTGCAAAGGAGAGAACCTCCTGAAATACCTAGCCAGAATAACCTCCCGCCAGGAGCCGCCCGACCCATGCTGCAGCCTCCACCACCATTTACCTAGCATAGAAATATTAAACCGGCGCAGGTCTAAAACTCCCAGCCCTCCCAACTTCTTCGGGAGACAAACCTGGTCCCATCTCATCAAATTGTAACCTCCCGTATTGGCTCCCACACCATGCCAAAGGAAAGAGCGCCGAATTCTGTCGATCCTGTCTATCACCCAGGACGGCAGAAAATAGAAGGAAAGATAGTAAGAAGGGATCGAAGAGAGAACTGAGTTCACCAGCACCAATCTGCCACCAGATGACAAAAATCTACCCTTCCAACCCTCCAAATTCCTCTCGATCTTCAGAATCAACTGCTCCCAATCCTCCCGTCTCAGGGCCTTATCGCTGATAGGCAGCCCCAGGTATTTCATTGGTAAGGTGGCTTCCTTACAGTTCAGAATCCTGGCTAAACCACTACCTGCCTCCCCCGTGCCAATGTAATACAGGTTGCTCTTCTGGAAGTTTATCTTTAGGCCTGAAGTCAATTCCAGCCCGTAGAGGAGAATCTTGAGCGAGACCATCTAGAAAGGACAAGCCATGGCGAATAAGAGGGAGTTGTCCGCATAATGCAAATTCGAAGTTGTCCAACCATGCCCGCCCACTCCCTTTACCAGACCTTCAGAATTCGCCCTACGAATAGCAGTATCGAAAGCATTGACCACCAGTATAAAAAGATATGGGGAAAGAGGGCAACCCTGCTTCAGGCCCTTGTACACCTTGAAGTCCTTGCCCTGCTCCCCGTTGATAAGACAAGAAAGCTTCGAGAAAACCAAGATCTCTCTAATCCAGCCAAACCAATTTCTAGAAAAACCCTTGGCCTCCAGTAGATCTAGCAAAAAATCCCACCGGATCTGATCGAAAGCTCGTTCGAAGTCAATCTTCAGCAGAACTCCTTCTTCTACAGATTCGCGCAGGTGAAAGATTGTCTCGTGAGCCGCCGCCACACTGTCGAGGATCAGCCTTCCCTTGATGAATGCTGTTTGAGAGGGAGAGACTAGCAGGGAGATGTTGTCCGCTAGCCTATTGGCTAGTACCTTCGCTACTATCTTGTAGAGGCAGTTCGACAGAGAAATCGGCTTGAAGTCCCGAATGGTCTCTGCAGCAGATTTCTTAGGGAGAAGGATTATCCAAGAGTGGTTTAGGTAGTGGAGATGCACCTTGCTCGAGAAGAAGTCATGCAAAAACCGGCAAAGGTCACCCTTCAACATGTCCCAGTACTTCTGGTAGAACGCCATAGGGAAACCATCCGGTCCCGGAGCCCCATCACCTTTGGACTAGAAGACCGCCCTGCAGAATTCCTCGTCGGTAAACTCCGTGTCAATGCCCGTGCTGCTCGGTAGTCTCAGGAAGTCAACACTGAGCCAATCAAACGAGACCCCAGTCGCTGCGCTATCCTCACGGAAAGAGCTCTTGAAAAAGGAGGTTGCCGCCTCCAGGATGTCAGAAGTGAACGTCAACGATTACTCCTCGTGCCACAGAGAAGTCAGAAAGTTCTTTCTCCTCCGAGCATTAGCCACCTTGTGGAAATAGGTGGTGTTCGCATCTCCAAGCTTAACCCACTGCTCCTTCGAACGTTGCCTCCACATCTCTTCCTCCCTCCGTAGGAGAAGGACAAGACTCTCATTCAGCTCTTTCAACTTCGCAGTCTCCCGAATCGAGAGGTCGGTGGATTCTCCCTTCACTTTAAGAGCCTGAATCTCCGCCAAGGTAGAGGCCTTCTACCGCAAAACATGACCAAAGTGTTCTCGGCTCCAGCACAAAAGCTTCCGCTTTACAAATCTGAGCTTGCTCGTCATGTTTAATGCCGAGTTACCATGACTGCCTGCTTCCACCCACCACCCGGCCAGCAGATCCTTGAGGCCTTCCTCCATTGACCACATCAGCTCGAACCGAAAGGGGGGGCGAACTAGAGAGATGGAGTCGGTTGAGAGGAGAATCGGGGCATGGTCGGAGACACAGGAAGCCAGCCCTGACTGGATCGAGCCCGAAAAACGCGAGTCCCAGTCCGCCGAAATCAGGAACCGGTCAAGTCTGGCCAAAATGGGGTCTTCTCTCTTGTTACTCCACGTGAAGGTGCAGCCAGATAAAGGAAGATCGATTAGCTCCTGCTGCCGAATGAAGAGAGAAAAGGCTCTCATTGCCGAAACATCACCACCACTGCGAAGCCGCTCTCCCGAACCTCTCGTCACATTGAAGTCTCCAGCGACCACCCAAGGGCCATGAAAATTCACCCTCAACAGGGATAGCTCTGTCCAGAAATCCTCCCCTCTAGTATGATCTGTCGGGCCGTAAACAGAGGAAAGCATCCACTCCTCGCCGTCTACTCTATTCTGAAAGATAAGAGAAAGGGAGAAGACGCCGACATTCGTGCTCCTCAGTAAGAAGAGATCATCGTTGTACCCCACCAGAATACCTCTTGACGCTCCCGTAGAGTCTTTCGCTTCCCACTTAGCGATCTTCTTCGTACCGAGGAACCGGAAAAAATGGCTCGTCGGGTTCTCCCGCTTCGACTCCTGGATGCAGATGATATCAACGTCGTGAATGGAAGCAAAAGAACTGGCATCCCTTCTCTTCTCTGATTTGCCTAGACCCCTAACATTCCAAGATAAAATCTTCATAGAACACAAGAAAGAACTCCCACACCTCCAGATACCGCCACGATCACTCCCTCAGGAGGACGAGGCCAACCTCGCTCGCTTCTCCTCCATAGCCCTGATAGAGTCAAGAAAGAAACGAACACCATCCAGTTCTGGAGTAGTAATAAACCCACATTTTCGGGCAATGTCTAGGATTACATCATCTTCCAAAAAAGAAAGGGGAAGAGAAACCGAAGGGTCTGCCTGATCCAACTCCAAAAGGCGCATCTTCGACTGGACCAGAGCTTGGGCAAGCATAGGATCATCCGAGGAACGCTGCAAAATTTGCCTGAAACTCCTCCTAGCCGACTGCAGCTGGACGACACCGCCGTTATCCGTCGAGGCCTCCTGCCTCCCCTGGTCCGCGCATTGATCAGCTGTGATCCCCCGCCCTTCACTCCCCTGCTCGGTCACATTGCACCTGCTGACATCAGAGTTAGGGTCATGAGCTCCCCCGAAAGGAGAGGAATCCACGTCGATTGGCACATGATCCTCCTGGGGTCCCAAGGGGGGCCCCCGCTCCTTCGAACCAACAGTGACTCCCTCGTGCTCATCGGCAAAAGGGTTGACGTGAGAAGCCACACAAGCAACGTGGGCACCCTCAAAAGAAAAAGAGGGGAAGTCTCCATTCGCGTCCAAACCAAGGTTCGAAACAACCATACCTGCATCCCGGGAGATCTGTTGGAGGGATGGCGTACCTGGGTCATGGCCGCTACCTGCCTCTACTCCTGGCGAAATCACCCCGCTGACGGTAGCTGGAGCAGGTGAAGGCGGAGGCCGGACGCACGGTTGATGGTACCGAGTAGGCTGCAGCCCTGCTGCCACCGGCGGCCCAAAACCCGGTGGGATCACAGGCTCCCCGAAGGGCATCCTGTCCCCGAACGGCATCCCATCCCCAACCCCATGCTCCAGGGGGGGAGGTGGCCAAGGGGAGGGGGAGGGAGCGCGGTGCAGTCCCCCAAAACCTGCGTAGTGAGGCGGACCCTAAACACTCCATAGCCATGAGAGAATTGCACCAAAGGGGGGATCAAAATAGGCTCGTAGCAGAGGACCGTGGCCTGACAGAACCGCCTGTGGGAGATAGAGGAGAAGACATTAAAGCACTCCCAAACCACACCGTAGGGTTCCAGCAACGTGCGGATCGATCCTTCCCCCCAGGCATCGAAGGGGAGGCCGAAAAAGGTGACCCGCAGGGCCGTCCTCCTCCTCCTCGCGACTGCCCCTCCCAGCTCCTCCCACGGACGGAAGGAGACCGAAACAGCACCCAGATCTCGAACTCCATGACCTATCTCGATCTCCAGGAACTGGCGGAAGGGGAATTCAACGAGAAATTCCCCATTGCCGATCTCCTGCGTCGGCCAAGCCCAGGATCCCTGCCACGCATGCCGAAGGTGCCCGGAGAGCTCCGCCGCTGACACCGACCTCCGGAAGACCCGGCACACCCCGGATCTGCTGAGCACCTCCATCATCTCCTCTCGCCTTGGATCGTCCGGCAGATCTACCGAAGCTTCCGCACCCGCCGTTGACGATCCCGTAGAGCCCGAGGATCGGGCCATCCCACACCTGTGGGAAGTATGGCCCACCTTCCCACAGGCAAAACAAACCAGAGGGTTCCTGCAAGCCGCCACCGCGTGATCCCGCTCGCTACACCGGTGGCAACGACGCCCGGGGACCCCCCTGCGATCGAGACGGGAGGACCGGTCTGGAGGTCTCCTGGCACCTGCCGCCGACGATGGGGCCGGACGCCGAACGACGTCTGCGAAAAAGTCTCTCGGGTGGTTGGCCGACGAAGAGGGTTGAGAGGCGCCCCCGAGACGCCTATCCCGGGAACGACGCCGCTCCACCCCTCCCGCTGAACTTCCCCCCTCGAGAGCCCTAGCCCTATTTCTCGAGTTCCCTCGGGAACGCATGCCTACCGAACGCCGGTGGAGCCCTAAGGTGCTTGGGGAGCGCCCCCTAGATCACCCTCGGGATCTCCCTCTCGCCATCCGGTTCCTGTCCTGCTCCGATTCAAAGATATGCCACGATCATATATACCTTTCGTTCCTCACCATTGGCATAACAACAATTAGGTTCGGATAGAACTTAATCCATTCAGGCAAATACTAAATATTGTTCATACTCTTATTTGTTTACATTATTTTAGAAGGGCACTTATGCATTATTATGCCAAAAACCATCAAATCCCGATCATTGAGCCCTTGGTCTCATTCATCTGAAAATCTAAACCTCCTTCAACATTTCCTCAGTGCTCCACTCCAAAACTCTCAAAGCTTGATTGCCTTGTCAGTCTGGCCAGTGATTTTTTTTTTTTTTTGAGAACCCCTCCTTAATGAGGGAGGGTTAGGCAACCCCCAACCGGTTATATTAATATATATAAAGCTCAAGATACAATACGATTACAGAGATTACATACCTTCTCACTAAAGGAGTTCACCTATGGAATGATCCACAACTTGAAGATGGAGATAACAGATCTTCTCAGTTCCTCATCCCCTGAAGCCTTGCCAATGAATATATGATTATTCCTCTCCAGCCAGATAGCCCAAAAATCCCCATTACCATAATGTCCCAAGGCCCTCAGAGTTCTTTTCTTATCCTCCTCCTCCTCCATAAGGACCATAGTACGTGCTTTCAGATTCCGCGGGTGGAAAGAGATCTCGCATTTGCTCTCAAAGTGATCCCAAACCTTCCGTGCTAGAGGGCAAGAGGTGAGAAGCGCTCTCTTCTACGGTATGGCAAAATGTGCATCGAGAGTTTGTAGCGAGGGGATTCCTCCTCCGAAGTAGGTTTGCCTTTGTTAGAATCTTATTCTGAGCGACCAAAAGGGAAAAGATTTCAATGTTCAAAGGGGATTTAGACCTCCAGATCACTCCTGAGGGCGCAAATCGACCACCCTTTGGCACAAGATTCTGATAGAAGGACTTGACTGAGAAGACATCTGATGCATGCCATCGCCACCTTACGCCGTTCGCAATCGTTCCAAACGTCACAGCCGAGAGGAGCTGCAAAGGCCCTTTAGGTCGAGCCTTTTCTCCAGAGCTAGTGGTTTGACCAGTCGCACCTTCCATCTGCAGGTGCCTTTGAAAAGTCACGCCTGTGACTGTACCGATGCCCCTCATTTTTGTTCTATGGAGAATAAATTTGGAAATAAACTATTGAACGACACTTCCCCCAACCAATAATCTTCCCAGAATCGTATCTAATGCCCATCACCCAACATAATCAAATTGCCCTATCTATAAAGGTCACAAACCTTCAAAATCCCTTGCTAGAAATGAGATATTTTGCTTGAAGCTCTACTCTTGACTTGAATGGGAGAAAATCTCCTGAAATATCTGGCTAATAGGATGTCTCTCTAGGAAACACCATCCTCCTGCTACAGTCTCCACCACCATTTGCCCACCAATACAAGTCGGCCACCTGTCGAGAGGAACCACCCTTGCCATCCATCAAGCCAGGTCTCAATCTTCTGAATAAGCTTCTCCTAGTCCTCCTTCTTCAAGGCTTTGTCACTAACCGAAATATGATCGATTACGATCACACCAGTATCTTTAGTCGAATCAATTATAGTTAAAGGGTTAATACCAGTATCATCCTCAGGGATTGTGATTATATAACTATGGATATAATTCTAAGGATTAAAGCAATTAGAGAAAGAGAGAGAGTGACAGTTATATGGTGACTTGCAAAATTAATTAAAGCTAATATTAGGTAATTAAACTAAGAAGAGATATCAAGTAGAGAAGATCTAGGGCGGAAAATCCACCACTAGCTATAAACTAGCCTGTTTATACTGATTATGGTTGCTATTCTAATGGAGTGTATCCATTATGACTAGAAATCATAACAGAATCTCAACGAGGGTTATTACTTTCGACAGATTATCTTTGGTTGGTATGATCCGTCATTTGGGGACACGGATCATCTCCCCTTGGCATAACTCATCTTCTAGAAGGATAATAAATAAAGTAACTGATAACTTACCGTCACGCACATGGCATGCGCCATCTTTAGTTTAGCACAGTTCATCTTTTTAAGGTGTAAGTATGGCGCATCTCTTGCGGGATGGTAAGTTCCGTTAAGAGTGGAGCAAGACAAAGACACGATTTATTCAATTCCCACGATATAAATTTCATAATAAGAGTATGCAAAACAGAGGAACGAACAAAAGAAATATAATTGATAATCTTTATCAAGCTATTCTCCAATCAAAATAACAAACTAAAAGTGCATAGAATAGGACTAGAACAAAATCTAGGGCTTCATCAAATCCCTAGAACAAGCTAGCCGCTCATGGTGGGGAATACGATGGAGGCATTGATGAAGGATGACGAGTGTTCCATGGAGGCTCCTCTTCTTCTTTTCCCTTGAGCTTTTCTCCGAAGATGACGGTTTTCTGAAGCAAAAATTGGATCTGCCTCTTCAATAGAGACAGTGTATATGTAGGCTTCCGAGCATAGAGGATTGATATTCGTCCCACAACGTGATCTCGATCATCCAATTTAGGTCATCGGGGTGCTCTGATTGCCATGGTCGATCAATCAGCATTTGGGCCCGATTGATCGGTTATGGAGATTTCTCTATCTGCGGAGAAAGGCAGCGGTCGATCGATTAGTCACTACGGTTTCTTTGTTTATTGGAGCTACTCATGGAGGGTGCCTTTGGAGATGGATTCTTCTTGTGATTGCCATTAGCTTTACTCCTCGTCACATTTTGCTTACTGCCGCTTTTTATAGTTTGTGGCTTTTTCCTGCTAATCATGACAATACACTCAGTTAGAATGATTTAATGTAGATATATTATGATTAAGTGTAAGTTTAGGGGCATGGATGTGATATATTTATGCGATGATCAGAATACCTAAGTACTTCAACGGTAAACTCACTACTCGGCAGTTCATTATCTCTGCAAAAGCCCTGCCTAGCTCATCTCCACTATCAATAAAATAAAGATTGCTCTTGAGAAAGTTGACCGACCACTTCCTCCTATCCCCTTAAGGATTCCCTCCGAGTTCACTCTCCTGATAAGGCGTCAAAAATGTTGACCACAAGGATGAAGAGATATGGGGACAGAGGGCAACCCTGCTTCAAGCCCTTGTAGACCTTGAATTCTCTGTCCGGCACCTCATTCACCATGCAAGCTATCTTGGACGACAATAGGATGTCTCGCACCCAAGCTATCTAAGAGTCCGAGAAGCCCTTGGCTCCCAGCAGATCGAGTAGAAAATCCCACCTCAATTGATTAAAAGACCTCTCGAAGTTAAACTTCAAAAGGATACCGTCCAAGTTTGTCTCCTTTAGATTGAAGATCATCTCATGAGACGCTGCTACGCTATCAAGAATCATTATACCCTTAATGAAGGCCGATTGCGAGAGGGACACCAATGACTCGATATTGGCCACCAACCTATTAGTTAGCACCATCGAGATAATCTTATACAAGCAATTAGCCAGACTGATCGGCCTAAAGTCCCGAAAAGAGTCAGCACCATCTTTCTTAGGCAATAAAATGACCCAAGAGTACTTCAAACATAAATGTGCACTTTATTTTGAAAAAAGTCAGAAAGTAACCTACAAAGGTCTGACTTGACAACCTCCCAAAACATCTGGTAGAAGCTCATGGGCATCAGTTGTGGCCTTACCTTTATCCACTCCAACTTCACGTCTCCTATAGGTACTAACTCAAGCTTGTGCATCAGCTTCTTCTCCAACCTTATCCCACATCTCCCAAGCTACCTCATCACTGCCAAGCTCAACATAGGATAGAATCTTGAGTTTGAGAATCCTGAAGGCATTCGCTTCATGATTATTTGTCAAACTAGATTTCTATATACTGTTGAACTATGTATAGTTTCTCATTAAATCACAAAGATATTAGCGCCAAGAGCGCACCACCCCGGTTGTCATAATTTGTGAGCACAAAAACTCTAATCATATCGAGTTACATAGGCCCTAGTCTACTAGTTAGTGCAGCACAGTTTAGTCAGATACCAGTGTAGTTCAGGTTCTATCAAATATCAGACACAGTTCACAGCAACCTAAGGTATGAATCCTACAAGTCATTGGGATAATGTAGGATGTATCCCAGTGTCGAATGTGGGTTTAACGTGGTTTGCGTTATCGGAATTTTTTCGAGCATTGTTTCTTCTAATATCCACTTTCCGGACACGAAGTGTTTATCAATTAGCTTTTTGGTTCAGAGTTCCAGGTATGACCGTTTCAATACCTAGATTGGCTGGAGAATAAATGCACACATGTTGATCCACTTTTGTGCTTGCCATTAGTCCACTAGGTAGGCCCGACGTTAGTGCACATTGTGCACATGTGGTGTATCAGTTTTACAAGGCTAAACAATTAGAAAATTTGTAAGTGTTGGGACGTTGTTGAAACCGTCCGAACAAGTGTTCAAACAAAGATCATATCTAGTCTGAATAGTTGTTCAGAAGAATAAAAGCATGCGAACACTCATTCAGACATTCATTGCTCAATTCGAACGGCCCAAATTGGTGAGGATGAAGTTGATAGTTTTATGCAGGACGTCCGAACACTCGTTCGGATCCCTTTCACCAACCCATGTTGTGGATGATTAAGGTGTCCGAACTTTCATTCGGATGTACAGATAAGTCGCCTAGACACTCATTCGAATGACGTATGTCCAAGCCACTGGCTGACTTAATGTTCAACTTGTTTCGAACATCAGATCACCATGAGGTGGCTGTTGTTCGGTAGGATTGATCTATGGTATATAAGGACACTTGGGGCTCATTGTGGGGCAGCTCTTCCATTCAAAATTTCATATTTTGGGCTTTTGGAGAGGAAGGGTTTTTTTTATGTCATGGGATGGTTTAGCTTGATTTTTCCCTCATTCTCTCAACGATTTCCCCTTCGATGTTTTCTGATGCTTGATCCCTCTTTCTTGGGATGTGGATTTCTTCTAGGAATTCATGTATTGATTTCTCTTATGTATTGAGGTTTTCCCATGCATTCAAGCATTGAGTTCTACCGGATCTCTTGTATCTAAAGACATTTCCTCTCTTTTAGGTTGAATACTTCTTGCTTCCAATCCCAAAATCACATTTGTGGGTTCCTTTGTAAAAAGCAAAGGATCCTTCATGTGAATCGAAGGAGAAGCTTGATGGGGTTCGTGTAAAGCGAACCACAACTAAGTAATTCCACTTATTACTTATTCGGGGGAACTGAATTAAATCTTTTAAGGTCCATCATGTTGGTTTAGACCTGTGAAGAATTCATTTATAAAATGATAGGCCCACAGTGGGTTGCGATTCAGTCTTGGGTGCGTTCTAGACTTTGCGAAGGCAATCGCTTTGTAGGTGTCTCCGCTCGTGAAGGGAGAATCCACGTGGCTTCGTGTGTGAGCATCTAGGTCGTTCATTTTGGCATCCAACGAAATGCAATCAAGCAGGAGACTTGTGTCGAGCTTTGGAGAAAGACGGTATTCGGCGAGGTGTACGTAGAGGTGAACTCCTTCTATGTGATGACCAAGATCCAATATGCCAATAGCCAGGAGCCAAGACTCCTGAGGTTGGGATGCCAAGATAGATGAGGTGAAGTGAGGTGTACAAGGCCACGAGTTAGCCCCACATCGCCTGGAGAGAAGGAGATCATGAGCTACTTATATAATTTTCCCTTCCAAACATAGAAGATGCGTTTTAAAACCGTGCGCCACTACGGATTTCGTTAGAACTCCGTAGTTAAGAGTGCTCGTGCAAGAGTAGTACTAGGATGGGTAACCTCCTTGGGAAGTTTTCGTGCGGGCACGGGCAAAGCGGACAATATCTTGTGTGTTTGGGGCGTATGTTACAAAATGGTATCAGAGCCGGTTCTCCTCGCTATGGGGGGGTCTAACCCTACACAAGAACATGTAGCTCTAAGGGGGGTAAATTGTGATGACAAAGATCCAATAGGCCAAAAGCTAAGACTCCTGAGGCTGTGATGCCAAGATGGATGAGGTGAGGTGAGGTGAGGTGAGGTGAGGTGTCCAAGGCCATGAGTTAGCCCCACATATCTTGGAGAGAATGAGATCCTGAGCTACTTATATAATTTTTCCTCCTAAACATAGACGATGCATTTTAAAACCGTGCGCCGTTACAGATTTCGTAAGAACTCTGTAGTTAAGCGTGCTCGGGCGAGAGTAGTACCAGGATGGGTGACCTCTTTGGGAAGTTCTCGTCCGGGCATGGGTAAAGTGGGTAATTTCTTGTGTGTTTGGGGCAGATGTTACAAAATAGTATCAGAGTTGGTTCTCCTCGCAATAGGGGGTCTAACCCTACACGAGGACGTGTAGCCCTAGGGGGGTGGATTGTAACGACCAAGATCCAATAGGCTAATAGCTAAAAGCAAAGACTCCTGAGACTGGGATGCCAAGATGGATAAGGTGAGGTGAGGTGTACAAGGCCACAAGTTAGCCCCACATCGCTTGGAGAGAAAAAGATCATGAGCTACTTATATAATTTCCCCTCCCAAACATAGAAGACGCCTTTTAAAACCGTGCGCCGCTACGGATTTCGTAAGAACTCCATAGTTAAGCGTGCTCGTGCAAGAGTAGTACTAGGATGGGTGACCTCCCTGGGAAGTTATCGTGCGAGCACAGGCAAAGCGGACAATATATTGTATTTTTGGGATGGATCTTACAAAATAGTATCAGAGCCGGTTCTCCTCACTATGGGGGGGTCTATCCCTACACGAGGACGTGTAGCCCTAAGGGGGGTGGATTGTGATGACCAAGATCTAATAGGCCAAGAGCCAAGACTCCTGAGGCTGTGATGCCAAAGATGGATGAGGTGAGGTGAGGTGAGAAAGACCCACGAGACCTTGTTTTATTCATGTAATTGGACCTTGTAGTGGATTGATCTCACCATCCCAACATAGCCGGCGAAGTTTTTCCATGAAGAGTTTTCTTGTAAAAAATATTATTGCATGCTTTTACTTATTGTCTCTATATCATTTAGGGCCTTGTATGATTAATTGCATAGCACCCAGCATGCCTCATTCTGTGATTGTTGAGATATCATGAGAGGTGAGTGAACATTGTCTCTAACTGCTAAGGAGGTCGTTGCCCTTCTGTTCGCGATCCTCGGGGAGATGGCCGGGAAGCGCATAGAGGGGGAGGCGGCCACCCCTCCGGTTGAGATTCCTGCTGACCAATCGCTCGCGCGAGAGGAAGGCAGCGTAGAGATAGGCGAGGGCGACCCAGATCTGTCGAGGATCCCCACGCACCCCATTGATGCTGGTGACGTTCAGGCTTCAGAGGGGGCGACGTTTGTTCTGAAGAGGAAAGGACATATCGACCTTCACGAGAGCAGGCTGAGGATACCCAACCCCGTCTCGTAGAGGTGTCAGGTAGAGGTAAGTATGCCTTGGATTTTGTCTTTGATCATGTTTGATTGGTCTGTCCTTTGGATTGACTTGTCTTTGCATGTAGGCCCGGCTCCTTTTGTGGACTTTCCCTCATGTTGGTGAAACTTCTGGGAGGTGGACATTAATAGGCCCATCGCACCCCTAAGAAAGCTGTGCAATCTGTCTGGTGAGACTTATGAAGAGTCGAGCGACAGGATAGAATGGATGGTGAGTCTTCTGGTCTTGATACCTATACTTCAATAATACTCTGCCTAATTTGTTGCCATTGGTTGTAGATGACAGCTCTACTGCGGATCAGCAGCAAGTCCTATAAGAAGGCTATCGAGCAGGAACGTAGGGCCGAGATCCAAGGCTTGATAGAGCGCTTGCAGGCCGTCGAGGATCGAGCCAAAGTAGCAAAAGATGAGTGGGACAAGCTCTCATCTGAGCTAAAGGTGAGTTATAAGTACCTTCTTCATGCTCAACGGATGAGGAAGGCCACTGATGGCGATGCTGCTACCGTGAGGCAGGAGAACTTAGCTCTAAGGAATGAAGTTCTCCTAGAACGATAAGCTCATATTCAAGCGTAACGAGTAGATCAAGCAGTTGAAGTATGCTGTTGAGTCCTCCTCAAAGGCTTGCCAGCTCGAGATCAAGTAACTAAATACTGATATCGAGAGCTTAAAGTCTGCAACAGAGCAAGCTTTGCAAGCGCTTCAGCACGCTCATGGCTTCGGAGCTCAGTCTTCCAAAGGCTCTGGGGTGAGCAAGGCTCCTGCGATATCGAATGGGGACAAGTCCAAGGGGCCCAACGTTGCAAAGCCCTGATGTATTTTCTTCCTTTTGATGATTGAATCAAGTCTTGACTGATTGACTATTTTGAAGAATCGCCTCGATATGCCTGTCTATTAGAAGTCGCGTTGCAATGCGATCATTCTAACTACTTTCTGTCTGCAAGGAGCATTGTGAAGTTGGGGTTCGACTTAGCTTGCTTTTTTCTATTAGAAATCGTGCCGCAACACAATCATTCTAACTAATGCCTGTCTACAGGGAGTGTAGCAAAGTTGAGGGTTCAATATAACATGCTTGTCTGTTAGAAGTCGCGTCGCAACACAATCATTCTAACTATTGGTTGTCTGTCTGCAGGAAGCATAGCGAAGTTGGAAGTACAACTTAGCACGCTTGTCTGTTAGAAGTCGCATCGCAACGCAATCATTCTAACTATTTTGTCTGCGGGGAGCGTAGCAAAGTTTGGCATTCAACTTAGTATGCTTGTCTGTTAGAAGTTGCATCACAACGCCATCATTCTAACTAAGATCATTCCTAGTTGGGAGCAAGCTTGCCACTACTGTGTTCTTTGGTGTTTGAGAAAACTGCTCTGAGGACGAGGCCACAAATGTTGAACTGTCTTTTGTTGACCTTTTGATCATAATCTGATTTTATGTTCTGTTGATAGCTAGCAATGTGCAAGGCTGCTTGATCACGGAGCTCATCTCCATGGTTGAAATCGTTGATGCGAATTCTTCAATGACTCCTTGCTCGACTGCAAGGGTCTTGAGAATTGGGCAGACGGCTTCTGTCGGTATAACCGCCTCTGATCCGTAAGTTAGACAAAAGGGTGAGAATCCGATCGATCGCCGAGGCGTGATCCGATAACTCCACAAGACCTCGGGAAGAATCTTCTCCAATAGTCCCTTCTTGTTATCTAACTTCTTTTTAAGTGTACCAAGGATGACTCTATTGGAGGATTTAGCCTGACCGTTACATTGAGGGTATCTCAGAGTAGAGTAAAAAAGTTTGATTCCATAGCTTTGGCAGAATTTCCAGAACTTGTCTAAATCAAATTGAGCTCTATTGTTGGTGATGAGCACTTGCGGTGTGCCAAACCATAAGAAGATATTCTGCCGTATGAACTTGATGACTTCATCGTTCATCTCACGGAAGAGAAGCACAATTTCGACCAACTTAGTGAAGTATTTTATTGCTAGCAATATATACTTCTTCTTACTTAGAGATGGGGGGAATGGACCCAGAAATTCTAACCCCCATTAGTGGAAGGGCTAAGGACTTGTCATAGGATAGAGCTCATCTACAGGGAGATGGATTGCCCGAGCATGTCATTGACAGGGTTCACACTTCTGGACAAACCGATAGTCTTCCTTAACCATAGTTGGTCAGTAGTAGCCTGTTTGATTTTTCTCTCGAGGGATCTGCCACCGGAGTGGTTACCACAAGCTCCGGCATAGATATCAACCAAGATCGTTTTTGCATGATCAGGGCTGATGCATTTGAGAAGCACTCCGCTATGAGACTGGTAGTTAAGATCGTCTCCTTGAAGGCGATAGAGAATAAGTTTTCTTTGCAGTTGTCTGCCTCAAATTGGGTCTTCGGGCAATCTGCTATGCCTGAAGAAGTTGAAGATTGACTGTCTCTAATCTGATTGATTATTGTTCAGGGCAAAAGTGAGGATTCGCTGTGTCCAACCCTCGCTTCTATTCATCGTGGCGACTACGTCATGCTGCTCAAGACTGGCCTTGGGCAACTCTTGGTATTTGATTGGATGTGACGTTTGTTGATAGGATCTCCGAGTACTGAAGCAGCGTTGGCAAAGGCGTCGGCCTCGCAATTCTCTACCCTCAGTATTTGAATGAATATGACCTCGAAGAATTGGTACTTGAGATATCGCACAAAAGCGAGGTAGTGTTGCATCATCTCTCCCCGTGCTATTTACTTCCCATTAATCTACTTGATCACTAATTGGGAATCACTGTAGACGATGAGGTGATCAACCCCCAGGGCTCGATCCATCTCTAATCCAGAGATGAGTGATTCTTACTCGGCTTCGTTATTGGTATATAGCCTTCTCCAGGTGATCAAGATCGGGGGATATCAGACTATCCCAATTCTTAGGCCGATAGGGCTTGAAGCTCCTTCGGTGTAGAGCATCCATCGTATAGCTGCAGGTGAAGGAGCCTCGGGGCTCGGATGGAAGGCTTCAGGGCCTGGATTAAAATATTGCTCTTCATTGCTGTCGAGATACATCTCTGGGTCATCTTCAAGAGCGACTGGATCTTCCATGGGAAAGTTGATGAGGAAGTCGGTGATGGTTTTCCCATTGACTGAGATACGGGGTTCAAATTGAATGTCGAGTGAACTCATCTCGATAACCCACTTGGTCATCTGACCAGCTCGACCTCCCTTATTGAGGATGTCGTTGAGAGGGTGCTCGGAGGAGATAGTGACCAAGTTAAGATAAAGTAGGGACGGAGTCGTCGTGAGGTTGTCAATAGAGCCAAGGTGACTTTTCTCTATTCTTGAGTAACAAGTCTCGGTCGGCAGAAGGGTATGGCTGATGTAGTAGATAGGACGTTCGACGATATCCCTTCTACTGACCAGGACTACGCTAATGGCTTGATCAGTGATGTAACGCCCCGATATTTTACGGATTCATAGTATGGAGTGTAGAGTGAATCTTCGACTCCCTCTGGTTCATTCTCTATTCATTCTTCCTCTTCTCCTTATCTTGTAGGATCAGTCTCTGTAGGGTTCATAACACCTGTAGGGGGGTGAGTCTAATCCACTGACTCACCTATTAAACCTAGTTCATTCATGCTAAGATAAATATACTGAAGATAACAGTTCACATGAATATGAATAGTAATTTAAAAGTCATTGATCATCCGATTCCTTTTTAGGCTCAAACCAGGGTAGGAATCACAATCATACCCAAGCACTTTTTGTCTGAAACAAGGCTAGTCCCACACCTAGGTTTTTTTTGGCCTCAGCCAGGGCTAGCCCCACACCCAGGTTACTTTTTGGCCTCAGCCAGGGCTAGACCCACACCTAGGATACTTTTTGGCCTCAGCCAGGGCTAGCCCCATACCCAGGATTATCTTTTTGGCCCACAAGCCAGGGACAGCCCCATACCCCGGATTTATTTTTTAGGCCCGCAAGCCAGGGATAGCCCCATACCCAATTGAAATGATCAACACATCTTAAAAATTAGTCAATCCATAACATACTACCATTATTTCAATGACATGCACTTATCAAGGATCAACTAGGTTTAGTCCCTTACCTGAAGAGTCATAGAATCTTTCTTCTGATGAGGATGCCATAGTAACCTCACGACCTAAAATATATTGCTATATTTTTTTAGTTTTTAAAATAATTTTTCCAAGGTTTTTCCGGAAACCAATTCCGAGTGGATTCCTTAGGTTTGTTTACTTAAACTAATTTATTTAATGGATTTTATCTTTTAGGGGTATTTAGGTTATTTCTAAAATACTTTGAATTTATACCCAGTTTGTAGGGTTTTTCATTCTGAAACCGTGGCCACATACGGAACTTAATTCGAAGTTCGTTTGCTCCCGATATGATCAAAATAACAAATTCTGACGGAATTTAAATATATGGTCTGCCCATATAAAAAAATCAGGTTGCTCTCAGTAATATCGGTTCAGTTTAACGAAGGCAGAGTCATTTTATCACAGTTTGTTATTTGGGCTTTTTGGGTTTCGGCCCACTGTGTTTAATGGGTTTAATGGGCTTCGGCCCAGAGGCTTAATGGGTTAATGGGCTTCGGCCCAGAGGCTTAATGGTTAATGGGCTTCGGCCCAGAGGCTTAATGGTTTTATTGGGCTTCGGCCCAGAAATTAAAAATTTAAATTTCTTGGCCTACCGGTATATAGGTGGCCGGTGGTGGTTACGGCGGTCCGGCAGGCGGCGAGCGGCGGTCCGGGTGGCGGCCGGCAGCGGTCCGGACAGCGGTGGTGGCTGTGGCTAAGGAGATGGTTGGGCACGGGTTTCAAGATGAGGGGTAGACTTGAGTGCAGAACCCTGAGGACTAAGGGGGTTTTTATAGGTCTTTTTCAGGAATACCAAAGGTCTAAAGCCTTAACTGCAAAACGGCCCATTATTATATTTAATTGTTTCAGCTGACTGTTTCCGTCCGATCAGAAACCAATGGTCTACGGTTTCGCTGACTTTTGATATTCCCCCTTCATTATAGATTTTTATTTTTCTTAAGCTTAGATAGAAAAGTGTTTAGGATTTTCTGGTTAGAGGGGAAAAAGATAAGCGTTGCTGCCAGGGCCCTAGTTCAAAACCTTATATTGGCCATCTTTTTCTTTAAGTTTTTAAATATTCTAAACGTGCTCAAAACATAAAAGTTTGTATAGGTTTTTTGATCGTTTCGATGAGACGGACGCAATGGCGTAGTCTGATTTTTATTTTAAATTTTGTATCAAAAACTTTTATTATATAGATTTAAATTATTAACTTATTTTGGGATGTTACATCCTCTACCTCTAATAAAAATTTCATCCTCGAAATTGAAAGTACGTACCTTAGCTGTCGAAAAAGTGTGGGTATTGCTTTTGTATTTCTGACTCCAATTCCCAAGTAGCTTCTTCCTCGTTGTGATGTTGCCATAGCACTTTTTCCAATCATATAGTCTTGGTTCGCAATTCTTTATCTTTGGTGTCTAAAACTTTCACAGGTACTTCCATATAATATACATCTGATTAAATGTTTTTATCTTCCAGAATATAAGAAGGATCAGATCATATGGATACTTGAAAGACTGGATGTACATTAGCCACTACTTGACCATTCTACAATAAGTACATATTCTAACCTTACATAAGACACATTCGTGTAAAGTGTGTACTTCTCTTTCACTCTCTGGTATTATCAAAATCGGAGCTGTAGCGAGTTTCTTCTTTAGTTCTTGGAATGCTTTCTCACTATGTTTTGACCACGCAAATTTTACTCCTTTCTCTTTGTCAATATATTTGGAATAGAAAATTTTAATCAATAACCTTTTGGAGTTTTAATATTACTTTGTTGACCTTGAAACCTCTGATAGTAGATCTTTCTATTATAATATTAATCTTTTCTCCTAAGAGTTAATTATTAACTTATCTGAGTGTCTTGTTTATGGGATCCCATAAGGCAATAAATTCTAAGGTTCGAGAATAAAATTTTTTCTGACTTTTTTTACTCACACATCAACTGTACCTGGCTACTGTATTCACCAGGAACTACAGTGATATAAGAATAGAGTTGGCCTAAGAGTCGGGACAATTCCAGTGATTTAGTTGGGACGGTTCAAATATTAGAATCCGACTAAACAAAACTTGATCTTTTTATCATATGAGAGTCTAAGGTGTTAACTCTAAAATATTGAGAACAATTATTGGAAATCTCTTGGTTCTGTCAGCCATCGAGAAACTTATTAATGACTACATATACATTATTCTTAAAGGAGGTTACAAAAAGTGGATGCTCATAACTTATAAGTAGTGTATCCTCTGGTATTTAATAGAAAGTTTTAGGATTAACACTAAACTTTCAAAAATTTGGAATTAATCCTACGAATTCAAGTCTTTTCGTAGTTATTGCTATATTGTTTGAAAGAAAAATAGTTCGCACCTTTGGTAATATCATTGTCAATTGATACAGCAAAAGTCTTACCAGGTACTCTTTGAGCAGGGTGATCCATAGGTCTTTGTTGGACAGGATGGAAATAAGGCCTAGATTGAGTGAATAGAAAATTTTGATCGATGAGCTTCTGTTAATATATCTTCTCGTAGATAAAGAGCATCAGTAATTACTAATCTGTCCCAAAATCTTAGTTCATTGTCTATGCCAAGACTCCAGTTTTCTATTGCTTCCCCTTTTTTAACTTGTATCCAATTTCTTGAAGTTCTTAATTTCACATATGTGCTTCGATTACGCCTTTTTTTTTCATATCTGGCTAAACTCTGATATGACTTAAGTAAGTTTGTGATGAGTATTTCTATATGACCAGGTCAAAGCCTTCTAAGGTGCAAGTCCACTGCCACTTATCAACTCCTACGTTGGCCCGAGGGTCAAGATAATTTAATTGTTATTTTTTTTTTTTAACTATTAAAAACTTCAAATTATTTCACTCTGATCATTTAGGATGCAGAAGTTAACCATCATGATCTCAAAATTAAAGTTCTAGATGGCTCCATCTTAGGTGGCTCCACACTGGCAATTGGCGGTCCTTTTTTTCATGGAACGGCTCCACCTAACCCCAAGCAGCCCTTTCCTAGGTAGTCATTTTCTTTAAACTTGAATTCGAGATGTAATGATTAACCCCGATCCTAATTATCACAGAACATGTTATATATTCTAAGTCAATTATGTGCTTGAAATCAGTCCTCGATGCACTAATGATTCAACCTAGATCCCACCATGTTTTTGTAAAAATTAAATACTATGAGGTGACTTAGTATTCTAGATTTATCTCGACTATATTTAAAACTTTACTTATTTGTGTAAATTATTTGTAGGTTACTAACCGCTTGAGGTTGGAGTCCGTTGGACTTCTCGACTATAGCTTTCATCTGAGAAGTATCTTAGTTTTATAAAGGCTATCATGGTCGCTTTATTTTCTTGAGTTGTTGGCGTATATAAATCAAATTCCTGAGTTAACCTACTCTCATCAAGATTGATTAACCTAGGTAAAGCACTAATACTTTGGATAGATTTCAGGTTGCACAGGAAAGGGGTCTTAGTCTTTGATACATGAATTTTTTTTTTTTTTTTTACAATAAGTTTACATTACTAAGAGACTTAAGAATAGTTTCTTTCAGATGATTATTGAACGTTATTTCTATTAAGATACTGTAGAAAATGTGTTCTCAAAAAGAGGTCTTAGGAGATAGGATCTTAAATTAAGTTACTCTTTAGGGATTTCTTACCCTAATTGAGTTACTACTAGGGTTTATAACACCTTCTTATGTTTCTATATCGTTACAAAGAGGCATCCTATAATTCTAGTTAGTTTCTAGTTCTCTTCACGTGATCATACGTTCTAATTTCAATGCACCTATATTGTCTTGTAGGTTGACTAACTTCTAAGCGTCCAATGCTATTATCTCAGACCTATGCATCGAAAGCTATTATAACATATTTAAAAGAAAGATCCTAAAGTTAAGTTCAGGTATATATACCTTGTTCTAGCGATTAAGTATCGTAGGTTATCAATGTCTTAATCATCTAGGACTAGGTATACCTAGATCTAATTCACCTGAACCTAACTTGTGCTCTAGGTTAAGTGACTATCCTATCGATGTAGTAAAACTTTTACTTCCTAGGACTTATTATCTACGCTCTGATACCAAGTTGTAACGCCCCGATATTTTACGGATTTAAATCAACCCATATAACACTAGGGTGCTAGAAAAAAAACTTGATATAAATTTAATCCCATTGATTATAGAATTAATTGAGCCTCTTATTCAATACCATACATTATAATATAAGGGTTTGATACATCGATTGAAATATAAAAACCTAAGACTTAATTGCGACATCAACTCTTCACATCTCCGCTCCCGCATCCTCATAGTATGGAGTGTAGAGCGGATCTTCGACTCCCCCCGGTTCATTCTCTATTCGTTCTTTCTCTTCTCTTTGTCCTGTAGGATCAGTCTCTGTAGGGTTCATAACACCTGTAGGGGGGTGAGTCTAATCCACTGACTCATCTATTAAACCTAGTTTATTCATGCTAAGATAAATATACTAAAGACAATAGTTCACATGAATATGAATAGTAATTTAAAAGTCATTGATCATCCGATTTCCTTTTAGGCTCAAACCAGGGTATGAATCACAATCATACCTGAGCATGTTTTCTCTGAAACAAGGCTAGTCCCACACCTAGGTTTTTTTTTGGCCTCAGCCAGGGCTAGCCCCACACCCAGGTTACTCTTTGGCCTCAGCCAGGGCTAGCCTCATACCAGGATTATCTTTTTGGCCCACAATCCAAGGACAGTCCCACATCCAGGATTTATCTTTTAGGCCCGCAAGCCAGGGATAGCCCCATACCCAATTGAAATAATTAACACATCTTAAAAATTAGCCAATCCATAACATACTACCATTATTTCAATGACATACACTTATCAAGGATCAACTAGCTTTAGTCCCCTACCTGAAGAGTCGTAGAATCTTTCTTCTGATGAGGATGCCTTAGTAAGCTCACGACCTGAAATATATTGCTATATTTTGTTAGTTTTTACAATAATTTTTCCAAGGTTTTACCGAAAACCAATTCTGATGTGGATTCCTTAGGTTTGTTTACATAAATTAATTTATTTAATGGATTTTATCTTTTAGGGATATTTAGGTTATTTCTAAAATACTTTGAATTTATACCCAGTTTGTAGGGTTTTTCATTCTGAAACCGTAGCCGCAGACGGAACTCAATTTGGAGTTCGTTTGCTTCCGATATGATCAAAATAGTCAATTCTAACGGAATTTAAATGTGTGGTCTACCCTTATAAAAAAATCAGGTTGCTCTCAGCAATAGCGGTTCAGTTTAACGAAGGCAGAGTCGTTTTATCACAGTTTATTATTTGGGCTTTTTGGGTTTCGGCCCATTGTGTTTAATGGGTTTAATGGGCTTCGGCCCAGAGGCTTAATGGGTTAATGGGCTTCGGCCAAGAGGCTAAATGAGCTAATGGGCTTCGACCCAGAGGCTTAATGGTTAATCGGCTTCGGCCCAGAGGCTTAATGGTTTTATTGGGCTTCGACCCAGAAATTAAAAATTTAAATTTCTTGGCCTACCGGTATAGGTGGCTGGTGGCGGGCGGCGGCGACCGGTGGCGGTTACGGCGGTCCGGCAAGCGGCGGGCGGCGGTCCGACCAGCAGCGGGAGGCAGTCCGGACGGCGGTGGTGGCTGTGGCTAAGGATATGGTTGGGCACGGGTTTCAAGATGAGGGGGAGACTTGAGTGCAGAACCCTTGGGACTAAGGGGGTTTTTATAGGTCTTTTTCATGAATACCAAAGGTCTAAGGCCTTAACTGCAAAACGGCCTATTATTATATTTAATTTTTCAGCTGACTATTTTCGTCCGATCAGAAACCAACGGTCTACGATTTCGCTGACTTTTGATCTTCCCCCCTCACTATAAATTTTTATTTTTCTTAAGCTTAGATAGAAAGGTGTTAAGGGTTTTCTAGTTAGAGGGGAAAAAGATAAGCGTTGCTGCCAGGTCCCTAGTTCAAAACCTTATATTGGCCATCTTTTTCTTTAAATTTTTAAATTTTCTAAACGTGCTCAAAACGTAAAAGTTTATATAGGTTTTTTGATCATTTTGACGAGACAGACGCAATGGCGTAGTCCGATTTTTATTTTAAATTTTGTATCAAAAAATTTTATTTTATAGATTTAAATTATTAACTTATTTTGGGATGTTACAAGTGAAGGCAAGATAAATCCAGAGTGGTTTTCCCAATGTTAGCACGGTCAGGATAAGAGCTCGAGTAAGATAGAATTTGATACTTTGAAAGGGTCACTTGCAGGTTGAGTTTCATCCTGAGGTGTCTGCTTTGCAGAGTTTGTTGAAGAATGGCTTGTACTTGCCTAAGGACTTAGAGAGGAATTGGTTGAGCACTGTTAGCCTTCCCGTGAGGTGCTGAACCTCCTTCTGATTGGAAGGTGATGGTATTTCAATGATTGCTCGAATTTGATCTGAATTTGCTTCGATACCCCTCCAGATCACTAGGTGATCCAGGAATTTCCTTGACTGTACTCTGAAAGCGCACTTAGCTGGATTCAGCTTTATGCGGTACTTCTTCAAGACTTGAAAGGTCTCAGTAAGGTCAGAGAGTTGATCCTTTCATGTTCGACTCTTGGTAAGTTGGTCATCGAAGTAGACTTCAATGTTACATCTGATCTGTTCCTTGAACATCTTCGTGACTAGCCACTGATAGGTTGACCTTGTGTTCTTGAGACCGGAGGGCATGACATTGTAGCAATAAAGGCTACTATCTATCATGGAGCTTATCTTGTCTCGATCATCCAGATGTAGGGGAATTTGATTGTATCCTGAGTACCCGTCCATAAAAGATAAAAGCTAATGGCTAGCAGTGGCATCGACGAGTCTATCTATCATTGGCATAGGGAATGGATCCTTGGGACAAGCTTTGTTGAGGCTAATAAAGTCGATGCCGACTCTGATCCTTCCATTCTTCTTTGGGACGACGATGATGTTGGAGATCCAAGTTGGGTACTCTACTTCATAAATTAAGGATGCCGAGCAACTTGTTGATCTATTTTTGAACCACAACTAACCGCTCTTGTTTGATTATTCGAGGCTTCTGCTTAATAGAGTTTGCCCCTTCTTTGATTGTAAGCTGATGGCATGTGTCATCCGAATTGATCCTAAGCATGTCTTTGAAGCTCAAGACAAATACGTCGATGTTCGTCTTAAGGAACAACACCATGTCTTGCACTTTCATGTCGCTAAGACCGATACTAATGAAGGTTTGTCAGGGGAGAGTGTCGTCACCCAGGTTTACTCGAGTAATTTCTTCAATCGAGGGTGGCGCCTCCCACTCTGTAGATGAAGGTTCTGGTAGTGGGGGCTCCCTTGGTTGCTAGCTTGTGGAAGGGCCAGATTTGTCCATCGGGCACTTAGGTGGTGCGAGACTCACTCTTCAATCCGTCTTTACTACAGCTACTTCGCATGAATGTTTGGACTGTTGATCGTCTCGGATGCACCCAATGCCCTTTTCTATTAGGAATTTGAGGAGTTTATGGTACGATGAAGAGACTGCACTGATCTAACAGAGGAATGGTCCCCCAAGGATGATGTTGTAATTGGAGGTTCCTTTAATGACCGCAAACCTCACAAAAACTCGCATCCCTTTGCTGAGATCAAGTGTGAATCTAGTCTCTCCCATAATTATTCTTTATTCGCCATTTGAAGCCGATGGTGAATGTTGGGACGACGTCAAGGCTCTCGTACTTATGTCCCAGATGCTTGAAACAGTCTGAGAACATAATATCGAGTGAACTAGCGGTGTCGATGATTATTTGGTTGACTCTACTTCTGTCGAGGGTGAGCCGCAAGACTAAAGGATCTTGATGCGGGGTGTGCATATAACATCCTCCCCAAACATATAAGATATTGTCCGCTTTGTTCATGCCCGCACGAGAACTTCCTAGGGAGGTCACCCATCCTAGTACTGCTCTCGCCTGACAAGCTTAACTACGGAGTTCTTATGAAATCCATAGTGGCGCACGGTTTTAAAACGCGTCTTCTATGTTTGGGAGAGGAAATTATATAAGTAGATCAGGATCTCCTTCTCTCCGAGCGATGTGGGGCTAACTCGTGGCCTTGGACACCTCACCTCACCTCATCCATCTTGGCATCTCAGCCTCAGGAGTCTTGGCTCTTGGCTATTGGATCTTGGTCGTCACAATCCACCCCCCTGAGGGCTACACATCTTCGTGTAGGGTTATAGACCCCCCCATCCCGAGGAGAACCGACTCTGATACCATTTTGTAACATCCACCTCAAACACATAAGATATTATCCGCTTTGCCCGTGCCCGCACGAGAACTTCCCAGGGAAGTCACCCATCCTAGTACTACTCTCGCCCGAGCACGCTTAACTACAGAGTTCTTATGAAATCCATAGCAGCGCACGGTTTTAAAACGCGTCTTCTATGTTTGGGAGAGGAAATTATATAAGTAGATCAGGATCTCCTTCTCTCCAGGTGATGTGGGGCCAGGCCAAGCCTTTGATTGGTTTCTCAACCCAGCTCTCTTCTTAGTTCACCAATGATCGAACATTATGAATGCACTTGACTTATCGATCAACTTTTTTTCTAGTCAAGGCTTGATGGTGCATAGTCCCATGAATGTCAAAGATATTTGCTCGTATCCTTATTGGCGACAAGCATTGAGTGGAGACAGTCCAAACCCATCATGTCTCTTTTCCTTTTGCTGAGGGGGGAAGGCATTGATCCGGTTTGCAAATAAGCTCTTTGAGATGGCCTTCGTGCAAGAGATCCTCCAGATGGTACTTCAGTCGGAAGCATCGAATTGTCAAATGACCATGGCTGCAATGGAAGTCATAGTACACGGATTTGTCAGTGGTAAGTTTGGTGTCTGTCTACAAAGGATTCGGTCGGCGAAGGAACTCTTAATGTTGGATCTGGTCCAGGATTTGGTCAATTGGTAGATTCCAATCGGTAAACTTTATCATCCAGGCTTGTGGAGATTTGTGTCTGTCAACCCTTGTTCACTTTGTAGGTGGTGGCTCTGGTGCTTCAACATTAAGGGCTTTGGCAGTCTGCCTGAGCGACTCTTTCTCCGTTGTCGGCGTTTAGCTTTGCGCCCCTTCCGAGCCACTTGATCTTCTTTGACTTCTATCTCCCTTTGAATGCGATTGAACATTGCTCCGAGGGAGGATAGTGGGTTGCAGATGAAGTCATTGTAGATATACAAGTTGTAGCATAGGGCATTTTGTAAGGCCAATATTATTGCCTCATCATTGAGATGTTGTCCGAAGAGAGCGGCATACTCATTGTGAAATCTTCGCATAAAGTTGCAAAGAGTTTCATCTGCTCCCATCCTTAGTCGATACTGTGAATCAAGTTTCTTCTCGATCTTTAGGTTCAGTCAGTAATGTTGGACGAAGTGATTCGCAAGGGCTTCAAATTGGGTTCTGGAACCCGAGTGAATATTATGATATCAGTCGAGAGATGGTTCATCAAGGCTACCGGTGAAGGTTCGGCAAGGGATGTTGCTCTCAACCTCGTGTGGCGTTAGAGATAGCTTGAATGCAAAGATGAAGAGGGTTGGATCACCTTTGAGGCAATTGAACTTGGGTAGGGTAAGAGTTATCCAATTCTTCTGGAAAGGTGCTTGGAGGAGATTTTGATGAAGGGGTCCTGCAGATGAATATCCTCCCTATGACCATTCCCCTGATAGCGCGGTTGGTCAAGGAGCGAGGCTTAAGGATCTTCACTTTGAAGCGCAGCCCGATAGTGTTGATGTCGTGAAGGACTTTTTTATGAAATTTGATAGTAAGGTGGTGACGGAGGGATCTGATCTCTGTGCACCGACTCTCTCATCCGGTGCCGAACTCGAAGGTTGGGTCCTTCGTGCGCATGCCTTGCACAATTGTGGCTGGAGGATGATTTAGACTTCGTGTCCTCGATGTGTTCCCAAACGCTCTGCCTTCGAGGATATTCTGTGGGGGTTGGCCTTCGACTGCTCCCTTTTTGAACTTGGTGGCCAGGAGAGGATCTTCGGGGCTCGGAAATAGGTTGTCGGGGTCGATCGATCTCATCATTGTTGAGCATTGGCGGAAGCGGAAGAACGATCCCTGTGTCGGAGGCGGCCTTCTTGATTGCATCTCTTTCAACCATTAAATGGCATTCTGCTTTGCGAGTAACAACAATTGAAAGTCGAGTGCTGAGATCTGATAAGCTGCAAGAGGATCTTCCATCGATGCGGGTAAAGTTTGCCCGAATAACTGTCTAGGTGGAGGGATCGGTCGATCGACTGACCTCCCATTGCCAGAACGAGCTACAGTCACTGGTCGTACAGAGTGCGGGCCTAAGTTGAGTCGCTGGCTTATTGAACAAGTCTCGGGCTGTGACTGATCCCGTTGTATGTTACTTTCCTCTAGGTGATCCTGGAGCCTTCTCTCCGCCATTCAGTAGTGGCAACAGAAGCACCCGAAAAGCTTGTCTCCGATCAATTGTCTGCTCAACCGACGGTGCAGGGAAGTATGGCGTTGGAAAGATTGGTTGTCTGCTCAACCAACCCATTACTGACTGAGCGAATCTTGGCTTTTCGTTCGATCCCACAAATGGTGCCAAACTGTGGGGGATGATCCTCGTGCAATCCGAAGACTCCACCCAACAGTCAATCGAATCGAGTATTGGTTCTTTGAGACTTGAACTTTGAACTAAAGGAGGTTGAGTAGAAGAAAGTAGACAACGGTGTGGTTTCGAAGTTCGACCAAAGCCTACGTCTCCGTGCTATAATGTGAAACCTTAATTCACTAACACTGAAAAGTAGTGACCTCAACAGGTCGAGTGTCACTTGTTTGTCTTCGAATGAGACGGAGAGGGATGGCAGAGCTCTGGTTTTCAAAAGTTTGATCTAGAAATCAAAAGATCGATCTGGAACATTCTTCGGGTCTGCTATGTATAGAGGTTTGGAAATATCCGAGTTCAATGGCAGTTTTTGTAGCTGCCTCGACAGGATCCAGGTAGGTCTGGCGATCCCCACCATCGTCTTTGTGGACCACCCAGGTGTGGGGAGGAAAATGTGGATCCACCTTGGCACACTCGATAGTCAGGCAGAGCTTCGACCGCGCATCTGCTGCTTTCCTGCTAGAACTTGCAAAAAGACCGAGGCTCACCTCCAATCCAAGGCCCCTCCAATGCTCAAGTCAAGGAAGGGAATCACTACGAAGTGTCCTCTAGGATTCAAGAGTGAGAAATTGCTTCTCTTTGGTTTGAATTTTTTACCTGCCCATGAAGGGGCGGCGTTTCTTTTGTAGACCTCCTCATATATGTGCACAGACAGTGCGGTCTATCCTCTGATGATCTCGGGATGGTTATGGCAGATCCCCTCCGATCGGACTCCTTTATACTTTCCTTCTATGCTCCCGAGGATCATGGGCCTTTTATCCATCATGGGCAACCCACGATCCTAACGGGCGAGATATCCTCGGGATCGCCTAGCCTGGCGAGTCTCCCGGCCGTTATAGGAATCTTCAGATCTTTCCTCGCTCAGTCGTGATTCTCCGGCATTGATCAGGTCGTGCTTTCCAGGAATGCGAATAGTCGGGTCAGGTCCACAACCTGTGCGACCTTTTCCCCGACCTAGTTCTATTCCAGGAGCTCGGCCTCCCACGACCTTCCGCCATAACGTATCTCTCTGTAGACGGTGAAGCTTCGCGGGTCGGGTCTACTCAACTTGGACTCGGTTCATTTCGTCTGGTTCTTTGGGTCTTCTGGCCGAGGCAAGCCGCACGATACACGTGACATCATTTGGCAGGTACGGTGGGAAACCCCTTCCACAAAAGCCCCCTTTCGATCTATGCGTCTGGAGACCATAGGATGAAAGTCTTGATCCCTGGGGTTTCACTGCATGTCCTGTGGCCGGATCGATGGCTCGGTGACGTGACGGGTGATCATCATAGTTCTTCTTGGCCCAATGCGGCGGGGGCCACAGTCCAATCATCATTGAATGAGGAACTCAAACATCGGGATTGGCTTCCCGACCATTGGATCTTCATTCCTTTGATACCCAGGATCTCCCTGACGTACCAACTCTTGTCGATTCTGAAAAGTAGGCGGCGTTTCAGTGCTTCAAATACCTCTCCTTGGCACGAGATCGGGACACATGTTCTTCTTCATCGTAGCTCTTCCTTCTTTATCTTTCCTTGCTCTTCTGCAAATGCCCCCTCGCACGGCAATGGCTCATCGTGTGGACCTCTCAACGCTTTCTCCGGAAGAGCAGCTCTTCGTGTTGAGGGAGGAGTTCCCTTTTCAAAGGCAGGGGATCTCCTTCTTCCTCTCGGAGCCCACCGAACGTGGAGGCGGTAAGGACTTTGACGACCGTCGGAGGGAGGCATCGACATGGTACCAATGCTCTCAGTGAGCGAGAAAGAACAAGCTAGACCTTCAATCGACCTCAAGCTCGAGAGGAAGACTGCCATGTAGAGATGACGGGGGTTTTACAGTTCTTCAGGATTGTAATGCAGGCCTTGAGCTTGTAAATGTAATCTGGTCAAATACAAGGTACCTTGTATAGCTTCTTTGAATAAAGCTCTCATCTATCTTCTTTGCACTTTTCATCTCCCTTGTCTTGTTTAGACCCTTACTGCATCTTCCATGTGTCAATCTAGGACGACGATCGCAGGATGTGCTTTTTCCTGGCTTTTTTGACAGTCACCGAGTTAGGGCTCAGGGTTTTCAATCCTTCATCAGGCGTCTGTAAGGAACTATCATTCAGACTCACTACGCCCTGGCCTCTTCAATAGGTACCGAGTTGAAGCTCGGGTTTGCCATCCTTTATCAGGTCTATTACCGATGAGGAACCATAGTTCAGACTCATCATGCTTCGACCGACTCAGCTGGTACTGAGCTAAGGCTTGGGTTTTTTCATCTGTATTAGGTCTATCGCCGATGAGGAACCATAGTTCAGACTCATCATGCCTCAACCATTTAGTATCGAGCTAAGACTCGGGTTTGCCATCATTCATCAGGTCTATCACAGATGAGGAACCGTAGTTCAGACTCATCATACCTCAACCGTTTGGTACCGAGCTAAGGCTCGGGTTTGTCATCATTCATCTAGTCTATCACTAGTGAGGAGCCGCAGCTCAAACTCACCATGCATCGACCTTTCCATCTTCTTCATCGACCTATCACCGATGAGGAGCTGCAACTCTGACTCATCATGCCTCGACTATTATGTCTATCACAGGTGAGGAGTCGCAACTTAGTACTCACCATGCCTTGACATTTCATCAGGTACCAAGCTAAGGCTTTAGGTTTTTCATCATTCACCAGGTCTATCACCGGTGAGGAGCCGCAACTCAAACTCACCATGCCTCAACCATTTTATCAGTTGTTGAGTTGCACTAATCTCGGGCTTATAACAGGCTACTCACTGATGGGTAGCCTGATCTATAACTTCAGAAGAAGGGTTTCGATTGCTAACGAACCAATCGAATTCTTACACACCCGACCTCCAATTCTAAGAAAGGGATCATGGTGTCTCTCTATATGCGGAGAGACTGACCCTCCTACATAGAATGGTGGATTTGCCATGCAGCGGGCGACGGTTCGACCTAAGTCCTAATTAAATCAAGGACATAGGTGTTTTTCTTTCATAAGACAGAAAAGAGAGAGGCGGCTTTATCTGAGATTCTCTTTTTATTTCAGCAATAGCACTTCTTCAAATTATTTGCATTCCAAGGGTGGAGCAGATAGTGACCTTCCGTGGATTTTAGGTAGTATGCTCCTTCAGGAATGGTCAGGTAGACAATGTACGGCCCCTTCCATCTCGCTTCGAGTTTCCCATGCACTGGATTCTTCATATGGGGGGTCATTTGTCACCAAACGAAGTTGCCTTTCTGGAAGACTCTGGTCTTTACCTTCTTGTTATAGGACCGCTTTAGTTGCTGGACATAGTTAACCAGATTCGCTACAGCTCGGTCTCTTTTCTCGTCTAGCAAGTCCAAGTTGCTTTCCATCCATTCGTCGTTCATCCCCGTGTTGACGGATCCTGATCTGGCCGTCGGGTAGATCGCTTCCATTGGAATTGCTTCTGCTCCGAAGGCGAGACAGAAGGGCGACTCTCGAGTGGGTCACCTTGGTGTCATCCTGTAGGCCCAAAGGACGTCAGTCAAGGACTCATCCCAGAGCCTCTTTCTCCCGTCTAGCATCTTCTTCAAGTTGGCGATGATAGTCTTGTTAGTGGCCTCCGCTTGACCATTCGCCTGAGGATAGTAAGGTGAGGAGAATTGGATCTCTATAGCATAATATTTGTAGTAGTCTTTTACTCGGGCTGAGCTGAACTGAGGCCCGTTGTCCGCGAACAGAGTCTTCGGTACCCCGAACCTAGTGATGACGTTATTCCACAGAAAGCGTTCTACTTCAACGTTTTTTACCGTCACCATAGGGACGGCCTCCACCCACTTCGTGAAGTAGTCTGTTGCCAGCAGTAGGAACCTCTTCTTGTTAGGAGTGGCTGGTAGAGGCCCTAATATGTCTAGCCCCCATTGCTGGAAGGGCCAAGGAACATAGTGGCTCAGGAGCTCCCTGGCGAGTTGATGAATAAGTGGCCTGTGCTTCTGGCACTGCTGACATTTTTGACTGAAGCTGATGGCGTCAGCCTCAAGAGTCGGCCAGTAGCATCCCACTCGATTGACTTTGTGCGCCAGTAGTTTTCCTCCGGAGTGGTTGCTGCACTCTCCTTCATGAATCATTGACAGAATCTCGAGGGCCTCTTCCGGTCCCATGCATCTCAGAAGGGGCCCCCGGATCGACCTTCGATAGTGTACCCTCGAGGTTAGCTAGAACTTCTAGGACCTCCGCTTTACCTTTTATACCTCAAGGTGGTCCGTCGGGAGTTGTCCCGTGGTGAGGTAGTCTCGGATTGGGCTGGTCTAGTCAAGGGGCGACGCCTGGTCAAGCCCCGGAACTGGCAATCCCGCTGGTGCCGCATCTATTGTCACCATGGCGAGCTCAGTGGAAGGGCTCGGCTTGACCTTTATCATGAGGTAATATGGCTCCATCCCGCTGAGAGCTGATGCAGCGTTAGCCAAGGCGTCAGAGACTTTGTTTTCTAATCGAGGGAGGTGAGTGTCGGTTAGCTTTGCAAACTTTTCAAGCTTCTTCTTCACCAGCAGTAGGTACACCGCCATGCGAGGCTCATGGGTGCAGTAAACACCATTGAGCTAGTTTACCAAAAACCTAGGAATAGTAGAATAGTGACAGCTCGCTGACTCCCAGGTCACCCATCGCTTCAATTCCAGCAATCAAGGTTTTGTACTTAGCCTCGTTGTTGGTAGCCGGGAAGTCCAGGTGTGTCAACTTACGAATCGTGACATTCTTCGGGGAGAGTATCATGACTCCGATCCCCGCTCCTAGGCTGTTTGCAGAGCCGTCGACAAAGATTCTCCATTCGCTGGGCCCTAGACTAGCTTCTTTCGCTCGCCAGGGGTCTTCTTCATATGTCATCTCCTGAGCATCCTCCTCTAAGGGGAAGTCGCTCAATAAATCAACCAATACTTTGCCTTTGATAGTCACCCGAGGCTCGTACCAGATGCAGTACTGGAGCAGCTCGGTTGCCCATTTCCCTAGCCTGTCGGCTCGCCCGGCTTCCTTCAGAGCTTGCTTCAACGGGTACTCCGTTATCACCCAAAATGGGTGAGAGATGAAATATGGACGAAGCTTCCTCATAGTGTGGACCAAGGTGCTGGCCACTTTTTCTATCCTCGATAATGGGTTCCACATCATTCATCGTACGGCTGATGAAGTAGATGAGCTTCTCAACCTGAGCGTCGCCTTGAACTATTATTACACTGATAGCCATTGCTGTCATCGCCAGGTACAATCCAAGCTCCTCCCTCGGCCCGGGTTGCGACAAGACCGGGGGCTTACTCAGGATCGATTTTATTTTGTTGAATGTTGCTTCCTTCTCATCATCCCAACTGTAGCTTGACCCTTTGCACAGGGCATCGAACAGCGGTTTGTAGACGTTTGAGAGCTTGGAGATGAAGCGTCGCAGTGTCACAACCTGCCCGTTGAACGATTGTATCTCTGTTATCATCCGCGCGCGCGCGCGTGGGGGGGGGTATGGCAAGTAGGGATTTGATCTGATCCGGGTTTGCCTTAATTCCCCTGTGTGTCACCAGGATTCCTAGGAACTTCCACGAGGAAACTTTGAATGCGCCCTTCACTGGGTTCTGCTTCAGGTTGAATCTTCAGAGGATTGTGAACACTTCTGCAAGGTCCTCAATGTGCTTTGACCTGGTTTGACTCTTCACCACCATATCATCGATGTAGACCTCGACCTTTCGGCCAATCTGGGCCACAAATATCTTGGTCACCAATCGCTGGTACATTGCTCTGCCGTTCTTCAGCCCGAAGGGCATCACCTTGTAGCAGAAGGTCCCCCTCTTGGTGATGAATGTCATCTACTCTTGGTCGTCCGGGTGCATCGGTACTTGATTGTACCCTGAGTACCCATCCATGAATGATAGTATTTGCGCCCCTGCCGTAGAGTCGACTAGCTCGTCGATTCGGGGCAGCGGGAAGGAGTCTTTGGGGCAGGCTTCATTCAGGTTCATGAAGTCGACGCAGACCCACACCTTCCCATTCTTCTTCGGCACTGCAACAATGTTGGCGAGCCAATCCGGTTATTCCACCTCCCGAATGAAGCCAGACTGGAGCAACTTGTCGACCTCATCGTTCATGGCTTCTCTCTTGCGATCGAAGATGTGCCACTTCTTCTGCTTGATAGGGATGGCTCCTGCTCGGACATTTAATCGATGGTATGCAGCCTCTAGGCTGACCCCCATCATGTCGGAGTGGATCTAGGCGAACACATCACGGTTCGTTTGGGGGAATTGCAGTAAAGATGCTTCTTCATCAAGGGACAACGCGCTTCCCACATAGGTTCATTATGGAGGGTTTCCTGTTCCCAGATCGACTTCGCAGAGCGGCTCATTCGACGGTGACCCTGCCCATTCATCCATGCGCTCTTGCGGAAGGGCGAGGTTGTCCTATTGTTGCTACCCCTTTCGGTAGCATGGATTTGCAGAAGATCCACCAGCACGCACGACCTCGATCTGCGTGTGGGCTGCGTGTACTGGTCTCCTCTGATGCGGAGCACCTTTCCTCCGGCATAGAACTTCATACATTGGTGTTTGGTTGAGGTGACGACATCCATCTCGTGTAGCCATGGTCGACCCATGAGTACATTGTAAGGCGATTCAGCCTCCACCAAGAGGAATCGGACCTGCTGGGCCGAAGGTCCAGTGACCACTATCAAGGTGATCTCTCCCATGACCTTTGCAGTTTCTCCCGCGAAGCCGTATAGCACCGTGCTTGAAGGTTTCAACTGCTCGCGGGTGAAGCCTAGTTGGTGGAAAGCCTGGAGATAAGTTACCTCCACGGAGCTTATCGTGTCCACCAAGCATCGGTGGACATTCCAGCCTCTGAACATCCGACATAACTCGTCCAATGAGTCATACTGATTCATCTGATTCTTGTACTCGAAGAGGTGAGTACAAGGATCGCTTGATCCGTCAAATCTTTCAAATTGGGGAGCTCGCCAGTCGTGGGGGAAGTGGGTAGCCAACACCCTCGCCATGAGGGGGCTCTCCACTACCCCTTTGATGGAATTTTGCGCCATCAAGTCCACCAAGTGCCCAAGGCGCTGGGCTACCAGGTTGACTATGTCATCCTGGCGCATTTGAGGTCGCTCCTCTGGGGACGGCGCCAATATCGTGCGATGGAGGGTGCGAGCAGGGGTCGTTGGGCGATGGGCCAGCCCTGCTTCTCCTTTCTCCCCACGTCAAAGACGTCGAGACTCTGCATTGGTTGACATCGATCCTTTGGATGGAGCCAGGACGTTGCAGCCACCCGGGACTAGAACGAATCACCGTTCTACCGCGGGGGCTAGCTGAGGACCGTGGCGGTCCTAGACGTTGGAGCATGAATCCATAGGTTTGGCCGCTTCAACGTTCGGCTCCAGGGCTAGATGAGCGATAGTGCTCATTCGACCTGCTAAGCCCCTTAACAGGTTCTCGATGATGTCGTTGTCCTGGACATCCAGCTGATACCCCAAATGACTCCTTTCCGGTGCATAGTATTGCCGAGACATCCTCTCCTGGGACCGGCTCTTAACCGGAGTCCTGGATCGGCCTCGGGACTCCACACGGGGAGTCCTCAGGTCCCCCCGCTGGCTAGCATGGTTCTCTACCATCATGATGTCCATCTTCCTAAGAATTCCTCTTGGTTGGCCAAGATTACTTCTAGTAGCCGCTGCGGGGGAAGGGAAAAGGGAGGTTCTCACTTCTTCGCACCGGAGGGGTTCTGTCCATCTGAGGCCATGTCCGAGGACGATCCTAGGGCGAGCGATTCTCCTTGCCTTGGCGAGGTGTCACCATGGCAGAACATCGATGGTTGTGGGTTTGGATCCCACAAACGATGCCAAGGAATGTGGGGAGGAAAATGTGGATCCTCCTAGGTAGACCCGATCGTCAGGAAGAGCTTCAACCGAGCGCCTCCGCCGCCTTCCTACTAGAACCTGCAAAAAGATCGAGGCTCACCTCCGAGCCAAGGCCCCTCCGACACTCAAGTTAGGAAAGGGAATCACTATCGAGTGTCCTCTAGGATTCGGGAGCGAGAAATTGCTTCTCTAGGGTTTGAATTTCTTACCTACCCATGAAGGGGCGAGGTTTCTTTTGTTGACCTCTTCATATGTGTGCGTAGTCTATGCGGTCTATCCTTTGATGGTCTCGGGATGGTCATGGTGGATCCCCTCCAATCGGATGCCTTTCATACTTTCCTTCTATGTTCCCGAGGATTGTGGGCCTTTTACCCATCGCGGGTATCCCACAATCCTAACGGGCGAGATATCCTTGGGATCGCCCAGCCTGGCAAGTCTCCCGGCTGTTATAGGAAGCTTTCGATCTTTCCTCGCTCAGTGGCGGTTCTCTGGTGTTGATCAGGGCGGGCTTTCTAGGAATGTGAATAGTCGGGTCAGGTCCATGACCTGTGCGACCTTTTCCCCAACCTAGTTCTGGTCGAGGAGCTCGGGCTCCCGTGACCTTCCTCCATAGCGTATCTCTTTGTAGATAGTGCAACTTCGCGAGTCGGGTCTACTCAACTCGGACTCGGTTCATTTCGTCTGGTTCTTCGGGTCTTTTGGTCGAGGCAAGCCGGACGGTACACATGTCATCATCTGGTAGGTGTGGCAGGAAACCCCTTCCACACCAGGCAGGGCTAGTGGATTCTATCGTCGTTTTTGTACACCCCCAGGCAGGGCTAGTGGGTCTCGTTGTTGTTTTTGTGGACCCCCAGATAGGACTAGTGGGTCCCGTTGTTGTCTTTGTGGACCCCCAGGTCGGGCTAGTGGTCCCATTGTTGAGCGTTGACCAAATTTTGCATCCACAATAATTACTTACCTTTCAAGAGAGAGAGAGAGAGAGAGAGAGAGAGAGAGAGAGAGAGAGAGAGAGAGATGGCCAAAGTGGAGGGTGTGTGTGTGATTGAATTGGATCATGGGAATAATTCCAATGTTTTAAAAAAATTGGCAACGGAATTTACTTTTGCTGAAAAAATACTAAGGTAATCCTAAAGTTTTTTTTTGTAATATTATTTCGTACTTAAGTAGGGGCAGTTGTGACTATTGTTTGGTTCGTATCTTCATATCATCTTTTGTTTTGGGTTTTTATGACCTTACCCTCCATTTAATTGGGGCAACTAAAAAGTAACCCCTCCGACCTTAATTTTTAAGTATTACCCCCATAAAACCATTTTTCCATTGCTAAAGACAATATGGATTCTCCATCAATAAGAGGTAAGACTCAAAAAATAAGACCAGAGGAGGTACCATTTTTTCTCTTTTTTTTTTTTTTGAGAAACTACGGACTAGCTTTTTTCTTTGTGGGAGTTGGCGATAAGCCCTTTATAAAAAAATGCTTTTAAGCACCAGCCCTTATAATAGTTTTGTTTGAGATAAGACCTAGCCCGAAGTGACACTTGTACATTAAACCTATGTTGACCTGGTCAACTCTCCAAATGACTAAAATACCCCTACCATTACCCTTATGTATTAACTGAATTTATACCCTGCTAAACCCAATTTATAATACATAGTTGCTACAGTGATTTCACTGTAGTAGTAATATTCCGGTGTATAAATTTCGTTGCTACAGTGAAATCGTTGTAGGTTTAAAATCACTATAGCAATCAAATTTATGCCCCGCTAACCCCGAATTTATACTCCAGGTTATGTAGCTACAGTAATATCAATTCTGGATAATTGAGTATAAATTTGAATGTGTATGGAGTATAAATTCGGTCTCTACGGTGAAATCATTGTAGCTACCATAGTAATTTACTGGAGCAAATGAAATTATACTCTAAAAATATTACTACTATAGTGAAATCCCTATAGCAACTATGGAGCATAAATTCAATTGTATATAGGGTATAAATTCGAGTGCTATAGTAAAATCATTGTAGCAGCTACAATGATTTCATTGTAGCACTTGAATTGATACTCTGAAATGTTATTGCTATAGTTAAATCATTATAGCAGCTACAGTATTTTGGGTCTACTATTGGAGCCTTGACTATACAATGCATTTTAAAAAATATATATATAGATCGGGTTTAGTTAAAGGGGTAAAATGGCCATGTAAAAAAAACAAGTGAGAGAGGGACCTAGTGCACTACAAAACTGTTAGAGAGGGGGGGGGGTGTTTTATAAACTACAGAGTCAGTTAGAAGGGGCTTAGACTAATAACTCCTTTTTCTTTTTATAGTAAAGGTTCTAACAAGTGTGATAAGTTTTTTCAAGAATGGCCCCCAACTCACGTGCATTACTGGAAATAGACTAAGTTAGCTTTTGCTTTACTTTTCTAGCCTTCAACACGTGCCAAATGTCACATCCGAACATCTGTTATATTTTTGTGGTCATTTTACCCTTAATGACTAAGACAAAATAGATAAAAAGTCAAAAAATTATGTTCATCTTCTCCGTTTGAATTTTTCCTTGCTTCAACCGCCTCTCGTTGCTGGAGATTATTAGGATGGTGTCATTTTTCATCCTCGACGCCCTTACATAGTATGAAGTACTTAGTAAACCCATGTCGTCGAGCTGGTGGCGAGCGTGCGATGGTCAATGGCGGTGGTAAACAGTAAGAAATGCGAGATGGAAATAAGAGCCGGAGGCAAGTTCAGCATGGTATACCTTCTTCATTTCTCATCAGAATTCAATGATTCTGGAGGTGTTGCGATCCTCAAGTGATCATCTACGAGATCATCTAGAGATGAGGATAAAATAAAGTTAGTACCACCAGTAGCTTTTAATGAAAGATTGAATGGATATAATGTAAAAATAGTGAAGAAGAGAGAAGAAATAAGAGATGAAATGAGTCGGAGGCAAGTTCGGCATGATGTACCTCCTTCATTTCTCATCGAAATTCAGTGATTCCAGAGGTGTTGAAATCCTCAAGTGATCTTCTATGAGACTATCCAGAAGCGAGGATAAAATGAAGTCAATATCACTAGTAGTTTTTAATAGAATATTGGACAGATGTAATGTAAAGTGAACAAGAGGGAGGAAATAAGAGATGGAAATAAGCCATAATCATTTGCATCGGTGCATTTCACTAATGCACCATAGTGAAATGCGTAGGCGCATTCTACTGCGACGCATCAATGAAGATACGCCTGTGCATTCTACTGTGGCGCCACAATGAAATGCTCTGGTGTATTCTACTGCGGCAATAATGTAAAATGGGAGATAAAAAGAAGAGCCGGAGGCAAGTTCAGCATGGTGTACGTATAACATTCACCCCAAACACACAAGATATTGTCTGCTTTGCCCGTGCCCGAATGAGAATTTCCCAGGGTGGTCACCCATCCTAGTACTACTCTCGCCTGAGCACACTTAACTACGGAGTTCTTACGAAATCCGTAGCGGCGCACGGTTTTAAAACACGTCTTCTATGTTTGTGAGAGGAAATAATATAAGTAGCTCAAGACCTCCTTCTCTCCAGGTGATGTGGGGCTAACTCATGGCCTTATACACCTCACATCACCTCACCTCATCTCATACATCTTGGCATCCCAGCCTCAGGAGTCTTGGCTCTTGGCTATTGGATCTTGGTTGTCACAATCCACTCCTTTTAGGGCTACACGTCCTCGTGTAGGGTTAGACCCCCCCCCCCCCCCCCCCCCCAATCCTGAGGAGAACTGGCTTTGATACCATTTTATAACATCCGCCCCAAACACACAAGATATTGTCCGCTTTGCCCGTGCCTGAACAAGAACTTTTCAGGGTGGTCACCCACCCTAGTACTACTCTCGCCCAAACACGCTTAGCTACAGAGTTCTTATTTCCTAAGCTACTTATATAATTCTCTTCGAAACATACAAGACGCGTTTTGAAACCATGCGCCGCTACGGATTTCGTAAGGACTCCGTAGTTAAGCATGCTCGGACGAGAGTATTACTAGAATAGGTGACCACCCTGGAAAGTTCTCGTTCGGGCACGGGCAAAGCGGACAATATCTTATGTGTTTGGGGTGGATGTTACAAAATGATATCAGGGCCGGTTCTCCTCGGGATGGAGGGGGGTCTAACCCTACACGAGGATGTGTAGCCCTAAGGAGGGTGGATTGTGACGACCAAGATCCAATAGCCAATAGCCAAGACTTTTGAGGCTGAGATGTCAAGATGGATGAGGTGAGGTGTACAAGGCCACGAGTGAGCCCCACATCACCTGGAGAGAAGGAGATCCTGAGCTACTTATATAATTTTTCCTCTCAAACATAGAAGACACATTTTAAAATCGTGCGCCGTTACGGATTTCATAAGAACTCCGTAGTTAAGCGTGCTCGGACGAGAGTAGTACTAGGATGGGTGACCACCTTGGGAAGTTCTCGTTCGGGCACGGGCAAAGCGGACAATATCTTTGTATGTTTGGGGTGGATGTTACAAAATGGTATCGGAGCCTTGTACACCTCACCTCACCTCATCCATCTTGGTGTCCTAGCTTCAGGAGTCTTGGCTCTTGGCTATTGGATCTTGGTCGTCATAGTACGTTCTTCATTTCTCATTGGAATTCATCAATTTCGAAGGCATTGCGATCCTCGGGTGATCCTCTACGAGACCGTCTAGAGGTATGGATAAAATGAAGTCATCACCACTAATACCTTTTAATAAAAAATTGAATGGATATATGTAAAAATAATGAACAAGTGGGAAGAAATAAAAGATGAAAATGAGAACCAACGGCAAATTGATATGACGTACCTTCTTCGTTTTCCATCGGAATTATGCGATTCCGGAGATGTTTCGATCCTCGGGTGATTCTCTACGAGACCGTTTAAAGTTGAGCATAAAATGAAAAAATGAGAGGCGAAAATGAGATTTAGAGGCAAGTTCGATACTGCACGGCGACAGCAGGTGGTGGTGGCATCCCCATAGGGTTCATCTCATGGCCTAATCGTAGTCATTGAAATGCGCTAGCGCACATAATGCGCCGTCATATCAGTAAAATGCATCGGCGCGCATGATGCACGATGCATCAGTGAAATATGCCAGTGCACAAGCACATCGGTGAAATGCTCCAAAGTATTTCACTGATGCACTAACCCATGTGCGCCAGAGCATTTCATTGATGTGCCGATGCATTCTACTACGGCAACGCAGTGAAATGCGACAATTCATTCAACGGCTAGTGAAATGGAAGATGTAAATGAGAGCATAGACAAGTTTAGCCTGGCCGATGCCCTATCGGCCATGACCCACCGCCATCGCCGCTAGCACCACCCTCGTAGCCCCGTTAACCAACACGAGTGGTGGTCGACGGGGCGGCGGTGACGGGCAACCGATGGTCGGTGGAGGTGGTGGCCAACAGCGACAGCGGCGGGTGTGGCTCACGAGGTGGCGTCGGAGGTGGGATTTACCCGTCGGTAGTCGGTGGTCGACGACGATGTGTGGGCGACGACGACAGGTGGTGGGCTGCAATCAGTCGTGGTAATGGCATACCCATAGGATTCATCCCATGGCTTAATCTAAACCATTGAATTGGGATGCATCTCATATCTCTCCCCAAAGAGTTAGCGATCGAAGATCGAAGGGGAGAAAGATCATCAGTAGAGCGGAGTCAAATCCTTTTAAAAATAAGAGTGAAGTCTTGTAAGTCTCGGGGGCACTTTAGATTTAGATTGAAACAAAAAAAAAAAAAGTTGTCTATAAAAGTAATGCAAAAAGCAGCTTTGTCAATTATTAAGAATTGGGGGCCATTTTGGAATAGACCTCTTAAGTTTTATCATTTGGGGGAGTCGGTAAGAATTTGTGTGTCCAGTAGAACGCTTCAGTGTCTTTCTCATCTCCTTTCTTCCCTTGAATTGGCTCCCCCGGACCCCGGTCCAAGCTTGAATCCAGATACCCAGCACCAGCAATGGCCGAAGCGTTCCTCCTCTCCGCCCTGCTGCCGCTGGTGTTGAATAAGTCAGCCGCCCTCATCCACCAGCAGCTCGGAAAAATTTGGGGCAGCGACGTCGAGAGGGAGCTGCGTCGGCTGCAGGGTACGCTGGCCACCATTCGAGGCGTACTCGACGACGCGGAGGCGAAGCAGGTGAGGGATGAAGCCGTGAGGCTCTGGCTGTTGAACCTGAAGGACGCGACCTACGACGCCGACGATCTCCTGGAGGACTTCAACCTCCAAATCCTGCGGCGGCGACATCGACGGCGGAGGGCGGCGGAGGAGGAGGAGGTCAGGGACCGCATGATCATGATGACGAGGTCCAAGGTGTGCGACTTCTTCTCCTCCCGCCACAACCCTCTACTGTTCAACGCCAGAATGGTCCGCCAGGTAAAAGCCATCGCGGAGAGATTCGATTGCCTCGCTGCACAGAGATTCAGACACCATTTGATACCCAATAACGGTGTGGTAAATGTGGCGCATGCTTCAAGACCTCAGACCCATTCCTATGTGCCGCAATCGGAAGTGATCGGGAGAGAGGGTGATGCCAAGAGGATAGTGGAGCTACTGATCGCTCAGGAGGGCGAGAAGAAGGTCGGGGTCCTCCCCATCGTCGGGATGGGGGGTCTGGGAAAGACCACGCTGGCCCAGATGGTGTACAACGACCAGAGGGTGAAGGAGCATTTCGAGCTGCGGATGTGGTTGTCGATCACCCACGACTTCTCTGTGGATAAGATTGCCAAAGCCATGATAGAAACCGCGAGTGGGTCGGGGTTCGGTCCCTCGGACATGGACTCGTTGCAGCGCAGCCTGAGTCAAGTGATCGGCGTGAAAAGATATCTGCTCGCACTGGATGATGTTTGGAATGAGGAGCCTGAGAGATGGGAAGCTTTGAAAGTTCTGTTAACCTTCGGAGTCCAAGGAAGTGCTGTTATTGTGACGACCCGCAGCGGGATCGTTTCGTCCCTCATGGGCACGCTCGGCCCCTATCGGTTAGCTGAACTATCTGATGGCGATTGCTGGACTCTGTTCAAGCACAGAGCATTTGGGGACGGAGCAGAGGAAGAGGAGCGTCCGAACTTGGTAGCGATCGGCAAAGAGATCGTCAAAAAGTGCGGCGGGCTACCCCTCGCGGCGAAGGCACTAGGGAGTGCGATGCGCCTCAAGCGTGAGGACAGGGAGTGGAGGTCCGTGATGGAAAGCGAAATCTGGGGTCTACCGGCTGGTCGGAGTGGGATCTTACCTGCATTGAGTCTCAGCTATTATCACTTGCCTCCACATCTGAAGCACTGCTTCGCCTTCTGTGCCATTTTCCCAAGGGGATATGAGATAGAGAAGGAGTTGCTAATCGAACTATGGTTGGCAAACGGGCTCATCCGCTTCGAGGCAAATACGGAGTCGGACTTGGGAGGCCATGCGGTGTTCGATGAGCTAGAACAGAGGTCCTTCTTCCAGGATGTTAAGGATCAGGTTAGGAGACGGTACCGTGGCCGCAGGATGACGACATGCAGAATGCACAACCTCGTTCATGACCTAGCAAAATCAATCATGGGATACGAATGTTGCATTCTTCACAAGTGGGAGGACATCGCAAGTAGCGCATTCCATCATATGCTTGTAAATGCTGCCGCAGCTGGTATTGCACCCTCCTCAAAGGAAAGGCGAACACCTTTGGATTCTCCTACTGCTAAGAAAGTGCGGACCCTCCTGTTCGAGGGCAACCTACCTTCGAGCTTTGTTGATTGCCCCCGTGTCACGTGGCCAAATACTAAGTACTTGCGAGTGCTGGGCCTGCGTAACATTGGTATGTCAGAGTTCCCTATCTCAATATGCGATTTGAGACATCTGCGATACTTAGACCTCTCATCCAATTATATTCAGACATTGCCTGAAGCCATATGCAAGCTGTTCAATCTACAGACTCTGAATCTTACTGCCTGCGGGTTACTTCTTAGGCTACCGGAAAGCCTGAGGTTCATGACCAGCCTCATGCATCTATATCTCGAAGGGTGCATGAGCCTAAGGTGCATGCCATCAGGGATGGGGCAGTTGAGGTACCTGCAAACGCTGACAAGGTACATAGCGGGGGGCGAAGCTAGAAGCGGTAGCATAGCTGATCTGAAAGATTTAAACCTCCACGGCATGCTACAGCTGTATAACCTCAAGAATGTGGAGAAAGTCGTGGATGCTGAAGAAGCTAATTTAGGTTCCAAAGAAAACCTACAACAGTTAGATTTGGACTGGGGAGAGCTGGCTCAATTTAGAGCAGGAATCACTGAGGAGGTGTTGCAAGCACTTCAACCACACCAAAATTTGAAAGAACTGATTATATGCCGCTACATTGGAACCAAGTTCCCGACGTGGTTGATGGGGGACTACACCATGCTCCTCGTGAATCTAGTTGAGATCGTTTTGGTAGATTGCAGTAGATGTGAACGTCTCCCACAGCTTTGGCGACTGCCCTCTCTTAAGGTTTTAGAGATCGGAAGTATGGAATCTGTGAAGCACCTGGGTGGCAGCAACTTCTACGGCACATCATCCGCCGCCGTTGAAGACGATACGGTATTTCCTTCGCTGAGAAAACTCAAGTTGTTTGAGATGCGCAAGTTGGAGGAATGGTCAGGAGTCGAAGGACGGCCATTCCCTCGCATTGTTGAGATAAAAATCATTGATTGCCCAGAGCTGCGAACCATGCCAGCTCTTCCATCAGCTCGAGTCTTACGACTAAGAAATTGCCCTCGCCTTCGTCCACCAAACGGGTTCTTTGGATGTATGAAGTCCCTAGAGAGATTAGAGATGTACTCATGTGACAAGCTGACATTGATGCTCGAGCAGGAGGATGAACCTGTAGATTCACTTCGCCATTTGCAGATTGAACACTACCAGTGGTTGATGTTTTCATCAACATCATTAGGGCTGTGGAAGTACTTCAACTATCTACAGAATTTGGTAATTATATCTTGTGATGGGCTAGTTATGTTGCCGGTTGCTGTGGTCCAAGGCTTGAGCTCTCTAAGAAGACTTGTAATTCACCGCTGTGAAAACCTGATTGGTTCATCATCTTCAGAAGGGTTGCAATTTCAAGGCCTCCTAGCCCTTGAAGAGCTTGACATTCAGTGGTGCAATGGGTTACGGCGCTTCCATCCGGAAGGGCTGCAGAACCTCAAAGCTCTGAAGGAATTGCTTGTATGCGAGAATCAAGGACTGACGACATTACCTGAGTTCCCCGAATTTGTTCAAGACGTGACCATCTACAACTGCTGTGATCTGATCTCCTTGCCCAAAGGTCTGGGACGCCTCACCGCACTCGAGCGCTTTGTCATCATATCCTTACCCAAGCTGACCCAATTGCCGGAGGAGGAGATGCAAGGCTACAAAGCACTCAAGTCTCTGCAAATTGAAGGCTGCCCAGGTGTGATCTCATTGCCGGTAGGCCTTCAACGTCGTCTACCCAGTCTCAATACTATCAAGATTACTGGCTGCCCGGACCTCCAGCAACGTTGCATGAGGGGTGGTGAGTATCGGCACCTCGTCTCAACCATCCCAGTCAGGTCTATAGAAGGAGGCTCATTGTAGTACCCCAGCATTCCCATTCAGTACCTGTCAAAAAAAAAACATTCCCATTCAGTGGTATCCTTGGCTCAGCAATCCAAATTATCCAAAGTAAGCATCTGTGGATCCTTAATCCTTTGCCCACACCACCTCCGAAGCACTTAGCCACTGCTCGGACCTACTTTTCGTACGTAAAGTCACCTTGACCTGCCACCGGTCCCCGCCGGCGGATCGACCCTGTCTGAACCTTCATCCTCTGCAGCCACGGTTCTGCGCCAACGGGAGCCTGCTGCCTTGCTAGAGTTCAATCCATCACCTTCGGTGGTTCGGCCCATAGCCAGTGTCAACGGAAGAAATGAGCTGGTTACAGCTCTCTCAACTAGCTATCAGATTGTTAGTAGTGGGAGGTTTATTAGTAGTGGGTTCTCCCACGTTTACTGGTTTTCAGTTTGTTTGGAGGTTTATTTATAGGCACTTTGTGTGTACTTGTAGTGATCAACAATTAACAGAGTAGTCCGTTGTCTAATCTTTGCTTTACTTCTTCACTCTCCTCTACTATCTTCCTTGGTTTTATGCGCCGTTTACGACAGAAAATCAGTAAACTTTAGCTGATCTTATTCCATCTCAATAACAAGATTTGGTATCAGAGCCAGGTTGATCAAAGCTGGGCTGTCATGGCAGATTGTGGGTGTCCATTACTGTAACAAAGAAGGACCAAAGAGCTCATTCTTGTAAGTGTGCGCTCAAAAGAAAGAGGTATTATTTTCCTTGATCACCAGTTGTTTGATAAAAGTTTTGTGAGTGTTTTTCACAATGATGAATGGTGGAAACAATCTTAGCCTCTCCCAAACTTTGATTCCTATGTTTAATGGTGAAAATTATGAGTTTTGGAGTATTAAGACGAGTACTCTTTATCTTTCTCAAGATCTTTGGGAACTAGTTGAGAATGGTTATGCAGAAACAGAGAGTTGAAAGGCATCGGAGAAGACTGATTTGAAGGAGCTCCGCAAGAAGGATACAAAGCTGTTTACTTGTATTGAAGCAAGCTGCACACGACGTCATCTTCCCGAGAATTGCATGCGAACACTGTAAGCTAGAAAGAGGCATGGACATTATTGAGGCAAGAGAATCATGCGCGGTGATGGAAAGGTAAAATCTGTGACACTCCAAACTCTTAGAAGGGAATTTGAGAATCTTTGCATGCAAGATGCTGGATCTATACAAAAATATTTCTCTAAAATGTCTGTTACTGTAAATCAGTTGAGAACACTTGGTGAAGATCTCTCTGATAATAAAGTTGTTAAAGAAGCCTTACGGAGTCTCATTCCTAAGTTGGATCATGTGGTAGATGCTATAGAGGAGTCGAAGGATCTATCTATCTATTCTTTTAATGAATTGATGGGTTCCCTTCTAGCTCATGAACAGAGATTGAATAGCCCAACAGAGAAAAATGTTGACAGCACATTTCAGTCAAAAATTGAGGTATCTGACAAATCAAAAGTGAAGAAGGAACTCCTCATCAAAAGCCCGCAGGAAGAGGTGGCTATCATAGACGTGGCAGAGGAAGCTCAAAGAGGCGAAGGGAATGACAATATCAACCAATATCAAGATCTCAAAGGGAAACAAGGTCATTTCTGCAAAAGGTATGGCCACATTGAAGCATTTTGTTGGTCCAAATCTAGACGACAAGAAAACTTCATAAAAAAAGAAGGGTGATGAAGGTAAAGACGATGGTAATCTTTTCATGACTTGTCTTAATTCAAAAGAAAATAAGAATGATGTTTTGTTTTTGAATAGTGGTTGTCCGGGTCTCGAGTGTCAACACGGACATTGGAGTCGGACACGGCTCTTACAATTCATTTGTAAGAGGGGATAAGCATTTAAGAAGGTTGAATACTGAAAAGACATAAAGCAAAAATTAAAACAGGGTTGAACACTTTCTCAGGACATGTAATAGCTTCGTCATTTGAGTTCACCATATAAATGGTGAACTCGAGTTAACTCGAATAGAGAAGATATCATGTGTCCTAAGAAAATCAACAATTGCGGTTGGATATATATATTTATATATATCCTCATATATGTGTATATATAAATACCTTCAGCCGTAATTGTTGACTTTCACAGGACACGTGACAGCTTTTCCATGTGACAGCTTTTCCATTTGAGTTCACTATTTGAATGGTGACTCAAGTTCAGCTATATATATATATATATATATATATATATATATATATATATATATATATATATATATATATATATATATATATATATATATATATATATATATATATATATATATATGGTCGGGATCGGCTGACCCAGCAAATTTTGACCCAGCAATAACCCAACACCCTTTGGTGCATCTAGAGGTTTTAGATTTGGCTGATTTTTTGTAAGCCAATTTTAACCATTGATTTGAAGAGCCCATTTGATGCACCTAGAGGGTTTAGAATGGGCTGATTTTTTGTGAGGATGATCAACATACCATAGACAACATGTCTACCAAAAATCAGCCCATTCTAAAATCTCTAGGTGCATCAAAGGGTGCTGCTGGGTTATTTGTTGGGTCATCCAATCCTGACCCATATATATATATATATATATATATATATATATATATATATATATATATATATATATATATATATATATATATAGAGAGAGAGAGAGAGAGAGAGAAATGCTTGAATGCGGCATGCGGTGCGTGCGGCATCGCACCGCAGCCGTGTGATGCACGCGCTGCGTGCATGCGATGCACGCGCTGTGTGCATGCGATGCACGCAGCAGTGCATCACACGGCTGCAGTGCGATGCCGCACGCACCGCATGCCGCAGCATAGCATGCCCCTATATATATATATATATATATATATATATATATATATATATATATATATATATATATATATATATATATATATATATATATATATATATATATATATATATATATATATATGGAAATAGGGAACACAGTTCTCCCGACTAGCTAACACGTTAGTCCTCCCTTCAATTTGGGTGTCACATGGCACTTTTTAACCGGAGTTAGGGGTTGGTCAAGGTGGGTACGCCCTTCCTAACACTGATCATGAAAAAAAAATTAAAAAAAAAATATGCCAAGTGGCATTTTTAAATTAACCATAGTAAGGGCTATTTGCCCGCTACAGTTTACTGTTAAATTTGTCGACCGTTGATCAGGTTGTTTTAAGTTTTTTTCAAAATTGTTTTTTAAAAATCTTGATCTAACTAAAGTGGATTGATCATCCATAAAAAAACAAAAAGGTTAAAAAGTGTTATGTGGCACCCAAATTGATTGGAGGATTAGCATGTTGGCTAGTCGGGAGAACCGTGTTCCCTATTCCCTATATATATATATATATATATATATATATATATATATATATATAGACACACACACACACACAGAGGAATGTTACAGTGAGCTATGAGCTGCCAGTTTAGAAAATGAGCTACGGGTATTTTAACTCCCCTAGGAGTTTTGGAATTTGATGAAATTTGGTGAGAGTGTTGTCTAGGGTAAGATGATCATCCTTACCAATTTTCCTCAAATTCCAAAACTTCTAGGGGGGTCAAATGGTCGAAGCAAAATCTGTCGTCGATAGTCACCGTTAAAACAACCGTTCTTTCCTTATTTCTCTCATTCGTATTCTCTCTCTAAATTCCCGATCTTCTCACTCTCTTTCCTATTCCGAGCCCTTTTAATCACAGCCATTCCTTTCCTCTCTTTCTCTGACGTGCCCGGGTCTGCTCCCTTTCTCTCTCTCCCGGGCTCTCTCTCTCTTCCTAGTTTTCTCTCTTCCCCCGATTTTCTCTGTCTCTCTCTCTCTACGATCTCTCTCCGTATCTCTCTCTCTGATCTCTCTCCGTATCGATCTCTCTCTGATCTCTCTCTTTCTCCCCAGCTCTCTCTCTCCCCTCTCGGTCTCTCTCTTTCTCCCCGGCTCTCTCTCTCTCTCTCTTTTATCGCAGCCATCCATTCCACCGAAATCCGACGGCCCTTAGCCCGGCCAGCTGGCAAAGGTCCGTTCTCTCTCTCTCTCTCTCTCTCTCTCTCTCTCTCTCTCTCTCTCTCTCTCTCTCTCTCTCTCTCTCTTGTGCCCATGTCTCCCATCTTCCATCACAGCCATCTGTTCCACCCAAATCCGATGACACTTAGCCCAACCAGCTGGTAAAGGGACGGCCGTGATTAGGTGCCACATCAAGATGGCTCGAGCCAGATGGAAAACTGGATGGCTGATTCATAATAGACTACACTTGGAGACCAACCGTAACAAAGAGCTTTCAAGCAGGGATCTCTTATCCTTCATCCAGTCATCAACTTTTATTTGCAAGGTCCAATTTGCAATATGTATATTTAAAAAAAGGGTGAATTATACATTGGCCCTTGAAGTTTAGCTCAAAAATACTTTAACCCCCTATCGTTTATTTTGTTTTGAAACGCTCCCTAAAGTTTGAAATGGTAAGCTCGATACCCCTTTTGTCAACTACTTAACTTCCTCATTTGGCTTGCCAGGAATTGAGTGTGTAAAATACGGATTTGTTACGCCTTTTCTTTGGAGATTGTTAGCAACTCTTGGATTAAGACCCATTGAAATCTAGGGAAAAGGCCATGATGGATTTAATTAATTTCTGCCATATTATTTGCATAAAGACCCTCAAAACCTTTGCAACTAAGTTCCTACTGTCCTAAAATGAAAATAAGGTGCCCAGTTGCTGGAATATCGTCAAAAATTCTTTAAAATTATCAAACAATCAAACAAAGGCCCTGTAACTAATATCTCGAATCAATCCTTATTTGTTCTTGCATAGCATTAGCATATCTAAAAAGAATTAGGTGTCATGAGATCTTCCTAGATGCGAAAATTAACTGCACTGAATCTCGAATAAGGGGTACAGTGACGGAATATTGAGCCAGATAAAAATCATTTTTCGACAGTACAACCAGATTATTTCTAAAAATTTAAAAATACAAGGCATCCAGATTATTATTTCCAGCAAGTCATAAGCACTCACACATACACCATTTATGAGATATCCTTTACATCAAACAACTAGCGAGATCAGCTCATTATTGGGTTTTACTTTTTCCGCCATGAGAGCTTGGTCTTTTTCTTCTGACTTTCTCTCCATATTGATTCCCCAACATTCTTTGCCTTCAAAATTCGAAACAAAAAAAACTCAATAAATTATTCTATACAATTTGAAGCAATGACATAAAAAATTGCATATATAGAGCTAGGCTCACCTAAGATTACTAAGTTGGCTAGTTAGATCATTAATCTCCATGCTAGACAGCTTTAATGAAGACAAGGTTCCAGGTACTTCTTCAGAAGCGACTTTAGCCAGTTTATCCGTTGAAATTGCCAGCCTTCTAAAAGCCTGGCATAGAACCATCGGGATAACTTCAAATAAGTCTTTACATCAAGTGAGATGAATAGGAAGGGAAAAATAAGACAAGCTTCTTACATTCAAGGCCGGGAGAGAAATCACTGCCAATGTAAAAAATGATCCTAAAGCCTGCAAGAAAATCCAACATAGAAAATCCGTCCTCATTTAACCATATAGAGAATAAACTCTCTCCAATACTAAGTTTAACCACACATTTAGTTGTGCAGGAATGAAGCACAGAAAATTAGATAGTGTGATCCAACTAAGACATTTATTAGAAACGAGAGAGAGAATGACCACATAACAACCATTACAATGTCAACAGATGAGAATAACATGGGCCACATTGCAAAAAAAAATTGACAAGTAGCAAGCAGAGAAAAGCGAAAGTAAAAAATTGGAAATAGTCTTTATTTACGCTCCATTTGGTTGCCAAGAAAATAAAAGTAAATGGAAGAAAATCATTGTTTCCCATTTTTTGTTTTTTGGGAGAAAACTTTAAGAGGAGAAACAGGAGATAGTTGACTAGTGAAACCACATTATGGTTTCTCTCTTGGTCAGTTGGTTGGCAAAACTTATGTGACCAAAAACATGTTCTCGGTTTGTAAAGTCCAAATCATGCCATAGTCCTCGTGTCCGTGTGTGCTTACGCAACCTCGAAGATTTGTCGCAGACATGATTGTATGAAAAGTGCATCTGAAAACTCTACACACCTCATCCACACTCCAAAAGGTGTAATCTCTTACTTTGGATGAGCATTGGACTTCAAGTTGGCAAATGAGGCATGTATTTTAAAGCCCAATCCATATCTTCATGCGTCTATATGCATTGGATTTGATCTAGCGCTTTTTGGCCTTTTTCGGGATCGATATAGGCTTGAATGAGTCATATGGGCTGAAATCACATCGTATATGCGCATGAACTAAACGTCCATGCAAATGGCCTGTGTAATCTGGAGTCAGGTAGCGTGTTTCACTTTGCATGTGCATGGGCATGCCTACATGCTCCCATGCGCATGGAGTCACACTAACAATTTTCTCAAAACCTCACTATTTTTTCATATGCATGAGCCATGAGCATGGGCTTGGTAAGCCATGCACATGACTTAGTCCAGTGACTGCTTGGTGGACCCAGGAGGCGTTCTGATTGGGCCATGACTAAATCAGTCAGCCCATGCACAAGGATTTCCCAGATAATGCACATGGACTGTGACCTATAGGATTTTTCCTTACAAAATTGGGGTCAATCCATGGTGCACTTCAGGATTAGGGTTTCACGGCTTTCCTAAAGAATTTGTCACATAAAAATAAGCCACTTATTGTCCCACTCTTTAAGCCAACAAGGGAATATTTGTACAAGGGTTCTTCTCGGGTTTTGAAGCAAAAAGAAGAGGTTCTTCCTCTCATATTTCATTCCCCCTTGGTAGATGCTTCGGTGGCTCAATGATTTTGTTTATCCGTTTCTCCCTTTGATGGAAATTCATCCTCTCATCGATTCACTCATTTGATCATTTCCATTGAAGTGGAGACAAGCCACCATCGCTGAAAGTTTCTAAGATTTGAACTCCTTTCTCTCCACCCCCAAACCACTCATATCTTGGGGATTTCATCACATAAGAGGTTCTCTGGTGGTGGTGTGGTGTGTCCTCTCTTGAGAGAGTAGCGTTCTTCAAGTCAAGTGTGGACTTCAAGACGTCGAATCGCCCAAGAAGTTAGTAGTGCTCAGACAAAAATGATCTACTTCGACCAAGAAGGAGTTTGTTGGGGGCCAGGACGTAGAAAGGGAGGGTCTACCATCGATACCAGAGTGTCGGTGGTTGCGTAGGTTCCGTAAGCGTCGAGAATAAGTCTTTGGTCATTGTAAGATCGCTTATATACTTTAGTGGATTTGGATGACTCATCTAGCTTGCTCGGTGATGTTTTTTTCCTTAGGGGTTTTTCCTCATAAAAATTCTCTCGTGTATTTTAGATTAACTATGTGATTGCTTAGCTTTGCATGCTTTCACCCTATCTGAGAAAATCAAAAGATTTGAGACAGACAGAGATTGGCTTCTTGTTGTGAGCGACCATTAAATGTACGTTGATATATCGCTTTGGGATTTTGATTCAACCTAAACCAAGTGTAGGCCACTTTCGCCTTTGATTTTATTACCAGCCTTCGTTAGTGATCCCGGTCATTGATTTAAATCGTGTGGGGATCCTCAAAGTGGTTTTGTGAGGTTTTCATTTTAAATCAAAAAAGGGTACCTCCCCACTCACCACTCAATACATTGGGGGTTGTGCATGATAGCTTTCACTTTGCTCAAGATAACCATGTCCATGATCCCAAGATGTCGTGGGCTGTGCATGATAGCTTTCACTTTTCTCAAGATAATCATGTCTATGATCCTAAGATGTTGTGGGTGCTTTGGTATCAAAGGTTATGGACCTAACCACAGATCTAAAAGACCTAGGATTGATAGAAATTATGCCCAAAAAATACTTACACATCTAACATTCAAAAGCCTTGTGTGCTCGCTCACTTCCAAGTCCTAATCGCCAATGAGCAAATAAGTGATCTAAGGGTACATTTGGCATTGGTTCTGAAATTTGAAGTTTTTATTTTAGAATACGTGAAACTAGTTTTGTGCAAAACAAGTTTTAGCTAATCGAGAACAAGTTTTAGAATTATCAACATTTGAAGATTTGGCAATAAAATCAATTTTGAGCCCAAAACTAGTTTTGTAGTTATTTCCTCCTTTTAAAATATTCTCTTATTAAAACATTATCTCTATAACATACTCTCTCTACCATTAGGGGTGGCAATTCTTGACCCGACCCGCCAACCCGACCCGAACCCGACCCGAAGTTAGCGGGTTTGGGTTTGCTCTAAACGGGTTCGGGTCATAAACGGGTCGACCCGATTGACCCGTTTATTTAATGGGTCGGGTTCGGGTTTGTCCTTACAACCCGATTGACCCGACTTGACCCGTTTACCAAATGGGTCGTGTCAACCCGACCCGACCCGACCCGAGCCAACCCGAACCGACCTGACCCAACTTGAACCAAACCGATCCAACCCGGCCCAATCCCACCCGTCTTGACCCAACCCGACAAGTTTACATAGGTTCTGTTGATCCAACCCGGCCCAATCCCACCCGTCTTGACCCAACCCGACAGGTTTACATAGGATCTGTTCACCCAACCCGAGCCAACCCGACCCGACACGACCCGACCTGTTTAGTAAACGGGTTAAACGGGTCGGGTCGGGTCAACCCGTTATTAGGCGGGGCGGGTTCGGGTTTAAGTTTTTGACCCGTTTATTAAACGGGTCGGGTTCGGGTTGGATGTTTTGCCCTTATACCTATGTCTCAACCCGACCCGAACCCGACCCGACCCGACCCATTGCCACCCCTATCTACCATATTCTCTTTCTATAACATTTTTTTTCTACAACATTCTCTCTATATCATTTATCTCTAATAATTTCTCATTCTACAACTGATGCGAAACAATGCAGGTGATGAAAATGTTATTAATTAATTGAGCAGGCAGGGCTTACTATTAATTGCGATACCAAGCGAGAAAATTAATTCAAATGAATAACACGGGCAGATGCGTTGGGAACTACTGTAACAATGCCGATCGATTTCGATATCAGGCGATAAAAGACAACCCTACTAGTCCTACTTGCAATATTTAGATTAACAGCGCTACAGGCAGGTGGACACTCAACCTCACAACAGGGCAGCAGTTGGCAAAGATAATATACTAGAGACCCAATTGGTGAAACACGTCGGTACCTGGTCGAGTAGGGAAATCCGTACTGTTGAGATGCTGATGATGGCGCAGGCACATATTCTTTCACGCTCTCTCTTCCGAGTTGAGGAAGGGGGAGTTGATGTCGAGGCACCCTTCTTTGTCTTCGATCATTCCATGGTCCCCGTCGGGGTCAGCCTTGTGAGTATGCCGGGGCGATGAGAGGGGGTTCGGGTGGCTGGGGCTGGGCCGAATGGGGATGAGGGAGGGTTCGAGAGGCTGGGGCCGGGCCGGATGGGGAAGGATGGAGGGGGCTCGGGTGGCTGGTGGCCGGGGTCGGGCGGGCAGCCGGTGGAGGGGAGAGAAGGGGGGGGGGATCGGGTGGGGCCTGGGGTCGGGTAGGCAGCAGCAAGAGGGGAGAGGAGGGGGGATCGGGTGGGGCCTGGGGTCGGGTAGGCAGCAGCAGCAAGAGGGGAGAGGAAGGGGAGCGGGTGGGGGAAAGGATGGAGGGGGGGGGTTCGGTTGGCAGGTGGGGGAAACCGGGTGGGGCCGGCGTCGGGTAGGGGGGCACGGACAGGGGGTAGGAGGTGGTGGATCGGGTGAGAGGAAAGGAGGGAGAGGGTCGGCGGCTGGGCTAGGGGAAAATAGAAAACAAATTAGGGTTTCAGATTAGGGTTTCACACGCCTAATCTGAACCTAGGGTTTCACACACCTAGGGTTTGGGTTTGGGGTTTCACACGCCTCACCCTGGTTCTCTCAACACACAAGTGGAGGAAAACGGGAATTTTATTCATTCAATCAATGCCATTACATGTTCCATGGGCAGGCCTATATAAAGGGCTGCGATAACAAGCGAAAGTCCCTGAAAGCTGAGATGGGACTAAATAACATAATGCAAGAACAAAAATAAATAAACGACATCCATCATGGTGCTGACTGTCCAATCAGAGCCATAAGCTCAGGTGGCGCTTCCTGCGCTGGTACACGCGCCAGGGGCGCTGCTCAATGTCCCTATCATTCTCCCGGGGTGGGAGAGAGCTCGACTCCGTCGAGTAAGGCTCGGTGCGGCCCTCGTATAGCTCCAGCAGGTCCGAGTCAAGCCGTTGCAGTTCTTCTCGCTCCATCCATGTATCCTCAGATGGGGATTTTCCCTTCCAGCGAATCAGGTACCTCCGAGTTCCACCGTCTCTACCAGAGACGATTTCGTCATCTAGAATTTTATCAATGCCGTCTGCTGTGGGATTTGGGATATTTTGGGGTAGTGGAGGTAAAGAGTTGCTCTCAGAAACAGGATCCAGGGTAGGCTCTACCAGAGGGTTACTAGGGTTGAAATTTGGGCCCTTGTAGGCCACTAAATCTTCGATATTGAAAGTCGGACTAATGCCAAAACCCTCAGGTAGGTCAATAACATAGGCATTGTCATTTATCTTCCTTAGGATCCGAAAGGGGCCGGCACTGCGTGCATGTAGTTTCTTCACAGTCCCCGGTGGAAACCGTTCCGGGCGGAGCCGGACCATCACATAATCCCCGATGTTAAAAGTTTGAGCTCGTTTTCGGGCATCGGCTCGTAATTTATAGTCAGCATTGCTCTGCTCAATTTTGTTACTGATTTCTTTATGTAGTTCATGCATATGTGATGCAAATGCAGATGCAGACTCGGAGACCCTATGATGATTAGCCATGGGAATGAGATCTATGGGTTGCCTAGGTTTAAAACCATGGACAATTTCATGTGGACTCATGCCGGTAGTTCTGTTAACAGATGAGTTATATGCAAATTCGGCTATTGACAGTTTCAGATCCCAACTCCCAACGTGTTCACCCACTAATGTTCGCAGAAGGTTCCCCAAGCTCCGATTGACTACCTCGGTTTGACCGTCGGTTTGGGGGTGGAATGCCGTGGAAAATTGGAGCTTTGTTCCTAACTTATGCCAGAGAGTCTTCCAGAAGAAACTGGTAAACTTGACATCTCGATCCGACACGATGGTCTTGGGCAACCCATGTAACCTCACGATGCCATCAAAGAAGATTTTCGCGACGTGGGACACATCGGAAGTTTTTGAGTACGGGATGAAATGAGCCATTTTAGAGAACCGGTCTACCACTACCAAAACCGAGTCATGTTTACGCAGGGTTTTCGGGAGGCCGAGTACGAAATCCATACTAATGTCCTGCCAGGGACAGTTAGGAACTGGGAGAGGGGTGTACAAGCCAGTGTTTTGCTTTCTCTGTTTGGCCAGTTGACAAGTATGACACCTACCCACATGTCTGGCGACATCACGTTTCAGGCTCGGCCAATAAAATCGGCACTCGATGGCTTCGATGGTCTTGTTAACGCCGAAATGGCCAGCAAGACCACCCGCATGAAGCTCCCAAATAAGAAATTCGCGAAGGGATGTTCATGGGATGCACAGTCGACGGCCACGGAAGAGGTACCCGTTTTGCATGAGGTACCCGTCTACTTCTTGAACTGTGTCGTCGATTAGTGCAGCATAGACCTCGCCGAAATCGGGACAAGACTCGTATTCGGCCCTCACTCTTTCAAAACCTTCGACCGAAGCGGTCAACTTAGACAGAACGAACATGCGGCGACTGAGGGCGTCGGCTGCCTTGTTTCTACTCCCACTTTATGGCGCAGGGTGAAAGTGTAGTCCTGGAGAAACTCAACCCAGCGACCATGCCGTGCGTTAAGCTTCTTCTGTGAGTAGATATACCGCAGGGCCTCATGGTCCGAATAGATAACGAATTCTTGTGGAAGCAGGTAGTGTCGCCAGTGGCGAAGCGATTGGATCACCACATAGAATTCCTTATCGTAAGTGGAGTATCGCTGTCGAGTCTCATTCAACTTCTCGCTAAAATACGCGACAGGATGACCTTCTTGGGAAAGGACGCCCCCAATGCCGATTCCGGAGACGTCACAAGCGACTTCGAAGACTTTGGTGAAATCTGGGAGGCGCATCACAGGGGCCTCAACCATTCGCTTTTTGATTTCCAGAAAGGCCCTAGTGGCAGCACTCGTCCACTCAAACTCGCCTTTCTTTAGGCAGTAAGTGATTGGGGCCGTAATGGTACTGAACCCCTTGATGAACCTTCTGTAAAAGGTGGCGAGACCGTGGAAGCTTCGGACATCCCGGATGTTTTTGGGTTCAGGCCATTCTTCAATTGCGCGGACCTTCTCCGGGTCGGCAGAAACCCCGTTGACAGACACGACAAAACCAAGGAAGTGGACTTCGGTGGTAAGGAAGGTGCACTTTTTAGGATTGGCGAACAGCTCTTCCTTTCTTAGCACGGCACAGACTTGCGGAGGTGGTCTAAATGCTGTGCTTGGGACTGGCTATAAATGAGTATGTCATCAAAGTACACCACCAGAAATTTTCCCATGAAGGGGCGGAGTACTTGTGTCATGACTCTCATGAACGTGCTAGGTGCATTGGTCAGTCCGAACGGTATAACCATCCATTCGTACAGTCCGTCCTTAGTCTTAAATGCCGTCTTCCACTCATCTCCCGGGCGAATGCGAATTTGGTGGTAACCACTCTTCAAGTCAACTTTGGAGAAGACTGTGGCTCCAGACATCAGGTCTAACAGGTCATCCAGGCGAGGGATAGGAAAACGGTATTTGACCGTTATCTTATTGATAGCTCGGCTGTCTACACACATGCGCCAGGTTCCATCCTTCTTGGGCGTAAGCAGAGCTGGAACCGCGCAAGGGCTCATGCTTTCTTTGATGAAACCCTTTTTTCAGTAAGTCATCAACCTGCCGTTTCAACTCGGCATGTTCTGTAGGGTTCATTCGGTAGTGGGGCAGGTTGGGGAGGCTGGCTCCAAGAACCAAGTCGATGGCGTGTTGTATGTCACGCATCGGAGGTAATTGGTCTGGGAGGTCCTCAGGGAAGACATCGGCAAACTCTCTCAGTACTGGGGCAACCTATAGGGGAACAACTTGGGTGGACTCTCTAGGAACTTCCCGGGCTGCAAGGATCAGGATTGGGGCCCCTTTTTCCAGCTCGAGGCTCAATTCTTTGGCCCCGATAAAACTGACGTTGCTGGTTTTCTTCTTGGAGGTGGGCTGTTGCGCAGGCTGACCACTCTTGGGTTGAGAGGGTAACAATTTAATCTTCTTGCCTTCATGTTCAAACATGCACATGTTGGATCGGCCGTAGATGAGAACATCGTTGTCGAAGAGCCAGGGCCGTCCTAGTATAACTTGACCCACATCCATAGTCAAAACATCACACCAGATCTTCTCCTGGTAGGCATTGAAGTTTATGGGGACCAAACATCTCTGTTTGACCTCCATTGCCGTAGAATTGATCCAGGAGACTTGCTATGGTCGGGGATGGGGAACTGCCTTCAACCCAGTTTTGGAGATCACGGCAGACGAAACTGCGTTAACGCAACTTCCACTGTCGATGATCACCTTGCAGTTCTTATCTCCGATTCGAGTAAAGGTGTGAAAGATGTTGGTGCGCCTCCAATCATCTTGTTCCTTGGGTTGGGACAACGCGCACCTAACAACGGCCAATTTAGTGGGGGCTGTGCGCCTAAGGCAACCTAGGGTAACGTCATCGCCCTCTTCATCAAAGTCTCCTTCATCTTCATCGGCTTGGGAAACGAACCCATCCACGTCTGACTCCAGGGCCTCAACAGGTGTGCCGTCAATGATGTTGATTTTGACGGGGCTAGGGCAATTCGCAACCACGTGCCCATAACCCTGGCACTTGTAGCATTTGATGAGGGGACTGACTTTGGAAAAGTCCCTCTCAGAGCCCTTACCACGACTGTCCCTTTCGTTGCTCCGACTCGTGGAGTCTGTCCTGGGTTGGGATTGGCTGGGATTAGGCCGACTCGGATAATTGGTCGAGGAAGGACGTGGGGCGTGACTTCGGGAATCTTGGCCCCGATGAGAGTGGGTGGACCTAAAGCTATCGAGATCTTGCACTAACGCGTAGGCCCTTTCTAACTCCGTAACATCTCGAGCGAGAAGCTCGTTCCTCAGGTCCTCTCTTAGACCTGACCGGAAGCGGAATAAAATCTGAACAGGGGTCTCAGTCCCTAGAACGTTGCAGCGGGTCAAGAACTCGTCAAACTTGGCGACGTAGTCCCTCGCTGACTTGTTACCTTGAGTGAATTGATGCCACTGATCTAAGAGACGCGCTTGATAGGACGGTAGCACGTATTTCCCTTTCAGTTCGTTTTTCATGGCTACCCATGTGTCGATGGGGTCTTGGGTTCGGGCCACTCTCAGGGCTTCAACGTTAGTCCAGTTTTGACTGGCAGGGCCACTGAGTTTCATTGCGGCAAAACGGACCTTCCGGGGTTCCGTTAATGGGTACCAGGCGAAATACCGGTCCATGGATTGGAGCCAGTCTAGGAAGAATTGGGGGTCATGCCGACCATCAAAAGCGGGCACTTCTAGCCTGATGCTCCGGAGATATTGTTCATCCGGATCTTGATTGTTCTGCCAAGGTGGCCGAAAATCTTGAGGGTCCACGGGTGGGGGAGTTCGAGGTGGAACTTGGTCCAGACGGTCAAAACGGGCATTGGTATCGCGCTGGTAAACTGCGAAGCTTTGGTTCATTGTGGCAATCCCCTGAGCTAACTCAGCGAGTGTCCTAGCTAGGGCGTCGGGATCCATGTTGCAACTGTCAGACTCACTAGACTCCCCTAAAAGATATGGCCTACCTCTACGGGTTGGCATGCACACACGACGACCACTAATGCAGAGGACATAATGACATATGAGAAATGCAGGATTCTTATCTAATAACCATGCTCTGATACCAGAAATGATGCGAAACAATGTAGGTGATGAAAATGTTATTAATTAATTGAGCAGGCAGGGCTTACTATTAATTGCGATACCAAGCGAGAAAATTAATTCAAATGAATAACACGGGCAGATGCGTTGGGAACTACTGTAACAATGCCGATCGATTTCGATATCAGGCGATAAAAGACAACCCTGCTAGTCCTACTTGCAATATTTAGATTAACAGCGCTACAGGCAGGTGGACGCTCAACCTCACAACAGGGCAGCAGTTGGCAAAGATAATATACTAGAGACCCAATTAGTGAAACACGTCGGTACCTGGTCGAGTAGGGAAATCCGTACTGTTGAGATGCTGATGATGGCGCAGGCACATATTCCTCCACGCTCTCTCTTCCGAGTTGAGGAAGGGAGAGTTGATGTCGAGGCACCCTTCTTTGTCTTCGATCATTCCATGGTCCCCGTCGGGGTCAGCCTTGTGAGTATGCCGGGGCGATGAGAGGGGGTTCGGGTGGCTGGGGCCGGGCCGGATGGGGATGAGGGAGGGTTCGAGAGGCTGGGGCCGGGCCGGATGGGGAAGGATGGACGGGGCTCGGGTGGCTGGTGGCCGGGGTCGGGCGGGCAACCGGTGGAGGGGAGAGAAGGGGGGGGGGGGATCGGGTGGGGCCTGGGGTCGGGTAGGCAGCAGCAAGAGGGGAGAGGAGGGGGGATCGGGTGGGGCCTGGGGTCGGGTAGGCAGCAGCAGCAAGAGGGGAGAGGAAGGGGAGCGGGTGGGGGAAAGGATGGAGGGGGGGTTCGGTTGGCAGGTGGGGGAAACCGGGTGGGGCCGGCGTCGGGTAGGGGGGCACGGACAGGGGGTAGGAGGTGGTGGATCGGGTGAGAGGAAAGGAGGGAGAGGGTCGGCGGCTGGGCTAGGGAAAAATAGAAAACAAATTAGGGTTTCAGATTAGGGTTTCACACGCCTAATCTGAACCTAGGATTTCACACACCTAGGGTTTGGGTTTGGGGTTTCACACGCCTCACCCTGGTTCTCTCAACACACAAGTGGAGGAAAACGGGAATTTTATTCATTCAATCAATGCCATTACATGTTCCATGGGCAGGCCTATATAAAGGGCTGCGATAACAAGCGAAAGTCCCTGAAAGCTGAGGTGGGACTAAATAACATAATGCAAGAACAAAAATAAATAAACGACATCCATCATGGTGCTGACTGTCCGATCAGAGCCATAAGCTCAGGTGGCGCCTCCTGCGCTGGTACACGCGCCAGGGGCGCTGCTCGATTTCCCCATCAACAACATTATTTATGTAATATTCTCTTCCTATATTCTCTCTCTATAATATTTTCCTTTAGAGCATTTTCTCTCAACAACATTTCCTCTCTATAATATTTTATCTTTCTCTACAATATTCTCTCTCTACAACATTTTCTTTCTACAATATGCTCTCTCTACTTTCTCTTTCTCTGCAATATTCTCTCCACAATAATTTCTATCCAATATTTTCTCTATAAAATTGTCTCTACAATATTCTCTCTCTAAAATATTCTTTCTCCTCTGAATGAAATTTTCTCTCTAACAATTTCTCTCTAAAATATTTTCTCTACAAAACTCTCTCTACAATATTCTCTCTAACATTTTCTCCCTACAATATTTTCTATAATATTTTATCTCTACAATATTCTCTCTACAACATTTTTTATATCTCCAATATATTTTCCGCCAAGAATATTCTCTCTACAATATATTTTCTATATAACATTCTCTCACTATAATATTTTCTCTCTTTACAATAGTTTCTCTGTACACTGAACTTTATTCACAATATTCTCTAAATTACCAATTCGCCACCCTACCTCAAGAACCCAAAACAGCCCAAATGCAAAAAAACAATGTGCTTTTGGGTTTTGGTGATTTTCAAGTTTTGGTTTTGAAAAACCAACTTTCTAACTGGATCCCAAACACACCCAAATACCCAATATCTTATTTCAAAATCAGTTTGGCAAGTGGAACCGATTTTGACCCAAAACCAATGCCAAACGCACTCTAAGTAATTGAATTGGATTCAGCTAGATCAAAAATGGACGCACATCATTGCTAATCCGTTGAAGGAGAAAAGAAAATTGGTTTTCATGTTTCGGCAATACATACAAAACCCTATAAAAAAAACATACAAGACGCAAGAAATCAGGCAAACTTCTGAAAAACGTGTGATTAGCTATCTCATTCAAGGGCATCAAGAATTGATTAGAGAAGAAACAAGACAGGATATTAACCCCTTATTTAAAGGCTTATAAGAAAAATCATACCATGGAGATGACGAACAGCACGGAACAGAGCCCGAGTTCTGGATCCCGGCGAAACCCTGCAACCCTACTACCAAGGAGCGGAGTGGAAGATTGTTCAACAAGTACCCGATGATTCGCGTCCTTCGACGAGAGAGCTGGACTGCCATCACAGCGAGAGAGCCTGACGGAGAAGGGCGCACTACGGCAAGTGAGCGCCGGAGTCCGGCGAAGGCCCGCCGGTTTTGATGGGCGGATTGACGGAGAGGAGGAGAGGAGCATGGCCAGAGAGCAATCGCAAGATTCGCAACTAAATTTGGGTATTAATATTTTGACCGCAATATTCTCACAGTGCCAGTGTACCACACAAAGTTAAATACCGGTTGTGTCCCTGGCCATTTTCCCGAGTGCCATCGCGCGCGCGCGAAAGGGGGGAGGGGGTGCGCCCCACCGCTGCCGCATGCTTCCCTCTACGCCGCTGCCATCGCCTTCTAGCTTCCTCCTCCTCCTCCTCCTCCTCCTCCTCGCTGGAATTCAAACACACCGTGTCGGTGGCTACCAGCCGGCATCATCGTCAACATAGTGATCGACATGGTATGAAATTGTTCTGGCAAGGAGGACGACGAGGTAGGTAGAACCGAGTGGCGGCGGCGGCGACGTTGATGGAGCCTGCACAGGTGTAACAGGAACAACAGTTGCCGGCCTGCACAACCCCTCTGCGCTGTGTTGGGATACTTTTTCTTCTTTTTTTTAGAAAGGAGCCGTGTGGTGATACTCGGAAAAATGACAAGCGGACACAGCTGGTGTTAGGGCTGCAACTTGGGCGGGTAGAACCTGAGCCCAATCAAAGTTTTGGATTGGTTTAAGCTGATATATTTGAAGAATGGGTTGGATTAGGGTTGAAAAAATACAATTGGGTTAGGATTGAAGGACAGGCATTCCACGAGTTGCTTGACCGGGCCCACTGCAGCTGTCGCGTATAAACTCCCGTAACCTCCCTTACGAAAACCTTGCAGCTTCCCGCCCTCTGCCTCCTAAGAACCGCTAGCTTTTTCCTCAGCTCACACGGGCATGCACGAACACTCGTAGCCACGAGGCATCACGATCCATTAGCAATGGATGAACCCCAAGGATATCCGACCTTCCAAGGATTTATCTCCCCCAATTTTCTATGGGGGGGCCTTCAAGCCCCAATGATTAAATTTTACCCGAGGATATCCGACCCTCTGAGGATTTGTATTCCTCAATTCATTATGAGGGGACCTTCTAGCTGAAGCGAAGGATTTTTAGCTCCAGCACTAGCTAGGAACAACCCACCACGTGGGATTTTGCTGGTCTTCGTTGGAAGGACGAAGCACCAAAGTAAGAGAGGGCAATCCTACTTAAAACACGGTTAGCTCAAGCACCTCCGGAAGAAACACCCTAGCACCTAAGGGTAATCAATCAAACCCAATGAAAGCACGGGATATACTAGCTATTACACACTAATCCCACACGCACTCTACTCGAGGGGAAATGGAAACTTCATCTCTTCCCAAGATCCACACCACACATAGGAGGACTCCCTACAAGAATCGCACGATCGCTATCAAGGGAATCACAGGAGGAAGGGTAGACTCAGGCGGTCCAAGCATGGGAGAAAAGTTCTCTCAAAAAGCTCACAAGGCTCCTCCAAAACCCCAACAAGAGCGAGAAATAAACCTTCCCCAAGAGCCCATAGTTATACCCGGTCGATGGCCCTGTCCGAATTTTAAATAATGGTCTAGACTCAACAGGCCCTATAGAGGTCCAGACTCGGGTGGGGATTGCAATAGGATGGAATCTGTGTAGCCCTGACTTGCACTCCTGACCGATCAGTAATCCATTAACTCGCGGTTCGAACTGTGGCATTCCCCGAGCGGTCCGGCTGAAACATCCTGGTTCGACTAGGGGTTAATACGAGGCTATGCCTGACAACAAAATACCATAGCTGAGCTCTCATGCACAGGGTGCACTTAGCCAAATATGAGCTTGCACCGGATGTGCAATGCTCTTTTAGCCACACAGAACCATAGCAACCAAAAGCCGAAAGCTCGAAACCAGACGTGACAGAATACACAAGAATTTGATGCGGTCCTTCTAAGAATACATTTCGAGACACATAAATCAAAGTTTGATCAATCACGAGTAACCACGCTAAATGCAATTAAACCGGATGGCCAAGGGCCAAACTACAAGCTCAAGGTGCTGGAAGTCCTAACTATCCAAAAGTAAAGGGTAGGAGATGTACCTTTTGATAGGAGTGAGTCAGAAAAACTGATCTCTCATCTGAAACTGTGTCGCATTGAAGATGTCTTCGTGAGTTATGAATCGCTGACACATCCGAACACACATGACTCAAATTTACAACTCAATCTTACTAAAATAGTTTTGAGTAACTAGTTATGCCAACAATATGTTACGCTCTTTGCATTAACACTATAAATCCTAAGGTGTGGTGGAGACCATTCGCAAGTCTAGTATGATAAGCCTTCAAGAGATCTTTTTACAACTAGACTTGAGTGACCCGATGATGGGTGCTAGCAAGTGGATTTATGGGTGGTACGATCATAGAAACACCCACTTGGGGGTGACAAGATGACATCAAGAACCGTTGACAACAAAAATCTCTAAGATGACCCAGTTTGCCACACCAAGCCCCGGTTGATGTGGTGGATCCTCTTACTTTTGGAATTCGATTGTGAAATTCGGAACCGTAAAGGGGCCAAAAACATTATAGCTGACCATCTCTCTCGTATAACACCAGCGATACCTGATGACACCTTACTAATTCAGGACTCATTCCCTGATGAACAACTACTGACGGTGTCACACAACAAACAACCCTGGTATGCGGACATTATCAACTATCTGGTCATCGGTCAAATTCTACTAAATTGATCTTAACAAGATAAAGACCACTTCTTTCACAAGTCCGTCATTTCTTTTGTGATCACCCCGAACTTTTTAAGTATTGGTCTGACCAAGTGATCCGACGACGTCCCCGAGAGTGAATACCCTAGTATTCTCGACTTTTGTCACACCCAGGCCTGCAAAGAGCATTTTGGTAGTAGGAAGACCACTAACAAAGTCTTTTAAAGTGATGTCTACTGGCCCACACTGTTCTGGGATGCGCACGACTATTGCAAATCATGTAATCGTTGTCAACGCATGGGTACCATCTCCCAGTGTAACATGATGCCTCTCTCCCCTAGTCTAGTGGTCGAACTTTTTGATCTCTGGGCTATCGATTTCATGGGACCATTTCCACCTTCTCAAGGGTACACCTATATCTTGGTGATGGTCGACTACGCTCTAAATGGGTTAAGGCCGCTGCGACCAAAACAAATGATCACAAGGTCATCGTTCAATTTCTATGAGAAAATATTTTTTGCAGATTCGGGACACCCCATACTAGTATCAGTAGGGGGGGCGCACTTTTGCAACCAAGCCTTTTAATTTAATATCTCATACAAAAATACTCTATCACGCACGAGGTCGCGACCCCATACCATCCTCAAATGAGTGGGCAAGTCGAAGTCTCCAATCGTGAAAACAAGTGGATCCTTGAGAAAACAGTCCACCCTGATCGTAAAGATTGGTCCTCCTATCTACATATGATTCTCTATGGACATATAGGACTGCCTACAAAGGACCCATCGGCATGTCACCCTATCGCCACATCTTAGGCAAGGCATGCCATTTGTCGGTCGAATTGGAGCACTGCACGTACTGGGTAACTGGATCCTTTAATTCCAAAATAACGGAAGCTGGTGCGCATCGTAGGCTTCAATTGAGTGAGATGGACAAGCTTCAACTTGATTCGTATGATAACGTGGAACTTTATAAGGAACAGACCAAGGCTTTCCATGATAAATTTATCATATGAAAAACTATGGCCTTCCAAATCTAGGTTGAACTATTCCCTGAAAAACTTCACCCTCGTTGGGATGGCCCGTACACGGTCATATCCACATCTGTCCACGGAGCCGTAGAAATCCTCGACCAGAAAGATGGGCAGACATTTAAAGTCAACGGTCAGCCTCTAAAACACGTCATTGAAGCACACGAGGAAGCCTTCACCCTTGCCAATCCTAAGGGTCTATTTGTATTTGGTCAACAGGCTAACTAGTTAAGTAAATCAGGTAAAAAATTTACTTTGCTGCTGTTTGGATTCAAAAAGCTACAGTAAAGTAAATGGTAGGAGATTTACTAGTAGCCAAAAAGTTTTACTTGGAAAAAGCCTAGTAAAACTTTTGATTTACTAGTAAAAGACTCCGTTGACCATACCACGTCAACCAATGCACTATTTGGAGAGTGACATGTGGTCTTGCCGGCCACCACACCGCCAGCCACCATCACCCCGCCACCACCACTCCGCCGCCCCACCACCACCACCTTGCCAATACCGCCTCGCCGGCCACCACCGCCCTGCCGACCACCACCACCCCGCCACCGCCACCACCACCACCACCCCACCACCACCACCACTCGGCCGCCACCACCCCGCCGACCACCAACACCACCCCGCCAACCACCACCACCCTGCCGCCACCACCCTGCCGTCCACCACCCCATTGGCCACCGCCACCACCCCGCCATCAGGGCGGTAACAGGTTTGTCGATAGCCGGCGGAAAGTAGTGGACGACGACGGCGGCGAGCGACCGGTAGAGTTATTCCTGATTTAGTTTACTGGTCAATCCAAACAGCCATCCCAGAAGTAATGGTTTACTCTATTGGTCAATACAAACAGCAAGAAGTAAATCAGATTTACTAGTCAATCTAGGAGATTTACTAGACCACATCCGATTTACTAGCCTTTACTTTGCGGGTCCGAAATACAAACAAGCCCTAAGTATGTTTGACTTTTGAGTGGCACGGTTCAGTTAAGGAAGTTAAATTTAGTGCTTCTTGTGAGACAACCCAAGCTTTTGTCGATTCCTAGGTTATCTTTACATTATCTGGAACTATAGAAATCATTAAGACCCACACACGATCAAAGGGCGATCAATTATCGTTTTGGGCGACCGATCGCCACCTTGCGATTTCTCATAACCCAGGCCTGGTGGTTGTCAGTATGACTGACGATGTTCCGGATGCTAGGCATAGCACCGGAAGGTGTATGGTGTTATAGATGATAAGTCATCAATTCATAGTCAGATGATTAATCGGGATCTGACGGTGCTCACCACCGCCAGAGTCGTATCATGGCACCAGTAATATAAGGGACTAAGGATTATCAGAGTATAGTAGAAAACAGGGTTACGAGGAAGTAACATAAGTTTAGGATCACTAGAGTTCAACTCGCGTCGCACTCTGGGTGGCTACGCGGGTTAATCGGATTAGGGCTGATTAACGAAACTTTCGATGTGTCACTGAAACAGTTAATCAGGGATCCGGTTGGAGCTAAAGATTCTGAACCCTGAAGGTTCCATCCTGTCATTGCATATAGGAATTGTTCCCCGACCTGGTTGGATACGTTGTATGCGAAGTAGCGTGATGGAGCGCAAGCCCGGAGCCTAAGAACCTAATTCACATGTGTTAGGGGCCGTAGGGGTATTTTGATAAATACTGAAATATGGCTCAGAACATATTGAATATGGATCTTAAAAATGAGGGGAATAATTCCAGGAGCTCATAGGCACTGACGGAACTCGATTCCGAGTAGCGCACCTCACTCAATCTCTCTTTCAGTTTTTCACTTTTCGTGAAAGGTGTTTTCGTCCAGGCTTCACGATAAACACTTGGAAACCCTAAAAACTGCCCCCTCTCATCCCTATCTACTAGGGGCCAGCCCTAGCTTGCTTGTAGCACTAGGAGGCCGGCCCTATAAGAGGAATAGAGAGGGAGGGGCCAGCCCTAGTGCCTCTCCTCTCCAAAAACCCGACCCCCTCTCCCTCTCTCCCTCTCTGAGGTTTCGGCCAAGGAAGAGAGAGGAAGAAGAAGAAAGAAGGAGGAGGAATGAAGGAGAAGGAAGAATAGAAAAAGATAAGGAGGAGATCTCACGGCTCGCCATCATCTTTACAACGAATTCCTCCGTCGGCTCGTAGTCCTTGCACTCAGATATAGGACTTTTCGAGGATTCCTCAATTCGCAAAGGACAAGGTGCCATCCGACAGCTTCCCTTGCGATTCACGTGTGGTTCATTATCGTTCTGTTCTCTCCGGATCATAGATCCACAAGGTATGATGATTCTAAACACCTAACTAGATACATGCATGTCTTTCGTAGATCATAGTATGCCTCTAGGGTGTCCGCACATATGCTAAGATCATAGATTTGCATGTAGATTGTTTTGTAGAATTAATTATAATGAAACATACACTGTATGATCTTCGGATCTATCTTTTGCTTCCGCTGCGACTCTGATAATAGGATCCAATTCCAACAATTGGTATCAGAGCACTCTTTGGTGTGTGTTTCATGCATGAATTCATGAAAACATCATGTGAATATATGATGCCATATGTTTTCGTCGGGGTTCGGCATAGATCATGCATATGGATTGTGCTATGTATCATCTTTTTGCAGGTGCCGTGTTGAATAGTAATCTGTGATTGCATGCCTCCGGGGGTCGGACCCCGGATTTAATTTTGCATTGATTATTATTGTGCTTGTGGATTTTAAGGCTCTTGATGGGCGGGGGTGGAGGTTGACCACCCTCGGTACCCTGCCCATGTTTTCTATGATTGTTTCCTTTTCTTTCTAGCGAAATTATACACGAACGAGCACTTGCTTAGAGAGTGTTAGTTTTTCGGTCACAAGAAGGAGATGATGCTACATCCACGGTTCGGGCTAGCGGTACTATGCAGTGCAAAGACCCAACGAAAGCGTGCACGTTGGCGATGATCAGGATCGTCGTCAGAGATCGTGTAGAATGGAAGAACATGATATCTTGGCTGTGCTATTCAGGTTCAGGGGTCGGACCCTGGACTTGATTCAGTTTGGATATTTTTCTGTTGTTCTCTTTCTTGGTGTTTAGAGAACCCCGGTGATAATTTAATTATCTATCTTGCTTATGAGTTAGTCTCTAGATCAGGCTTAGGGTTAGTACTAAGCTTATGGATTCATCGGTGTCTCTATATGGTTCTAACACGTGCGAATCTGGTGGCTAGCTAAAAGAAAAGGTGGTAATAGCCCTCGTGGTAGTTCAGGTAGCCAAGTACTGTGCACCAAGATAGACGCAGTATTAGATTTGTTTAGAGATAACTAATGTCTCCATAAGAAGTATGATAATCCTAGTGGGATGCCTTTTTCCCACATGGTCCTTGCGACCAAGTTAGGTTAGGATTCTACTAAGTGATACTCGTTTCTAGTTGATGTTTGATGGTAGTGTGAACTCATCATGATTTGGTTATGCCACCATTAGGTTGATGTCCGGCGGAGGTTATCGGATGTCCCTATTTGACCAGCATCGAAACCTATAATTAGATGAGGTCTACTATGACATCAGATATCAAATTGTGAACTAGACGTCATTCTAGTGGGAGTCCTTTCCACGTTGACCTTAGGCTAGGCTCCAGATCTTAGGATTATGGGCAAACTAGTGAGGTATTGGGATCCTTGGAATCTATGTAATGTGATCCTTGCAAGAAAGGTGAAAGCTGAGTATTCGAGGTAGGGACTATGATATTTTCCAAAGATGTTAATGCTTTGCGAGAAGGTTTGTAATCCTAGTGGGAGCGCGGTAGACCAGGGTCTAAGTCTAGGAGGTCGTGACCTTTCTAGATATGTATAAAATCTCATAAAGAAGGGATGTATAGGAGGTTCCCTTCAAAGGGGAGCCCCTAGCCTCCATAATCAACTGGCTAAGGGTCTGGGTGGAAGGTACATAGTTCGATATTTCCACCGGGTGAGAGCTGTTTTTCCTTCCATGCTGGTTCGCCTAGTGGTTTCCTTCGGGACATGGAGGATGCCGGTAGCAGTGGATGATGATTTTTTTTTCTACACTGTGGGAGCCTATGAACACCCCGGCCGACCCCACCTAGATTTATGGAAAGCATCTGAAAGCTTGTGTGAAGCCGTCGTTGCTGCACACGCGGGTCATATGAAGCTGGCCAAAAGAAGACTGGGAGGTCTTTCAGTTTACCATGGGTAATTCTGATGAAGACTGGGTCGTAAAAACCCCGTTGGCAGAAGCGGTTGCATGCTCTCACCGAGATACTGTCTCCAATTCAAGGCCGATAGTCTCAGTGCTCGAGCCCAGGAAATTTAGATTCCTCGATGTCTCCACTTGAGGTAGTGAAGACATAGCGGCTGGAGTAAATATTATCTATTTTTAAATTCCATAGATAGATTGTAGTAGACCCTAATTTTTGCTTTAAACCATTATTTACAGAAATCATGACCAAGCTTGACCCCCTTGCCTCCATCCTTAATGATAACAAACTTACGGAACCAAACTACGAGGACTGGAAGCATAACCTGATGCTCGTCCTAAGGGTTGGCAAGCACATAATTGCCAAGTACCCCTCAACCGGCCATGCCGGGACCAAGTGCTACTGAGGCTCAGTTGAAGGAATTGAATGACTAGCTAGATGCTGATGAGATGTGCAAGTGCTACATAGTGGCATCCTTGCAGATCGTCCTTAAGAAGCAAGTCGAAGATATGGCCTTCGCTTCAGACATGATGCTCTATTTAAAGGAAATGTTCGAGGGTTGTAGTCGGGTAACTCGTTACCTGACCATCAAGAAATTGGTATATACGAAGATGACAGAGGGGACTTTAGTTCGGGATCATATTCTGAAATTATTTGGCTATGTGAATGAGCTTGGTTCCTTCAATGTCATCTTGGATGCAGAGATCCAGATCGATATTTTCCTCGCATCTCTGTCAGGAGCGTTTGAGGGCTTCGTTACTAACTTTAACCTTAACCGGTTGGAGATGTCTAACGCAGAGCTCCTAGCGGCGCTCCAGGCGGCAGTGGACGGGATAAAGACAGGAGCCCAATCCCTGAACGTAGAGCGGAAGTCTTCTCTGAAAGCTAAAGGCAAGTTTCGGATGCTAGGCATGAACGTAGAGCGAAAGTCTTCTCTGGTGGTTGTCAGTATGACTGACGATGTTCCGGATGCTAGGCATAGCATCAGAAGGTGTGTGGTGTTATAGATTACAAGTCATCAATTCCTAGTCAGATGATCGATCGGGATCTGATGGTGCTCCCTACCGCCCGAGTCGTATCATGGCACCAGTAATATGAGGGACTAAGGATTATCAGAGTATAGTAGAGAATAGGGTTACGAGGGAGTAACATAAGTTTAGTATCACTAGAGTTCAACTCGCGTCGCACTCTAGGTGGCTACATGGGTTAATCGGATTAGGGCTGATTAACGAAACTTTCAGTGTGTCACTAGAATAGTTAAATCAGGGATTCGATTGGAGCTAGAGATTCTAAATCCTGAAGGTTCCACCCTGTCATTGTATATAGGAATTGTTCCCCGACCTGGTTGGATGCGAAGTAGCGCGATGGAGCGCAAGCCTGGAGCCTAAGAACCTAATTCACATATGTTAGGGGCCGTAGGGGTATTTTGGTAAAAACTAAAATATGGCTCAGAACATATTAAATATGGATCTTAAAAATGAGCGAAATAATTTCAGGAGCTCATAGGCACTGACGGAACTCGATTCCGAGTAGCGCACCTCACTCAATCTCTTTTTCAGTTTTTCACTTTTCGTGAATGGTGTTTTCGTCCAGGCTTCACGATAGACACTTGAAAACCCTAAAAACTGCCCCCTCTCATCCCTATCTACTAGGGGCCAGCCCTAGCTTGCTTGTAGCACTAGGAGGCTGGCCCTATAAGAGGAATAGAGAGGGAGGGGCCGGCCCTAGTGCCTCCCCTCTCCAAAAACCTGGCCCCCTCTCCCTCTCTCCCTCTCTGAGGTTTCGGCCAAGGAAGAAAGAGGAAGAAGAAGGAAGAAGGAGGAAGGAAAGAGAAGGAAGAAGAGAGAAAGAGAAGGAGGGGATCTCGCGGCTCGCCATCATCTTTGTAATGAATTCCTTCGTCGGCTCGTAGTCCTTGCACTCAGAAATAGGACTTCAAGGATTCCTCAATTCGCAAAGGACAAGGTGCCATCCGATAGCTTTCCTTACGATTCACATGCGGTTCATCATCATTCCGTTCTCCCCCGATCATAGATCCACAAGGTATGATGATTCTAAACACTTAATTAGATGCATGCATGTCTTCCGTAGATCGTAGTATGCCTCTAGGTTGTCCGCACATATGCTAAGATCATAGATTTGCATATATATTGTTTTATAGAATTAATTTTAATGAAACATACACCGTATGATCTTCGAATCTATCTTTTGCTTCCGCTGCGACTCTGATAATAGGATCCAATTCCAACAATAACTTCATCTACAAGAAGCTGGTGAAGATTATAGAGGAAGTAGGGCACAAGAATACCGTCCAGATTGTCACAGACAATGGCTTCAACTACAAGAAGGTTGGGAAGCACCTCATGAAAAGCAAGAGGTATGGGATCTTTTGGACACCATGCTCAACAAACTGCATAGATTTGATACTCAAGTATATCGACATGTCCAAATCGATCACGGAAGTGGTGTCAAGGGTGAGGACAGTCACCACCTCATCTATAATCATGGGTATATCCTAAGTATGATGAGGGAACTCTGTGGAGCGGATCCGGTATATCTTCGATTAACCAGATTTATCTCAAACTATATTGCACTACAGAGTATAATCAATAATAATTAGCAGGGGTTGGGGTACAGTCATGCTGAGAGCGACATCGTGGTTGAGAAAACGATCGAATCTATCATTAGTGACATTGGGTTTTGGGAAGCATGCAAGAAGGAATTGAACACAATGGAGCTCATCATGAAGGTACTTTGCATAGTTGATTGTGATAAGAAGCCCACTATGTGATATCTTTACAATGCCCTTAGACTGGTGCAGGTGCCCTTCAGAGCAACATGTCTCATATCATACAAAATTATCCATAAAATTGTGGAAAAAAGATGCAACGATATGCTGTCGCACCCCCTACACTTAGCTGGTAAGTTTTTTTTTCTTATTTTGCCCATTCGTTACTTGGTCCCTATTGTTTGCCTTTATTGTGCACTAATGGGTTAATGATTTACTGAAGCTTACTATCTTAACCTAGGTCAAATATCACTGTAAAAATAAGTTGGGGCTTCACAACGATCTCAACATTGGCTTTCAAATGGTGGTTGAGAAACTGGAGCAATCAAGAAGTACGCAGGCCGGTATACTTGAAGAGCTGTGTATCAATTATCAAAGTGGATTTGATACATTAAAGTACTTGCATTGTTGTTGGTTTTAGGGTATAATAACAAGTCATCTCATTCCAAAATAGATTAAGTGGTTTTAGTGATGTGTTTAGTTCATGCGGTCGTTTCGCTGCTGTAGCGGCTAGGCAGACCACGTCCCCATATGAGTGGTGGTTTCTATATGGAATCGATGCGCCAAAGTTGCAGAAGGTGGTGATGAGATTGCTGTCACAAACAACATCGTCATCCGATTGTGAGAGAAACTTGAGCACCTTTCAACTTATATACTCCAAGCAGCGGAAACCACCTCACACACACACACACTTGGAGAAGTTGGTCTTTGTCTACTACTACATGTGAAAAGATGAATCATCTGAATGAGAAGATAGACAAAGAGATCCAAGGGGACATCGATCTGACTTATATCTTCATCGAGGAAGATGGCCATAACCTGTTTTTTGAGTGGATAAGAGAAATTGGTCAACCAATTATGGATGAGGCAGGAAGTATGCCTAACATTAGGATAGCATCTAAGATTGGTGCAGATGTGACCCACTTCATGCGTTTAGGGGAGGTACCATCTCAAACACCCTTCAACGATCAGAGCAACAAGAGTGATAGCATGGCCATCTAGAGAAGCTCAGATGATGGTGCTACCAACGGTGGTGGTAGCGACAGTGGTGGTGACATCGATGGTGGAGGCTAAAAATGTATCACAGTATTCAACACCGCCTGCTCACTTTCTGTTGATTTTCAGAGGCACAGTTTGACTATGTCACATAGGATGACTATTACGAGGCACCATTGGAGGCATGACTGTACACGGTGGTAGATTCTCTTCCTCTAAGCATCCTCAAAAGAGGAAAGGCTCAGTGGATGTTCCTTATGATTCGAGTGATGCACGATCGACCTATGCAGGGGATAGTTTATCCTTGGCATTTGATAGCATGAGCATTGATGGACGATCGAGCAATACAACTCCTGGATATGGATACTTCATATCATTATAGCCTGATTATCCAAGTCCATATAGCTATAGAGGATCATCTCAATCTTATGGATATCTAGGTCCGTATCCTGGCAATGACGTATATAGATACGGATCGTATGGTATCGGGTATCTAGTTGCGGAGATTGTTCCAGTAGCAGTCGATCTTCGCTAGTTGAACCCAAGAGTAAAGGTGATTTAGGATGTGTCGAATGATGTATATCACTGGTACATCATGGATTTTTATCAGACCCAGACATCTTAGTATAGCAAGATGACATGAAAACAATTGTGTCTGATTAAGGTGAGCACGAAGCAGAGGGTGGTGCGGAATTCAGAGTACTTTCAGCAGCACCAGGATGATGGTAAGGAGAGTTTTAAGCCACCTCGTAACTCCTTTTAGTGGTGAGGTTTACAGGGTTGGCTATGTAGCCTATGTTTTTATGTGTAATTTTTATTTGTGTCTTTTTTTTATATATGAATTTGTCTTATTAAGTGTAATATAAAATGATTATCAAGTATGTTTTTCCAGTTTATTGGCATTCTACTTTGGTTATCATGGTCCATGCAAGCTTACTATGTGTTTGGTGTGTGTTTTCTTCAAATAGTTCAAGTAAATATGTATGCACAACATTAAAAGACTTAAATTTGAAATTTAAAAAAAAATCGAGAAAAATACCCTTTTTTGGCCATTTCAAATTTTTTCCACCATTTCGGTCGAAATTCCTAAATTTCAGTTGAAATCGAAACTGAAGTTTAAAACCATGTTTCTAGGGTTTCTTGTAACGCTAGCTCTTTCTAGCAATCGCTTAACATCAATTGTTCCAATGTAACTTGGTGAAGTGAGCTTCATCTTTGTGAAGTGAACTCTTTGGGCTTCTACATATCATATCATTGAAAGAAGTGGTCCTTGTCGGGTAGACAATCTTGGAAGGACTCAAGATCAAGACGATCATCAAAACTAGGGGCTTCTATTTTGATATTGTGCATGAATTGCTCATTTGGGGTTCAAGTGCTTGATTGTTGTTTTGGGATCAAGGGCCATGAAACCTAGCTTCCTCCCTAATGTTTCACTTCCATGTGTTGGGATTCTTTATCCTCTCATGCGTTGCAAAGTTCATGCATAGAAGCTTCCACGTGGGTGATGGTCTGCATTTTCGATGTTTCTAATTAAAGTGTATTTCAATTATCTGAATGATTATGATCTCAATGGCCTTTATTATTAAGTTTTCAGGAGTAATTGTTGACTGATATGACCGACCGTTCAAGTGGCCATACAGAGCTACACACCTTAATCTAAATCGGTGCTTTGATACCAAACTAATGAATGTGCTATGTTGGATGTGCACACATGAAAATCGATCAGTGAATTTATTCCCACTAGTAATGTTAACACAGAATAATAGTCAAGAATATGATCAATTAATAAATATCAAATTAGACCCTACAAGCGTATGGAGATATTCTGAAGAGGGTCTATAAAAGGGTGACCGATCGGAAGGGTAGAACTTCCAAATAGATTAGGGTTTCCGGTTTAACAAAGTGAAAACCTATCAATCGGTTTAAAGGATTGAAATAAATTAATAGAGACCCAAAGGTTTATGTCAATGGTAGCAGGTGTATGTAATAATGAAACCTAATATCAAACCGATAATCTCAAGGCCGTAATCACACATTTCTAATGAAGATTAAATATGACAGGACAAGCTTAATGAAAATAGCGTGATGGAAGGATTGCACTTGGTTTGCAGTCTAAGAGCTACTATTTAATCATGATGCCAGGCAATGTTCCATGCACGATGACGATTGCCGAGTAATTGTGAAGGTGATTTGTGGTTGCAGACTGGACACACGGAACCCAGTAGCGGTGGTCAGTGGGGCCCAGAAGGAGTAGTCGGGTCACCGGGTGTCGCACAGGGCAGTCGATCCAAGCGAGGCCATGGGCTCAGGTGAAGCTGGGGGTGGGGTCGTCGACTTAGGTGATGCTTCGGGGCGGGTAGCCGATGCTCAAAGAGTAGCCGAATCTGGGAACCATGGGCTCGGGCTCAACCGGAAAGGGAAGAAGGCAGGTGACAACTAGGACTCTTAGACACAAAAGGAGGGGGGATCAGGTAGGGAGAACTCGGAGTCGCATCTAGTTGAGAAGTCTCACCAGTTGGGTTATCTACTCTATTATGGCATGCAAACAATGACTAGGAAAAGTATTGAGAGGTTACAAATCTAGTGCAGAAAGTTGTAGAACAAAAGTAGAGGGGTTTAGCATGCAAAGTTTAGCACAACAAACAAGCAAGGTTTAGGTTGTATCATAAGGCTGTCTACAGATATAGCAAAAATGTGGGGAGGAGAAAGAAGAACAGTGGACTTAGTAGTAGTCGAGGCTTGTGCTAGTATAATGCCCTGAAAGCTATTTCGTCACCTCGGTAGGTGCTTCAAGGCCTCCAACGAACGCTCCCCAGGGTACAACGACTGGACTCCTCTTCAACATCGAAGGGAACTCCTTTGGGACTCTTAGCGTACTCCAGACAGCAATCGAATCACAAACGAGAAAGAAAGAAACAGAGAGAGTGGAGAGAGCTCTTTGCTTTTGGTGTGTCTTCTGGCTTTACAGGACTCTCTCTTATATAGAGGTCCTTAGCCATAACGTTCCCACACTCACAGCCTATCGCATGCAGTAATTATTCCCGCACTGATGAGCATTCACTGCTCTGTTGGGTGTAACGGTTGCCTGCGACAGTGCAGAGGTCCAGGTTCAACGAACCTAGCTTAGCCTCGTGAAGAGTGTAACGGAAGGAATAACTCTCCATTAAAAAAATTAAAATGCAATATAAAAGAAGGCCCAAAGTCCGAAGCCCATTTGTGTCCATTTGGCTCAGGAGCCATGGATTCGGCTTGAGCCCGTGCTCAACCTACCCGGCCCAGCCCGGCTCGGCTAGACGCACGCGCGCGCATGTGTGGTGGGCTATAGCTTGGCTCTTGGGAAGCTACAAAGCCCAATGAAGAGAGTTTTATTATGAATGTATTAAAAGATCTCCCCATGGGCAATATGGGACTAAACACAAAATCCTGTTATTTTATTCTCTTGTCAAAACAAATTTTTGTAACAATCCCCCATAAGAATGAAAATATCGAAAAACAAATCGAAAGAAGTAGCCTGGAGTACTTATAAAAAGTATATATAGACATAAGGTATCTTTTGACTTGAACCTTTTTTTAGTGTAGACCTGCAGGACTTACTAGCTGACAGTGAACTTACGTCTTGAACTGTACAGCTATATATATTGTATGTCTAGTCGACAAGTCTCACCCATACTCTCATATATATCATAGAGTCCCATGCGGTTGTGCTCTTTATGGCCATGAGCCATCCCCGGTTTTCTTGAGTGTTCTAGAGAATTGGCCTCAATTCTCATAGAAGTGGCCACACTTCTATACTCATATATGTGCTTAATATCAAGAGTGCTCTATATCTATACACCCCAATGGTATATCGGCTATAGTTAGCATTAAGAGTAAAACTCAGCCTCTCGGTGATACAAAATGTACTATCACATCATAGGGAGGGGAAAAAATTTGATAGCACCTTCATAAATCCCTCTAATAACTTATTTTTCCATTGAACCTCGATCTTGGAATCTCCAGTCACGTAGGTTAGGTTACCGTTATCAGAGACTTATTAGTTTACAGGCCTCAGCCTCATCCCCCTCGATGTACTTAGAACTAACTCTCTAGCTAGTCCTTTAGTTAGGGGATCTGCTAAATTATCCTTTGACCTAATATAGTCAATAGTAATTATCCCATCTTTTAACATATGTCGAATAATTTTATATCTACGATGAATATGTCATGACTTTCCATTATAGAAGTTATTCCTAGCCCTCATTATGGCTGCTTGGCTGTCACAATGAATTGGGACAGTAGGAATAGGCTTTGGCCAAAAAGGAATATCTATAATGAGATTCCTTATCCATTCACCATCTTTATTAGCTTTATCTAGGGCTATGAACTCCGACTCCATAGTGGATCGAACAATACATGTTTGTTTGAATGATTTCTAACAAATTGCATCCCCTCCAAGGGTAAATGCATACCCACTAGTGAATTTTGTTCCTGAGGAATTTGCAATCCAATTAGCATTGTTGTATCCCTTTAGGACAACGGGATACCTACCATAGAAAATGTTATAATCTAATGTATGTTTTAAGTACCTCAGAACTTGGATTAGAGCATCCCAATGCTTTTGGTTAAGGTTAATAGTGTATCTACTAAGTCTACCTATTGTATAGGTAATATCAGGTCTCGTGCAGTTCATAATATACATGAGACTGCTAATTACCCTAGAAAATCCTAGTTATGATACACTAGGCCCTAAATTCTTCTTCAGGTGTACTGAAGGATCATATGGCGTTCTGGTAGGTCGACAATCAAAAAGACCAAACTTTCTAAGCACTTTTTCGATATAGTGGGATTGAGATAGAGCTATGCCATTAGAATCTCTCTTAATTTTGATTCCAAGAATGACATCTGCAGCTCCTAAGTCCTTCATATCGAAGTGCCTACTCAAGAAGTTCTTGATCTTGACCACTACTTCTAAGTTGGTTCCAAAGATCAACATATCATCTACATAAAGATATATGACCATATAAGTCAAGTTATTGATCTTAGTGTAGATACATTTATCTGATTCATTAATCCTGAACCCACTTGAAGTTAACACATAATCAAACTTCTCGTGTCATTGGTTTGGAGCCTGTTTGAGACCATAAAGAGAATTCTTTAGTCTACAAATCTTCTTCTCCAAACCTTGCACTATGAAGCCTTCGGGCTAATCCATATAGATCTCTTCCTCTAATTCTCTATTTAGGAATCCAGTCTTTATATCCATCTGGTGAATTATGAGGTTATGAATAGCGGCTATAGTTATAAGTAACCTAATGGATGTAATCCAAGTCACTGGCGAGTAAGTGTCAAAGAAGTCTACTCCCACTCGCTGCTTATAGTCTTTGACTACTAACCTAGCCTTATATCTTTCTATGGATCCGTCTGTCCTAAGCTTCTTCTTGAATATCCATTTACATTCAACAGTTTTTAACCAGGAGATAGCTTAACTAGCTTCCAGGTGTTGTTGGACGTTATGGACTCAAGCTCACTAGTTACAGCTTCCTTCCAAAAGATAGAGTCAGCTGAGGTCATGACTTTATCATAACTAGTTGGATCCTCTTCCACTAGATATGTGATGAAGTCAGGCCCAAATGAATTAAAAGTACCAGTTCTAGCTCATTTGCTCCTCTAGGTTCAATCTTTTTATTATCTGAAAAGTAATCCCTCTGTCTAGGAGCAGGCCTCTCAAACGTATTGGGCTCCTAAGGTTGCTCAGACCTCTCTCTATAAGGAAATCGACTTTCAAAGAATTCGGCATCCCTAGTCTCGATGATGGTATTATCATCTATGTATGGGTTTTCAAAATATATTACTAAAAACATATACGTACTACTGTTATGGGCATATCCTATGAACACAGAGTCAACTATTTTAGGACCCACCTTAGTCCTCTTAGGATTAGGTATGGATACCTTCGCTAAACAACCTCACACTTTGAGGTGTTTGTAGGATGGTTTCCTACCTCTGAGAATCTTATAAGGTGTCTACTCAGATTCCTTAAATGGGATCCTATTAAGAACATATACTGCTGAGAGCACAGCTTTCCCCCACAGGTTCGTAGGTACCCCTAAACTGATCATCTTGGCATTGATCGTGTCCTTTAAGGTCCTATTTTTCCTCTCAGCTACTCTATTAGACTGAGGGGAATATAGTGGTCTGATGAATTACACCGTTGTCTTCACAAAACTTAGTGAAGTCTCCAGACTCATGTTCATCTCCTCTATCCGACCTAAGGACTTTGATCCTCTTCCCTAACTGGTTTTCTATCTCATACTTATAGGATTTAAACTTAGACAAGCTCTCGTTCTTACTCTTAAGGAGAAAGATTGAACAATGTCGGGAATGATCATCAATAAAAGTGATGAAGTATTTGTTTGCTCCTCTCGTGGTGTAACCTTTAAGGTCACACACGTCTAAGTGGATCAAGTCTAGGGTTTCTAGGCTGCGCTCTATAGTCTTAAAATATTTCTTGACATATTTTACCTCTACGCATATGCCATACTTTCCATTTGAGGATGGAACTTTTTTATTTTTGAAACATAGGATGGAACATATTTAGGTGCATTACCTAAGTTAACTAACCTTTTAAAGGATTTAGAGTTAACGTGTCCTAGTCTAGCATGCCACAGATCAAAAAAATCACACAAGTAAGCAGAAGAAGATACGTTATTATCATTAATGAAAGAGGTTACATTCAACTTAAATAATCCCTCATCAAGATAACCCTTTCCCACAAAAGACCCTCCTTTAGTTAGGACAAATTTGTCCGACTCAAACACAAGCTTGTAGTCCTTTTTGCTCAGCATTGCTTTGGAGACCAGATTCTTCCGGATGTTTGGGACGTGCAACACCTCCGTCAGAGTCAGATAATTTCCAGAGGTGAACTTCAGACTCACGTTCCCTTTTCCAGTGACTTGAGCAACTGAGGAACTCTCCATATACATCGACTCTCCTTCTTCTACAGGTATGTAGGTGGAGAAGCAGCTCTTTGACCCACAGATATATCGGGTAGCTCCCGTGTTCACCCACCAGTCTGCAAGGTTGCTGACTAGGTTGGCCTCAGTGACCACCGCAGAGAAGTAATCGCTCTAAGCCACGTTCACCTCGGACTTGTTCTTTGGCCGGTTAGCTGCATTGAAGCGATACTCTTTATCTAGGTGGCCTGGTTTGCCGCATACAATGTAGTCTCCTTTCGGCTTCTTCTTGAACTGAGGCTTGGAAAGTTTGTTCTTCTCCTAGGGCTTAGGAGCATGAGCCTTTTTTTTGGAAGACTTCCCCTACACGAGGTTGGCCATTCATTTTATCATATAGGCTCGCTCCCTTTGCTCCGACACTCAGTTGTCCTCCTCTATACGGATTTGGACAATAAAGTCTTCCAGGGTTATCTTCTTCCTTTTGTGCTTCAAACTGTTCTTGTACTCCTTTCACGAGGGAGGCAACTTTTCTATGATGGTTGCCACTTGAAATCCCTCGCAGATTTTGTAGCCCTCAGTGAGAACCTCATGGATGATAATATGTATCTCCTCAAGTTAGGATACCATAAACTTTCCATCTTCCATCTTGAACTCCAGCAGCTTCCCGACCATGAACTTCTTCGATCCGGTGTCCTCTATGGCGTACTTCTTCTCTAAGGAGTTCCACAGGGCTTTGGCAGACTTACAGGTGAAGTAGACATCATAGAGGTCGGGAAAAAAGCAGTTAAGGATATAGTTCCTACACAGATAATTCTGCCTCTGCCAGGAGTCTAAGTCGGTTTGGTTAGATGAGCCATCATCCTTAGATATAATGGTAGGCTTCTCCAAAGAGATAAGGCGACAACCTTAAGGACAATCAGTTAGAACCTAAGTTTCATTTGTCATCTCTTAAAGTTCTTCCCATCGAATGGTTCAGGCTTCTCACTAGACTTGCTAGGTTTCCTCTCCATTTTAGTAGTCATCTAGAAAGAGTTCATTTTGACTTTTCAAAAAATTGACAGCCAGGTCAGCCCCAGGAAGGAGGTGGAGCACTTGGTTTGCTTAAATACGAAGCTTCCTAGGATAATTTAATATTGGTTTGTCAAGCTTTCCTCGATACCGCCAAACTTAAGAAAATTCAGAGGAATTCTAACAGTTAACAAAAGACTAGATCTAAACACTCTCGTATAGGATCCAGATCTAAACGGAATAGAATAAAACAAAACAAATAGCTTTCAGCATGTTGGGTTATCTACTCTATTATGGCATGCAAACGATGACTAGTAAAAGTATAGAGAAGTTAAAAATCTAGTGCAGAAAGTTATAGAACAAAAGTAGAGGGGTTTAATATGCAAAGTTTAGCACAACAAATAAGCAAGGTTTAGGTTGTGTCCTAAGACTGTCTATAGATATGGCAAAAATGTGGGGAGGAGGAAGAAGAACAATAGACTTAGCAGTAGTCGAGGCTTGTGCTAGCACAATGCCCTAAAAGCTATTTTGCCACCTTGGTAGGTGCTTCAAGGCCTTTGATGAACGCTCCCCTAGGTACAACGACTGAAATCCTCTTTAGCACCGAAGGGAACCCCTTTGGGACTCTCATCGTACTCCAGACAGCAACCGAATCACGAACGAGAGAGAAAGAAATAGAGAGAGTGGAGAGAGATCTTTGCTTTTGATGTGTCTTCTGGCTTCACAGGACCCTCTCTTATATAAAGGTCCTTAGCCATAATGTTTCCACACTCACAACCCATCGCATGCAGCAATGATTCCCGCACTGATGAGCATTCACTGCTATGTCGGGTGTAACGGTTGCATGCGACAGTACAGAGGTCCAGGTTTAACGAACATAGATCAGCCTCGTGAAGAGTGTAACAGAAGGAATAACTCTTCATTAAAAAAATTAAAACACAATCTAAAAGAAGGCCCAAAGTCCGAAGTCCATTCACATCCGCGTGGCTCACGAGACGCGGTCACGGCCTCAGCCCCAGCCCGTGCCCGACCCGACCCAACCTAGCCCAGCTCGGCGTGCACGTGCGCGTGTGTGGTGAGCTATGGCTTGGCTCTTAGAAAGCAACAAAGCCCAATGAAGGGAGTTCTATTATAAATGCATTAAAAGATCTCCCCACGGGCAATATGGGACTAAACACAAAAACCGATTTTTTCATTCTCTTGTCAAAACCAATTTTTGTAACATCACCTTGGGGGCTTACCCTTCATAAGAGGAAATAAAATTTTATTTAATCCAAGCATACTGATGACAAGAGCTTTGATCTCTTATATAGAGCCGAAGAGAAATTGATACTAATTCTTCGGGCAATATGAGACTAACATGTCCCTAAGCAAAGTAAAGAAGCAAAATAAATAATAAAAAAATAAAACAACTAAGTCCACATTGTCCAATACAATGATAATGGCTAACCGCTGAGCCAAAACAAAAGTAGGAGTGCAGTCTATTAGCGACCGCAACAATAATACACCCACAGGTCGGGTATGTTGTCTGTAGTGTCCTCACGTAATTGCTTTCACATACCTTGGATCTATTATACAAAAGAATGGAGATATTGATGGGGATATATCCAATAGAATTAGAGCATCTCCATGGGACTCACTAAAGTAGCTCTTTCGCTATTGTAGTGAGTGAATCATTCCACAATCCATCTCTGATCGACTCCCACTACCTTCACTAAAGTAGCTCTTCACTACTAGACTCGCTTCATGTAGCGAGCGGTGGGCATTCACTACACTATCGGGCCCTACAACAAGTGGTACGATCGGTTGTCATCCCGATGACGAAAATATTGAGAATTCGATCACACCACCGAGGATCCCCGCAACGGAAAGGTCACATCGAAGGCACAAAGAACTCCACCGGAAGATGGCGACCACCACCAACGAGAAGAACGAACAATCAATGCACACCAAAGCACCAAACAAGAACACAAGATGATTTCCGGCAACGACGATCTATAGATTCATATAGAAAAGGAATACAAGGAGTAAAACTCCAACCAATCCCTCTCCCAACCCACAAAGTGATCACCCCCAAGGAATAAGAAGATACCACAACCCTCTCACTCTAAGAACAAGAGAAACCCTCGTTCTAACCCGATGATGACTACCCTCTCTTTGATCTCTCAAAGAGCCTTTAGATCCTTCCTTCTTGTACTTCTTCTTATTCCTAGGGGTCCTTTTATAGCCCCAAGTTCATGCAAGGCATATGAGAGAAGATAGAAATAAACCCAAAAAAGCTCTCACAAAATCCCATTAAAATCATAACTGAACCATGTCCCCACTCATGCCTATCCAGTGCCTGGCGCCCCGGGAGCCAATTTCCTACTATCAGGCCCTGGCAGCCTCGGGTTCGTGCCCAGGGCACCCAGTCTGGTGCCCAGGGTGCCAAACCCTATTTTCGTGCCGTCTTCACTCCGTCTTCGCTCCATCTTTCGCCATCCTTTGCGAACGAACCTTGGATATATTGAGGGCTTGTTTTAAGCCAACATCCTCAATAATCTCCACATTAGCTTCAAACAAGACAAGAGCCTAACCTTGCACACGAACTTCATCTCTTTGAATTGTGAATCCATCTCCAGATCGCCATCGCCCCTTTGCCCCCAAACTGGGAGCCTAATCATCTAGCTTGGTGATTGCCCAAGTCGTTAGACTTGGTCAATGGAACCCATCTCTTAATCACCCTTGACCTTGAGCGAGATCCACCAGTATCCTTGCTCGTCATCGAACACCGCACCCTGTGTCACCGCTCCACCAGTTAATATGTATAGGCTTCTACTTAAGACCCCCTTCATGATCAAAGATTTGTTATCCCATACCTCTATAACTCTACTGCTTCCGATGAACTTATGCCTGAGAGAATCTAGTCTGGAAAGAGAGACTAAATTTTCTCGCCACCCCAAAACATGACGAACATCCTTGAGTATCTGTACTCGCCCGTCAGATATCTCAAGTTGAATATCCCTGACTCGCCTGATCGATACCTTGGAGCTGTCGCTAGTTATTATCCTGCCACCATTGCACTCCGTATACTTGTCGAACCATGTCCTGTGCGAACAGATATGATGTATGGCCCCACTGTCGATTATCCAGTACTGATCTGATATAGCATCAGTAGTAGCCATCAAGAGCTCCCCCATATCGATACTCACTGATGAGGCATAATATGCGGATTCATCATCTTGGACAACTATGTTGCTGTTGGAATTGGTGTGTTCTAAGCTTGTAAAAGTTTGAGTTTTGATAAAGGATGAATGTTATTCTATGAGATGCATGTTGGTACATAATATAATTGCGTGTTCTTATTAGAATAGAGAGTCATGGCTATATAGTAATTCACGGAGTCGAAGACTAAATAGGTTGGTCCCATGTAACCTAAATACGTTTGCAGCTATAATCAGGTTGGTCGCCTCGTCATGATAAACTGTTGATGATGACAATGCATGGGGAGTCTTTACCATAATCGTCACCTGGCACAGTGTCTATGACCGAACAGAACCAACACGGTGCACAAATTAGTGAGCAGACACTGGTGTACTAAGACGTGTTTCTGCTTATGGTAAAACGGTCCTAAACCCTGAGGAACCATGTCTAGTGGGCTAACCAGTTATGTGGTGTTTTGGCATACCAAATTATTAGGATCCCAGTTACGTGATCCAAAAACACGATGTACTGGGTTACCCAACTGGTGTCGCATCAGCATGCTACTCCTACGGGTTACCCATTACCTTAATCGGAGGTGCGCTCCTTAATCTGACTAACGTTATACCAAACCCAGGCCTAGTGGTCATCAGTTAGACTGTTTAACTGAGTTCGATTACTCGACGGGGTAATCAGTGGGTACGATATATGTACAACATGGAAGGAACCAAGTCATATGAACAATCGAGTCTGGCGGTCTTCTCCACCGCTCGAGTTGACTCATAGCACTGAGTGAAGGGACAACGAGTTTACCACTACTAAGCGGAGAGCAAGGGTATGCGAGAGAATATAGTAAGTCCGGGGGGAATAGAGTGCAACTTGCGTCGCACTCTGGGTGGCTACGTAGGTTAACTCGGACTCAGAGGGTTGATGGTACACTCGGGTAGTGGTGTCGACCGATTCCAAGTTAGAAGATATGAACCCTGGTCTCTGAAGGTTCCAGCTTATCCACACCTTGTACGGTTCTCGAATCATCTCCTCGATTCATAAGACGTAATAAGAGGAAGTAAATAGTCCAAGTCTAATACGCTCAATGTGTGCTTCGCACTAGTGCACGGTAGATGCGTATGCGCGTATACGCACTAAGATATAGATCCAGAGTAGTACGGAGACACACGTGGTCAATCCCTAACCCTAGTGATGTTTGTAACATAGGTGCGATGCACCGATACGTATTGATAGTTGATCAGATGACTTTACTAGGGGCACCCTAGGTGTTTACTAAGGGCACCCCAGTAATAGTGAAAGCACTAGTCATAATTCATGTGGGCACAGCATGCGTAGTCATAAGTGCGAAGGGAAACCAACTAGAGGTGTGCGGGTACCTTGGGAGACTAAGGCACCACCACACACTAGTGTGGCTGCCCCCCATATGAGGACAAAAAGCATGAGCCGCCCCCTTCCCTATCTTGTAGGGTTTGCATGTGCAAACTTCAAGGAAAAGGAAGGGCCGGGTTTGGAAGGTTTGACCATAAGGGGGCCGGCCATATGGGTCATAAAGGGTCGGCCTACATGGGAAATAGAGGGAGAGAAACAAGGGGGCCAGCCCTAGCTTCTTGGAGTGGTTAGGGGCCGACCACCATAAGGAGACGAAGAGAGGGGGCCGGCCACCTCTCTTGGTGCAAGGCAAAATTTGAACCCCCCTCTCTCTCTCTCTCTCTCTATCTCTCTCTCTCTCACCTCTCGTCTCCTTTTTGTGCACCCTCAGACTTCATTCTCACGTGACGAATCAAAGGCGAAGATGGGTCATTCCTCGGAGGCACTCAGAGATCCGGGAGTGATGTTCCGTATAATGGGTGAGATCTAGTGAACATCGAATGCTTTATCCTCTCACATATCCTCATTCTTTGCGGGAATTCTTCTGTCTCTATCGACAAAGAAGACAACCCTCCACGGTTAAAATATTCACATGAAGGTATGCATCGTTCTTACTCGTAATCTAGCGTAGTCTTGAATTGCATACATGCTAGACATTCGATTCGCTAGATTGACCTTAGGGCATTCATCTCACGTGCACATACGTGCACACACATTAGTTTCCTGAAAGTTTTATCGTGTAAAGTGCACCACGCACGGTCTTTCGATCGAAAAATCGCTTCCGTTGCGGGTCTCAACCATAGGATTTTTCCAACAATTCGTATCAAAGCTACGCTAGTGGTGTATGTTTCATGAAGATTCATGAGACTATTATGTGCGCGCATGATGAGCGCGAGATTTTATCAGGGTTCCTACGCTTAGATCATCCATATATATGTATATAGTATTTGTTCTATAAATCGTGCTTGCAGGGTGCTGCTAAAAGAATTTTCAGGATTGTGATTGCTTGGTACCGGTGGTCGGACCCCGAGTTAGCTTTTACTTGGATATGCTCTATTTGTTGTGTGGATGTGCTTTTAGAGCTATAGATAGGCGAGTGATGGGGTTGACCATCCTCGGTTCCCAAGGCTTTTGCTATGTTTGTTTTTCTTTCTTTTTAGGAAATTATGTATGACCGAGCACTTGCTCATAGCGTACTAAAACTTTTTCAGTTACAGATCAAGAAGAAAAACATGCCATGAAGATCCACTATCGGGAGCATGAGCAGAACCTTGGAGAATGAAGATGATCCGACAAAGTGCTCGCGAGTGCTATGAAAGAGCCGGATCGAGGAACCTTGCGAAGGAAGTTGAAGAGCCTGCGCTGTGCAAGTCAGGTTCAGGGGTCGGACCCTGAACTTGATTCAGTTTTTTGGTTATTTCCTTTTGTTTGTTCTTTATGTTTTATATCAAACCTAATGAGATAATCTTATTATTTGTCATCAGAGGAAGGCATTTCCCCTTCGGTCCGAGCAACCGTATTAGGATAGGATCCCACTATATTATGCCTATAATTTAATTAACTTTTAATGATAGTGGGATCCCATCACATATGGTTATGCCACCATTAGGTCAACACCTGATTAGTCGGGTGTGACTATTTGGCCAGCATCGAAACCTAAGATGAGATTGAGATCCACTAGACATCAATTGCCAAATTTATAAATAAGGCACCATAATTAGTAGGAGTTCCTTCCTATGTTTCTGACTTTAGGCTAGGCTCCAGGGCATTAGTGTGATATCCAGGTTTGTAGAGCATCGATGTTCTTGGGATATGTAATGTGATCCTTGAATAAAGAAATCCACTTGAGGTAGGGACTATGATATTCCGAGATCGATTAATGCTGGGCGAAGGGTTTGAAGCGCTAGTGGAAATATGGTATGACCAAGGTCTAGTACATAGGAGGTCGCTACCTTTGCATTTCATATACTCATACTTGCAAAATAACCCTCAATTTCAATAAGGGATGCAAGAGAGGACTCTTAGAGATCCTCTGGCCTCCACGGCCAACCACTTCGTGTTCGGGTAGGAAGGCGTAACTCAACATCCCCCTCAGGTGAGAGTTATATCATTCTATGCCAGATGACGTAGTGATCTTCCTTGGAATATGGCGATTACGGGGCCAGGAGAGAAGGATTTTTCTTACCCTCGTAGGGGCCGCATAAACTCCCGTGTCGTAATTACTTAGGCTCATGGGTAAGCATCTAAAGTGTATATGAGGCTTCCGTTGCTTTGCATGGGGATCACATGGCACTGGCCAAAAGACAACCATGGTCCATCAAAGCTCATAGGTGGCAGATTTTGATTAGGTCAAGGAAAGACCTATGCAAACGGATGACACTGCACACTGCCCCCTCGAGTGGGTGTAGTTGATTTCGAGATCTTGTACGCATGGTTAATTAATCCATAGAGATGTCTTCGCTTGAGGGTAGCGCTGACATTTGGATATAATTAGCTTGTTTTAAAATCCATAAAATGAGTTTTCATACATTCTCATTATTTAATCCTTTCTTTTCAGATTACCAAGTTAGACCCCATGTTCGTTATCCTAAATGACTACAAACTTATCGGTCCCAACTATGAGGACTAGAAGCACAATTTTTATCTGGTCTTAAGGATTGGTAAATACTTGGCAGCCCTTAAAGATCCTGAGCCAGACTTACCGGGACCCAATACCGTGGAGACACAATTGAAGGTGTTCACTGACTGAAAGGAATCTAATGAAATATATAAGTGCTATATAATAGCATCCTTGCAGACAACTCTACAGAAGCAAGTTGAGGATATGCCCGACGCTTCTGATATAATATTGTACCGAAAGGAGATGTTTCAGGGGCATAATCGCATTACGCAATACCTCAACATTAAGAAACTCGTCGGCACTAAAATATCTGAGGGAATACTAGTTCGGAAACACATACTAAAAATATTTGGGTTACAGAACGAACTATCATCCATGGACATTGTACTAGAGGGCGAGGTAATAACGGACATCTACCTCTCATCTCTGTCCGGAGCCTTTAAAGGCTTTGTCACCAATTTTAATCTGAACAAATTGGCAATAACAAATATGGAGCTTCTAGGAGCTTTCCAAGTAGTTGAGGATGGCTTCAAGCAGAAGGACGAAGCACTTCACATGCAACGCAGATCCTTCAAGAAGTTGGGTAAGAAGCCTCAGAGTAAGAAACACAAGAAGAAACCTAAGTCAGCACCTATGTAGAACTCTGTGTGGACCTCTAGATCTGGTGACTCAAAGAAACCGAGCACTAAGTGCTTCCGATGTGGCAAGAAGGGCCATTCAAAGGACTGCAAGAATCCTTAGAATATTGAAGAAGCTAAATCATAACTTTTTGTTATTGAATCATTTCTTTCAAGTAAAAGTACTTTTGCTAGTTGGATTATGGATTCTGGATCCACTAACCATGCATGTAACTTGTGGGGGAAAAATCTTCGTGCCGATCCGAAGACTCCGCCCCACTAGTTAATTGAAGTTGAGTGGTAGATCTGTGATCGATCTACTGACTGGAAGGTAGGTTTGAAGGTCGATGCCTGGGTGACTTTGAGTTACCACTTTCGATATGCAAACAGAGAGAAGGTTGACACAATATGTGATCTCGGAGTTCAGCCGAAGCCTACGTCTTCGTGCTATAGGGAGCAACCTGAATTCAATAATACTTCGCTCGAAGTGATCTCGACAGGCCAAGTATCACTGATCTCGTCGTGAGATTGAAGGAGATGGAATATCGAAGTCAGAGCTCTGGGTTTTTGGATTCTGGTCTCTGGTTTTGGATCTCCATCCTTTTACATTTGAAGGCTATGCTATTTATAAGAAACTTTGGAAGGCAATCTGGGGCAAATGGCAGTTTTTCCTGCTGTATCTGGGAATCCTCCAAGCAGGGCCGGTGGGTCCCGCTGTCGTCTCTGTGGACCCCCCAGGCAGGGCTAGTGGGTCCCGTTGTCGTCTCAGTGAACCCCCCCCTGGCAGGGCTGGTGGGTCCCGTTGTCGTCTCTGGGGACCCCACAAGCAGGGTCGGTGGGTCCCGCTGTCTGTGAAGCTTCTTGCCAAAATTTGCACCCACAGTTACCCCCTCCAAGTTAGATAGGGGCTAACCTGGCTGACTTGGAATTTAGGTGCAAAGTCCAAACCCCCTTCCAAGGCTATGTGCTAGTTGGCTTTCGTAGAACTCTGGTGTCTGCAAAGAAGAAAAACTCGTTGATAGATTGATTGCAGTAGATAAGCCAAATTCGTCCGATCAGCCAAATCTGATCGATCGGTTAAATTTGACCGATCGGTCCAGTTTGATTGATCAGTTAAATTTGTCCGATCGGTCGAATTCAACTGATGGAGCTTGGGTCGATCGAGCAGAAAGTAGGGGGTTTGCCAAATCCAAATAGAATATCGACCGATCGGTCGAATTTGCTTGATCGGTCAAAATTGTCCGATCGGATAGTTTTGACCGATCGGTCAGATTCAACCGATGGGAGTTGAGGCGATCGGGCAAAAAAGCACGTTTTCTGCCCGATCCTGTGGGAAATCAATCGATCGGTCGAATTTGTCCAATCGGTCAAAATTGTCCGATCGGACAGTTTTGACCGATCGGTCAAATTCAATCGGTGGAGGTTGAGGTGATCGGGCAGAAAAGCATGTTTTTCTGCCCGATCCTGTGGGAAATCGACCGATCGGTCGAATTTGTCCGATCGGTCAAAATTGTCCGATCGGACAGTTTTGACCGATCGGTCAAATTCAACCGGTGGATGTTGAGGCGATCGGGCAGAAAAGCACATTTTCTGCCCGATCCTGTGGGAAATCGACCGATCGGTCGAATTTATCCGATCGATCAAAATTGTCTGATTGGACAGTTTTGATCGATCGGTCAAATTCAACCGATGGAGGTTGAGGCAATCGGACAGAAAAGCACATTTTCTGCCCGATCCTGTGGGAAATCGACTGATCGGTCGAATTTGTCCGATCGGTCAAAATTGTCCGATCGGACAGTTTTGATCGATCGGTCAAATTCAACCAGTGAAAGTTGAGGTGATCGGGCAGAAAATCACGTGTTCTGCCCGATCCTATGAAAATTTGCCCGATTGCCTGCTTGTCAAATGGGTGAAGTCTTTGGAAGGTAATCGGTCAAAATTGCCTGATCTGACAAGTTTGACAAATCGGTCGCTGAGTCCTAGCTGCCGGTCGTAATCGGGCACTGCCTGCCGGTGTCAAGGAAGAGGAGATTGCCAATCCAGTCATTTTGCACTGCATCGAATGAAATAACCCTCTTAGAAACCGATCGATGAAATCTTGACCGGTTGTCGGTGATCGATCGGTCGCCAGCACCCGATCGGTAGTAGAGTTGACGTTGTCGGTGAAGATAGGAGACACTGTAGCTATGCTGATCGGAGTCAAGGGTGGCGTAGATGAGGCTGCTACTGGATTCACGACCTGCAACCACTTGGAGGGCCTCGGTGTTGCTTGTCATTGAGTGTCAGGGCAATAACTCGGACTTGTTGCCTGCCGAGGTGAGGAAGCCTGCCTCAGACTATATCTTCGAAGGCCAAAGCTATCTCCTTGGGCCGAGATGATGTCGATGTCTTCGAATGCCATGGCTGTCTCCTCGGGCTTATTTGAATAATGAAGGTTAGAATTCGGAGTATTTAGCATAGTGCCTTTGTATCGGTTGGTCTTAGGCGAAGCGCCGCCGTTTCAGTCGAACCTATATTGGGGCACGTAGCTTTTTACTATTGCAGGTTGGTCGATCGTGTCACAACGCGAACCGATCTAACTGTGGTGAGGCACGGGCGCATGTGTCCTTACGTGACAACGGGAGCGTGTGCGACACCAATGATTCGGAGTATTTAGCATAGCGCCCTTGTATCCGTTGGACTTAGGCGAAGCACCGTTTCAATCGAACCTATGTCTCAGGCACGTAGATTTGTACAGTTGTAGGTTAGTCGATCGTGTCGCAACGCGAACCGATCTAACTGTGGTGAGGCACGGGTGCATGTGTCCTTACGTGACAACGGGAGCATGTGCAGCACCAATGATTCGGAGTGCTCAGCGTAGTGCCTTTGTATCGGTTGACTTAGGCGAAGCGCCATTTCAGTCGAACCTACATCTCAGGCACGTAGCTTTGTACTGTTGTAGGTTAGTCGGTCGTGTCGCAATGCAAACCGATCTAACTGTGGTACGGCATGGGTGCATATGTCCTTACGTGACAACGGGAGCGCATGCACATCAATGATTCGGAGTACTCAGCGTAGTGTCTTTGTATCGGTCGACTTAGGCGAAGTGTCGTTTCAGTCGAACTTACATCTCAGGCACGTAGCTTTGTACTGTTGCAGGTTAGTCGGTCGTGTCGCAACACGAACTGATCTAACTGTGGTGAGGCACGGGCGCATGTGTCCTTACGTGACAACGGGAGCGTGTGCAACACCAATGATTCGGAATACTCAGCGTAGTGCCTTTCTATCGGTCGACTTAGGCGAAGCGTCGTTTTAGTCGTACCTACGTCGGGGCACATAACTTTGTTCTATTGCAGTTGATCGACCTTGGAGCATTGGTTGGATAGAATTAGAAATGAAATTTGAAGAGGCGGTGATCGCTCCGAACTATGTCTTCGAGTGCCAAGACTATCTCCTTGGACTTTGTCACATATCGAGGTGGCGAGTGCTCTTCGGACTTTGTACTCGAGTTCCAAGGCTGTCTCCTTGGACTTTCACCGAATGCCGAGGCAGCGAGTGCACCTCGGACTTTGCATTCGAGTGCCAAGGCTGTCTCCTTGGGCTTCGCCGAAGGCCAAGGCAGCGAGTTTATCTCGGACTTTATGGATATGTAATACATATCTTTGTCTATCACCTCATTGTAGTCTTCTGGCGAGCCCTTTCGTTTCGAACATCCCCCCCAATGTAGGGTTGGAGGAGAGTCAGAATTGAAAGGCTTAGGATATCGACAGGAGATGTCGACGATGGATTGTCTAGAAAGAGCGGGTCATTGAGCGAGTCTCGGGTTGAAACTGATGTCGTTGTAAGTAAAAGTTGAGATAGAATTTTATAGTCTTCGATATAATTTGAAATAGCTGTCATTTCATTGATAACTCGGAAGATGTTACATCATGGATTCTAGATGAGTGACATTCCGAGTTGTTGATAGTCTACGACGACCTTCTACTTTGATCGGTGGATGGGCTATTTCCCTTTGGTGTCGAAGGTCTTCTGAGGCTCTACGGGTCATCGTCTACCCGCCTTGGCCTCTTGGAGGTTCCTTCTTCAGCCTGAGTGTTGTGAACTTGAGCTGTTAGTTTTGTTGGTGTCTTATCAGAAAGGTGCTTCTCGAAGTCACGTTTCTTGCAAGCGACTTGATCGTTCTCCACCTCGATCTCTTTTTGAATTTGATCGAATAGCATTCCGAGAGAGGCAGGAGGATTGCCGATGAGGTCATTATAGATGTGGAGATCGAATCGAGGGCATTTTGGAAGGCTAACATGATAGCCTCATCATCCAGATGCCATCCTGAGAGAGTGGCGTGCTCGTTGCGGAATCTTCTTGTGAAACTGCGAAGACTCTCATCAGCACCCATCCTCAGCCTGTAGAGGGAATCTAGCTTCTTCTTTGGCTTCAAGTTGAGTTAATAATGTTGCACGAAGTGGTTAGCCAAGACTTCGAACTGGGTGATGGATCCAGCCTGAAGGTTATGGTACCAATCGAGAGATGGCTCGTTGAGGCTCCCGGTGAAGGTTCGGCAAAGCACGTTGTTCTCTTTCTTATGCGGAGTGAGGGCTTGCTTGAATGCTAGGATGTGAAGGGTAGGATCCCCTTTGAGGCAATTGAATTTGGGGAGAGTTGGAGTTCTCCATCCCTTTGGAAATGTCAATTGAAACAGACTCCGGTGGAGAGGTCCAGCAGAAGAGTACCCCTCTCTAAGACCATGCCCTCAACCTGGATGCAGATCGAGAGGCAAGATCGAGAGGTCTTATTCGGGCCTTTGAGTAGTTGCCGGATGGAGCCGATGATGAAAATTCATTCCAGCTTCATGTTGGAGTGGGAGGGATGGAGAAGCTCTGTTTTTTGAGGGTGCCCCTTTCATCTGGTGTCTCGCTCTTAAATTGGGCTTCGACTGTGTCTGTCTGACACAGTTGAGACTTGAGGATGATTGAGAGGACTCATCATCGATATGATCCCAGACACTCTGCTTCCATGGAGCAGCAGAGGGAGTTGGGTTGTGACGAATCCTCTTGCGGACTGCGGTGCCCATTGACCTTCATAGTCCAAAGAGGATCGATTACTGAGGTGGATCAACCCTTTCGTTGAATGAAGGGACGGGGAGAGCAATCCCGGCTTCGGAGGCTGCCTTCTTGAGAGCATCCCTTTCAACCATGAGGGTGACATTTTGCTTAGCCAGTTGCAGCAGCTGAAAGTCGACCGCAGAGATTTGGTAGGTGGATGGAGGGTCTTCAGCTAGAGCAGGGACAGTTTGCCCTATTGATTGTCGGAGAGGTGGGGCGATCGACCGATCTTCCACTTCCTGAATAAATTCGCATCTTGGGGGCAGTGAGGGGCTGCCCAAAATTGAGTCGTTGGCTCATCGATCAAGTTTCTAGACGAACTTGATGAGTGTTACTTCCCTCTGGATGATCCTGATGCTTCGTCCTTGCCATTTAGAGAAAACGAAGGATGCAACAAGTTTGCCGGTGTCCTAACGGTTGTCTGCTCAACCGAGGGGGTCGGGAAGTTTGGCTATCTAGACCGGTTGTCTGCTCAACCGATCTGATATTTGTTGCAGAGCGAACTTAGCTTTTCGAACGGATCCCACAGACGGCACCAAACTGTAGGGGAAAAATCTTCGTGCCGATCCGAAGACTCCGCCCCACTAGTCAATTGAAGTTGAGTGGTAGATCTGTGATCGATCTGCTGACTAGAAGGTAGGTTTGAAGGTTGATGCCTTGGTGACTTTGAGTTACCACTTTCGATATGCAAACAGAGAGAAGGTTGACACAAGATGTGATCTCAAAGTTCAGCCGAAGCCTACGTCTTCGTGCTATAGGGAGCAACCCAAATTCAATAATACTTCGCTCGAAGTGATCTCGATAGGCCAAGTATCACTGATCTCTTCGTGAGATTGAAGGAGATGGAATATCGAAGTCAGAGCTCTGGGTTTTTGGATTCTGGTCTCTGGTTTTGGATCTCCATCCTTTTACATTTGAAGGTTCTGCTATTTATAAGAAACTTTGAAAGGCAATCTGGGACAAATGGTGGTTTTTGCCGTTGTATCTGGGGATCCTCTAGGCAGGGCCGGTGGGTCCTGCTGTCGTCTCTGTGGCCCCCCAGGCAGGGCTGGTGGGTCCCGCTGTCATCTCGGTGGACCCCCCAGGTAGGGCTGGTGGGTCCCGCTGTCGTCTCTAGGGACCCCACAAGCAGGGTCGGTGGGTCCCGCTGTCTGTGAGGCTTCTTGCCAAAATTTGCACCCACATAACTCTCTTTAGAGTTTTCAATAAAGCAGAAAGTTGCTTGATAGAGAGGTGATATTGAGTATGGAAACTGAAACTATGGCAGCTATTGAAGCCATTGGAGATATTATTCTCAGTTTTTCAAATAATAAGACTATGACACGTAGAGATGTTTTTTATGTGCCGTCTTTGAGACGAAACTTGATTTCTATTTCCTCTTTGATTAATAGAAGTTATTCAGTTTATTTTGATACTTCTGATGTGTCATTTAAGCTGAATAGAATTTTTATATTAAGAGGAATAGTTCAGAATAATCTCTATGTTATCAATCCTATCTTTGAAAGAGAAAATACAATGACTTTAGTATTTCATATTAATTCATCTAAGCGTAAGAACCCTTCGGAAAATTTAACCCAATTATGACACTTGCATCTTGGCCATATTACCTTAGATAGAATCTATAGAATGGTAAAGGTCGGGCTTCTAGAAACAAATCCCTTGGAGATCCTACCCATTTGTGAATCCTGCCTGGAAAGCAAAATAACCAAGAGGGCCTTTAAAGGCAAGGGAGTAAAAACCACTAAGGTATTGGAATTAATCAATACAGATATGTGTAAACCCATGAGCGTCAAGACGATAGGAGGCCATGGGTACTTCATCACTTTCACTGATGATTACTCAATATATGGTTATATTTACCTGATGCATCGAAAGTCAGAATCCTTTGATATGTTTAAAGAATTCATGGCTGAAGTAGAAAAGCATACAAACAAATGTATAAAAATCCTTCGATCCGATCGAGGTGGTGAGTACCTATCTGACGAGTTTTTTAGTTATTTAATAGAGCACGGGATCACTTCCCAATTAGCTGCTCCAGGTACCCCACAACAGAATGGAGTTTCTGAAAAAAGGAATCGAACCTTATTAAACATGGTTCACAACATGTTGAGTTATGCTAATTTACCAATAACTTTTTAAGGATACGCCTAATAGATAGCACATATATTTTGAATCACGTCCCATTTAAATCAGATGGCCAGGAACATCTAGTTTGTAAGTTGCAGAAGTCTATTTATGGACTAAAGCAAGCATCTAGAAGTTGAAACATCTGTTTTGATCAGGCGATCCAGTCATATGGATATACTCAAAATGAAGATGAACCTTGTGTGTACAAAAGGAGTGACAAAACTACAGTGGTGTATTTAATACTTTACGTAGATGATATTCTACTCATTAGAAATGATGTAGGAATATTATCAACGGTAAATATTTGGTTGTCAACACAGTTTGATATGAAAGACCTAGGTGAAGCGGGTTATATTTTAGAGATCAAGGTAATATGAGATCGCTAGAACAGGATTCTCTCGTTATCACTAGCTGTATATATAGATAAGGTTATGATTAGATTTGACATGCAAAACTCCAAGAAGGGTTCCGTGCTATTCAGACATAGCGTGAAACTATCTAAGGATCAATGTCCTAAGATACTTGATGAGAGAGCGGAAATATAAAAGGTACTTTATGCTTCGGTAGTAGGTAGCCTAATATATGCTATGTATTATACAAGGTCAGATATCTGTTTCGCAGTAGGCATGATGGGTCAGTTTCAGTCGAATCTGGGTCCAGCTCACTGGATAGCTGTGAAGTGTATACTCAAGTACCTTCATCGGACGAGAGACTATGAGTTGGTTTACACTGCACAGGAACTAACACCGATTGGATATACTAATTCTAACTTTATATCAAATTTGAAATCAAGAAAATCGACATCAGGATTTGTATTTATATTAAGAGGAGTAACGGTTAGTTGGCAAAGTATGAAGCAGAAGTACATCGCGGACTCTACCATAGAGGCTGAATATATTATAGCATGAGGCAGCCAAAGAGGCGGTATGGCTTATGAAATTCCTTATAGACTTGGGATATGTGCCAGAGGTCCAGTTACCTATTGTGCTTTATTGCGATAATAACAAAGCAGTTGCACAAACCAAGGAGCCAAGGCACCACCAGAAGGGGATGCATATCGAGCACAAATTCCACTTGATTCAGTAGTTTCAAAAGTAAGGGCAAGTAGCAGTGATACAGATTGCATGTACAGATAATGTTGCTGATTCTTTTACAAAGGCGATACCTACCAAGGCATTCAAGTGGCATGTGGATGCGATAGGAGTCAAAACCGTTTTGCTAAGCTAGACCAAGTGGGATATTATTGGAATTGGTGTGTTCTAAGCTTGTAAAACTTTGAGTTTTGATAAAGGATGAATGTTATTCTATGAGATACATGTTGGTACATAATACAATTACGTGTTTTTATTAGAACAGAGAGCCATGGCTATATGGTAATTCACTAAGTCGAAGACTAAGTGGGTTGGTCCCATATAACCTAAATAAGTTCACAGCTATGATCAGGTTGGTCGTCTTATCATGATAAGTTATTGATGATGACAGGGCATGGGGAGTCTTCACCATAGTCATCACCAGGCATAGTATCTATGACCGAACAGAATCAACACGATGCACAGATCAGTGAGCAGACATTGGTGCACTAAGCCATGTTTCTGCTTAGGGTAAAACAGTCCTAAACCCTAAGAAAGTATGTCTGGTGGGTTAACCAGTTGTATAGTGTTTTGGCGTACCAAAGTGTGAGGATCCAGTTAGGTGATCCAAAACCATGGTGTATTGGGTTACCTAGCTGGTGTCGCATCATCATGCCACTCTTGCAAGTCATCCATATCCTTAACTGGAGGTACGCTCCTTAGTATGACTAATGTTGTACCAAACCTAGGCCTAGTGGTCATTAGTTAGACTATTGACCGGGTTCGATTACTCGGTGAGGTAATCAAAGGGTACGACGTATGTGCAACTTGGAAGGAACCAAGTCATATAAGCAGTCGAGTCTGATGGTGTTCTCTACCGCTCGAGTTGACTAATGGCACCAAGTGGAGGGACAGTGAGTTTACCACTACTAAACGGAGAGCAGGGGTATGTGAGAGAACATAGTAAGTTCGGGGGGAATAGAGTGCAACCTACGTCGCATTCTAGGTGGCTATGCAGGTTAACTCGGACTCTGAGGGTCGATGGTACACTCGAGTAGTGTGTCGACCGATTCCAAGTTGGAAGTTATGAACTTTGGTCCCTGAAGGTTCTACTTTATCCACACCTTGTACGGTTTTTGAATCATCTCCTCATTTCATAAGACACAATAAGAGGAATTAAATAGTCCAAGTTTAATACGCTCCGTGTGTGCTTCGCACTAGTGCACGGTAGATGCATATGCGCATATACGCACTAGGATGTAGATCTGGAGTAGTGCGAAGACACACGTTGTGATGACCAAGATCCAATAGGCTAAGAGCCAAGACTCCTGAGACTGTGATGCCAAGATGGATGAGGTGAGGTGAGGTGAGGTGTACAAGGCCACGAGTTAGCCCCACATCGCCTGGAGAGAAGGAGATCCTGAATTGCTTATATAATTTCCCCTCCCAAACATAGAAGATGCATTTTAAAACCGTGCGCCGCTACGGATTTTGTAAGAACTCTATAGTTAAGCGTGCTCGGGCGAAAGCAATACCAGGATGGGTGACCCCCTGAGAAGTCCTCATACGGGCACTGGCAAAGCGGAAAAAATCTTATATGTTTGGGGTGGATGTTACAAAATGGTATCAGAGCCGATTCTCCTCGCAATGGGGGAGTGTAACCCTGCACATAGACGTATAGCCCTAAGGGGGGTGGATTGTGATGACCAAGATCCAATAGGCCAAGAGTCAAGACTTCTGAGGCTGTGATGCCAAGATAGATGAGGTAAGGAGAGGTGAGGTATACAAAGTCACGAGTTAGCCCCACATCACCTGGAGAGAAGGAGATCCTGAGCTGCTTATATAATTTCCCCTCCCAAACATAGAAGACATTTTTTAAAACCGTGCACCGCTACAGATTTCGTAAGAACTCCGTAGTTAAGCATGCTCAGGCGAGAGCAGTACCAGGATGGGTGACCCCTTGGGAAGTTCTCGTACGGGCACGGACAAAGCGGACAAAATCTTATATGTTTAGGGTGGATGTTACACACGTGGTCAATCCCTAACCCTAGTGATGTTTGTAACACGAGTGCGATGCACCGGTACGTGTTGCGAGTTGACTGGATGACTTTACTAGAGGCACCCTAGGTGTTACTGAGGGCACCCTAGTAATAGTAAAAGCACTAGTCATAATTCAAGTGGGCACAGCATGCGTGGTCATAAGTGCGAGGAGCAACCAACTAGAGGTGTGGGGGTACATTGGGAGACCAAGGCACCACAACACACTAGTGTGACCGCCCCCCACATGATGACAAAAAGAATGGGCCGCCCCCTTCCCTATCTTGTAGGGTTTGCATGTGCAAACTTCAAGGGGAAGGAAGGGTCGGGTTTGGAAGGTTTGACCATAAAGGGGGCTGGCCATATAGGTCATAAAGGGGTCGGCCTACATGGAAAATAGAGGGAGAGAAACAATGGGGCCGGCCCTAGCTTCTTGGAGTAGATAGGGGTCGACCACCATAAGGAGAAGGAGAGAAGGGGCCGACAACCTCTCTTGGTACAAGGCAAAATCCGAATCCCCCCTCTTAAGCTCTCTCTCTCTCTCTCTCTCTATCTCTCTCTCACCTCTCGTCTCCCTCGTGTGCACCCTCGGACTTCATCCTCATGTGACGAATTGAAGGCGAAGAAGGGTCGTTCCTCGGAGGCACTCAGAGATACGGGAGCGACGTTCCATACAACGGGTGAGATTGGGTGAACATCGAAGGTTTCATCCTCCTGTATATCCTCGTTCTTCTTCTCGGGAATTCTTCCGTCTCTATCAACAAAAAAGACAATCCTCCGCGGTTAAAAGATCCGCATGAATGTTTGCATCATTCTAACTCGTAATCTAGTGTAGTCTCGAATTGCATGCATGCTAGACATTCGATTCGCTAGATTGACCTTAGGGCGTTCGTCTCACGTGCATATACGTGCATGTACATTAGTTTCATGAAAGTTTTATCATGCAACATGCACTACGCATAGTCTTTCGATCGACAAATCACTTCCGTTGCGGGTCTCTACCCTAGGATTTTTCCAATAGTTACTGCAAAATGACCCTAAGCAATCCAGTCTTGCTCCACCTTTCCACATCCACTCTGATTTGTAGTGCCCGGATCTAACGCACTTCCAGCACGAACCTTGCATCTTCTTCTTCCTGCCCCCCGCTTGTACCGTCAACAATTTGGCTTGGGTGTCGATCCGCAACCACCTCGCTTGTCCCCTTCAAACAAACTTCGTTCGAGAAAATGTAGCCTTGACATCCTCTATCTTTATTAACTCTTTCCCATAGAGTATCGTGACCTTCAGATGCTCGTAGGAATGGGGTAACAAGCCAAGAAGAAGTAGCGCCTTGTCCGTCTCCTTTATGTCTTCACCAATATTAAGTAACTCTTCTGTCAATTGATTGAAGATCGAGAGTTGCTCAGCGATCTTTGTACCTTCCATCATCTATAGATTGTAGATCTTCTGCTTTAGGTACAATCGGTTTGTGAGCGACCAGATCATGTACATGCCTTCTAGAGTTTTCCATAATTTTATCGCAGAAACCTCCCTGGAGACGTTCGCCAACACGACCTTAGCAAGACACATCCGGATCACGCTCGCCGCCTTCAAATCATATTCAATCTACTCGTTATTCGATATCTTGTCTGGCTTGATGCCCTTCAAAGCTCAATGCAATCCGCACTCGATCAATGCATCTCTGACTTGTATTTGCCACAAGCCAAAGTTGATCTCACCATCAAACTTCTTGATCTCGAACTTCATGTTCGACTTAGAGAGCGCCATCTCCGATTTCTCTACCTTCAACCTTGAGCCTCAGGAATCGCCCAACGAGAAGAGCTTTGATACCAGTTGTTGGAAATTTGATACCACCATCAAGGCTTCCTGCAACGGAAGGGTCGCTTCCAAGGCGCGAAGAACTCCACCGAAAGATGGCGACCACCACCAACGAGAAGAACGAACAATCAATGAACACCAAAGCATCAAACAAGAACACAAGATGATTTCCAACAACGACGATCTATGGATTCACTTAGAAAATGAATACAAGGAGTAAAACTCCAACCAATCCCTCACCCAACCCATAAAGAGATCACCTTCAAGGAACAAGAAGATACTGCAACCCTCTCATGCTAAGAACAAGAGAAACCCTCGCTCTAATCCGATGATGGCTATCCTCTCTTCGATCTCTCAAAGAGATTTTAGATCCTTCCTTCTTGTACTTATTCTCATCCTTAGGGTCCTTTTATAGCCTAAGTTCATGCAAGACATAGGAGAGAAGATAGAAACAAACCTCTAAAAGTTCTCACGAAATTCCACAAAAATCATAACCGAACCGCGTCCCCGCTCGTGCCTATTGAGTTCCTGGTGCCCTGGGCACCAGAACTGGTGCCTTGGGCGCCAGTTTCCTACGATCAGGCCCTGGCAGCCTCGGGTTGGTGCCCAGGCCCTATTTTCGCACCGTCTTTGCTCCATCTTCACTCCGTAACCGCTCCGTCTTTCGTCATCCTTCGCGAACGAACCTTGGACATGTTGAGGGCTTGTTTTAAGCTAACATCCTCAACATAAAAAATTCAAACCCACCCCACTACAGCGATCTGTGTAATGGTCGACTATCCAACAACCCCAAATCAATTCAAACCCTTCCACTTTTGAGGCAATCTGTGCAACGCTAGTTCCCTATTTTGTCTTTCCAAGAAATAGGGAAAGAATAAGGAGTCCCTTAGAGTTTGTTCCAAAAAGTGGCTCCCTCTTTTGTTGAAAATCTCATATGACTCTCTAGAATAGGGAGTGGCTCTAGAAGATTCTTGGAGATGCTCTTAGAGTTGGCTGGATGAAGTGGAGAGGAGATTTGGGGGTTTCATGTGACCAACACATCACTTTAAGATTTGAGGGTAAGTTTTAGAAGACAGTAATAAGGCTAAAAGTCATCTTTGGCTCAAAATATTGTGTAATAAAGAGGGCTTAAATACACATGTTGAGCTTAGGTGCGATGATGTTATTGAGATAGTTGTGCAATAGTACTATAAGGATAGGGCGAGAAATGAGTATACTAGAATCAATGAAGGAGTTGCACCTATTGAGGACAAAATGAACAAAAATAAGTTTTAAGATGGAATGTACATATGCAAGAGAAAAGAGAGGGCCACAATAAGGAGACGCTCTCATATTACTCTATAGAGGTTGAGAACATAGGGAAGACCTGAAATAACATTGATAAATGTTGCCAGAAAAGACATGGAGCTAGAAGCGTAGTGACAACATACATAACGTTTAGCAAGAATGACTTGACAAGAAAGATTCATAAAACCGAGTCCAAATAGATAAGATTAAGTTAGATGGGTATGATCATGGTTATTTTTACACTTTGTTTAAACTAATGATTTTCAAAGAATCATAAGCCATTATCCATGTCATTGTACAATTTCTTCTCTCCTTGGATGTAGAAGCTTAAACTACGCACCGAACAAGGTAGATCTACATATCTTCTAACTGACCTTTTTAGTTTCTTGACACATGCCCCTCTCTTGCCAACTTGCCTTGGTCATGCTTTCGACACCAATCTTAAAGGATTGATCCTATGTTCATCGCCGTTCAAAAACTATTTCTCAATATTCCTTATAGTCAACCTCATCTGAGTTAAGACTTGCATGATGATGATGAAAAGATTCTACATATAGACTTGTTCTAGTGGACGTATTGGATTTGCACCTCTACTTATAGTGTTATTGTGATGACCAAGAGCCAATAGTCAATAGTCAAGATTCTTGAGGCTGTGATGCCAAGATGGACGAGGTGAGGTGAGGTGTCCAAAGCCACGAGTTAGCCCCATATCGCCATGAGTGAAGGAGATCATGAGCTACTTATATAATTTCTCATCCCAAACATATAAGATACATTTTTAAACTGTGCATCACTACAGTCCCGTAAGAACTCCGTAGTTAAGTGTGCTCAGGCGAGAGTATAGGATGGGTGACCTCCTAGGAAGTTCTCGTGCAGGTATGGGCAAAATGGATAAAATCTTATATGTTTGGGACGGATGTTACAAAATGGTATCATATCCGGCTCTCCTCCCAATGGGGAGTCTAATCCTATATGTGGACGTGTAGTCCATAAGGGGGTGGATTGTGACAACTAAGATCCAATAACCAATATAGCCAATACTCCTGAGACTGTAATGCCAAGATGGATGAGGTGATGTGAGGTAAGGTGAGGTGTCCAAAGTCATGAGTTATCTCCACATTGTCTGAAGAGAAGGAGATCATGAGCTACTTATATAATTTTCCCCCATAAATATAGAAGATATGTTTTAAAATTGTGCATCGTTAGGAATTTCGTAAAAACTCCATAGTTAAGCATGCTCGGGAAATAGTAGTACTAGGATGGGTGGCCTCCTAGGAAGTCCTTGTGCTGGCACGAGCAAAGCGGACATTTTCTGTGTTTGGGGCGGATGTTATAAAATAGTATTAGAGCTTGTTCTCCTCGCAATTGGGGGTCTAACCCAGCACGTGGACGTGTAGCCCTTAAGGGGGGTGAATTGTGACGACCAAGTGCCAATAGCTAAGGCTCTTGCGATTGTGATGCCATGATGGATAAGGTGAGGTGAGGTGAGTTGTCCAAGGCTATGAGTTATCGCCACATCATCCGGAGAGAAGGAGATTATGTGCTACTTATATAATTTTACCGCCCAAACATAGAATACCCATTTTTAAACCGTGCGCCACTACAGTCCTGTAAGAACTGTATAGTTTAGTGTGCTTAGGCGAGAGTAGTACTAGGATGGGTGACCTCCTTGGAAGTTTTCGTCGGGTATGAACAAAGCGGATAATATCTCGTGTATTTGGGATGGATGTTACCAACCCAACTACTACCATGCATGCCGAAGGCTGTAAATGGGCCGAATTTGCGTCGGGTCAACCCAAGCCCGGGCTCAGTCCGAACTTGTGAGTGTGTGTCCAAACCTGGTCCAGACCCAAATTAAATTTTTTGGTCTTTGCACAAACTTGACCTAAAGGATCTTTTTATGAAACCCAGTCCATGCCTGGTCCAAATCAAACATGAACCTCTAGCAAGGTATATGCTTCAAGATTCTTTATCTTCTCCTACATGACAAAAATATAAAATATATGTGAAGTAATACTCCTAAAGTCTCGGCCATTAATATTTGTGAAGTAGATGCGTAAAATTGTAATTTACTGTATATAAAAAAAATTATGAAATAATTCGGACTTTGTGTCGGGTTAGCGGTAGCCCATACACAATCTACAGTACAAGTGGGTCTGGCCTGACGGCCTTGGGAGGGCTGAGCCCATTTACAGCCCTAACCATGCCGCTCTCTAGTTGCACACGTGCACACCGTATGAGATGCTGTAGTGGATGGACAGCTATGATTCGGCTGGAGATCCGGTGTCGTTTGGAGGTTGGACGGCTATGATTCTGTTGAATCCAGAGTTCGTGCCAGTCTTTTTTTCTTTTATTTTTTTTTGTTTCGTTTTATAGTCTCTCTTTACTCTTCCTCCTAGGGGTGGCAATGGGTCGTGTCGGGTCGGGTTCATGTTGTGTCTAGTTTCGGGTCATGTCCAAAACCCTTAGACCCAGACCTGACCTGCTTAACTAATCGTGTCTAGATTCTAAACCCGTACCCGACCAGTTTATAAACTGGTTGACCCGATAAGATCCGTTTACCACACGGATTTATTCAGTTGACCCGATCCGACTCAACCTGACATTACCAGATAGACCTGCTAATACTATATATTATAGTATTGGATTGCGGGTAGACCCGACCCGACCCAACACGATCTGGTGAATTTTAAACGGGTCTTCCCAGGTCTACCGTGTACAGACCCTAAACCCGGACCCGATCCATTTATTAAACGGGTCTATTATGTCGATCCGTTTATAACCCGAACCCATTTAGCCATGATCCAGATCCGCTAACTTTGTGTTGGGTCGTGTCGGATATACCGTGCCGGGGCTGAAATTACCAGCTCTATTTCCTCCTCCAGTCCTCCTCCCTTCTCAGTCAGATTATAAACTTTTTTAGTTTTTGTTACTCTCTCTCTCTTTCTCTCTCCACTTTGACTCTTATTCTGTGCCCAATTTGTGAGGGGTTTATTAGAAGTTGGCCACTACTAATCTAAAGGTCTGAAACTGAACACGCGGTCGGTCTTTCCCGGAAGATTCCAAATACGACAGATGGGATGAAAAGTATGCCAAAGCATGGACTAATAGTACGTTGATGGACGGAATCAAGATTTTATATTGAGAGCGGCCAAAGCATAATATCTTTATTTTGGAGGAGTCAAAACATGGACTAAAAAAATATTATATATTAAAATTTAAAACTTTTAGTATATAGTATTTTTTTAAAAAATAATTGAGGAGGGGGGGCCTTGGCCCATACATTGTTCCGTCCTCCAATATTGTGTATGCGGAGAAAATATTTAGTAGGACGGATCTATCACCTCATCATGCACACACATAAATCTCACCATCTCCAGCCCGTGCCGAAGCTCCTCTGATGCTCACTCCACTCAGATACAGCCATGGTCGGATAGATTCACTTCAAGTCCGGTGGCCACAAGCTACGATCGACCCTGATCCTACTCTAGCCATCTAACTCTTGCGCCAGCTCCGAGCACCGACTCGCATCTCCCCTTTCTCCCCCTAGGGTTAGGGTGTCACCGAGTGACATCTCAGCCTCCTCGGACGCCGCCAGTGGCTCCGGGGAGGCTAGGAATTGGGTCCAATCTGTTTTGGGGGTGAAATCTAGCCCCCGTCCATCCCTCTGTGTATAGGGGATTCTCCGGCGATCGGATTTTTGTGATCGGAGTGCTGGAGTCGCAATGTTCTCTTCCTCTACTCGTCTAGCATCCGTAGCACGGTGTTGGTGGCCGTGTTCTTACCGGGTGCTGCAGGTGGGTCGGCTCTGGCCCCGACGTCAAGTATCTCCGCCGGTGGTTTTTTAGGCCGCCTCCTTGGGGCAGTGAGTAGCTCGTGTGTCCTAAGGCGACGACAGCGGTCGATGGTGGTTGGGAGGCCAGCTACGACTCTAATCTTGGCTGCTGTGTTGCTGAAGGTGGTGATAAGTCGCTGTTCTTTTTTGTGCTTTGATCTAGTTTAGAGTTTTGTGGATCTTGGCCTGATGTTATCCTGGAGCTAGTCGGGTTTTTCACCGAGGAGTGGTTTGTTTTTCTTTAGTTTTAGGGTTTGGTACCAGCAAAGGTGCTATCTTGGTTTTAGTGAGCGCCAGTGATGGCGCTTCCTTCCCCGCCTGGTGCGGTTTCCCTCCTGTCTGGTGGCGGTCTTTTCCATCAAATGGTGGTCGATGTTGTATTATTTGCCATTGGCGGTGGATCTCACTGTGCTACGCCGGCATGTGGCACCTCCAGGGGTCTGTTTGTGACCTTCCCCTTCCAAGAATACCAAAAAAAAAACCTCTTGCGCCGACAATCTCTCTCAAGAGCTAGATCTGACCCAAGCTCTATCCTTAAATTTGTTGCTCCATGTGTCATAATATCAGTGGACGGATGCACCGCCCGTGCATGGTGATGTGGTAGGTCCGGTCCACTGAATATCTATATAACCAAGGCGGCAGTCTACATGCTGACTATGATGAAATGGAACAAAAAACTGACTAGACAAAAAAAGCCTGACTAAATCAAAACACACCTCTTTTCCCTCGATCTCTCTCTCTCTTCCCCCGATCTCTCCCCGTCTCTCTCTCTCTCTCTTCCCCCGATCTCTCTCCCCGTCTCTCTCTCTTCCCCCGATCTCTCCCCATCTCTCTCTCTTCCCTCGATCTCTCTCTCTCTCTCTCTGCATCTCTCTTTCATCTTCATAACTCTCTATCTGTATCTCTCTCTCTGCCTCTCTCTCTCATCTCCAATCTCTCTCTCTCTCTCTCCCACAATCTCTCTCTCTCATCTCCATCTCTCTTTTCGTATCTCTCTCTCCGATCTCTCTCTCTCTCTCTCTCTCTCTCTCCATGTATCTCTATCTCCGTCTCTCTCTCTCGATCTCTTTCTCTTTTATCTCTGTAACTTTCTCTCTCAGTATCTCTCTCTCTCCGTCTCTCTCTCTCTCTCTCATCTCCGTCTCTCTCTCAGTCTCTCTCCGATCTCTCTCTCTCTCTTCGTCTCTCTCTCTCTCTCCGTCTCTCTCTTCCCCCGACCTCTCTTCTCCTGATCTCTCTCTCTCTCTCTCCGACCTCTCTTCTCCCGATCTCTCTCTCTCTCTCATTCGTATAGAAGAGGTCCATACACGATCCATACCCAATCGAGTTTCAGGTTTTGGGTATGAATTGGCTATAATTCTGTCTCATTTTATCCATTATTTAGGTAATTACTTGAGGAAAAAAAAAGGGTTAATGTGTGAGCGATCCCTGACAACAGATCCATCGTATGAACATGACACCTAAAAGTTTCATTTAGCCTAAGATCCATGTCTTATTTGTTAAACCCAAAACTACCCCCAGCTTCTTCTCCCATCTTTTTCGAGCAGCTCCATCGGCGGCGGCTGCAGCAGAGGCGGCGGGGGCAACAACCAGTAGCTTTGGTAGAGGCGGTGAACACTGGAGTTGGTGGGGGCAAAGTCAACGGCAGCAGCGAGCAGCAGAGGCGGTGGCGGCGACGTTAGCAGCGAGCAACAAAGGTGGTGGCGGCAGCGGTGAGCAACAGAGGCGGTAGCAGCGACAACAACGAGTATCTCCGGCAGCGGCGACGTCAGCAGCGAGCAATAGAGGTGGTGGCGGTAGCGGCGAGCAACAGAGACGACAACAGCGGCGACGACGAGCATCTCCGGCAGCGGCGACGTCAGCAGCGAGCAATAGAGGTGGTGGCGGCAGCGGCGAGCAACAGAGACGGCAACAGCGGCAACGACGAGCATCTCCGGCGGCGGCGGTTCGGTGGTTCGGTTGAGGTTCCTAGGTCTAGGGTTCATCCCTTTACCTGTAGATCTTAGGGTTAGGGTTAGGGTTGGTTCAGTTCGGTGGCGGCAAGTAGATCCGGCGGCGGCGACGTTTGGTGTTTCGATTCGATGGTTCAGTGGCGGCTTGCAGGTATATTGCCATCGAAAGTGGCCGCTTAGGTGGTAGTGAATGTCCCAACAGTGCCCACTATTGGTGGTGTCGGGGTTGTCGATCCATCGGGACGGGGCCGGTGTTGCCGCTGAAAGTGTTTTGTTCCGAAAGGCGGTCAGGTGTGTTGTTGCCGAATATGACGGTAGGGGTAGTGATGCCCTGGGGATGTCTTGCCGCCGAAGGCGGCCCGTTGTATTATTGACAGGTGTGTTGCCTCCAAAGGCAGCTTGCTGCAGTGCCGACAGGCACGTGCATGCACTAGTATTTATCAATATAGGTGTGAAGATCTGTGCAGCAGCTTGTACCAGACGTGGACCTAGTGGAGATGGTGGGTGGGTTTTGAAATTTCAGACTCGACCCGATAGATCCTCAGTTGCATCACAAAATATGGGAATCATTTTTTTTTCACAGCAACCATGGGTGATCTATTCATGATGCACAGACCTAAAGAAAATATGGGAAACATGTTTTATGAGCTAGACGATACTGGTACATGAGGAGCATGTTTTCGAGGAGTTTGCACTTTTATTAGGGTCCGTTTTTTTGGCAAGATATAAATGGGATGAGAAATTCATTTGCTTGAGATATTTACAGCAAGGACAATGATGCCTTGGGAATCGTCATTTTCTTTTCAGTTGGACATATCCATCTAAATTTTTGATGGATCAAATACTGAATCGTCCGTGGTGGGCAATCAATGTCCAACCAATTTTGATGGGGACTCTAATGTGCCACCAAACTAGAAAAAAATATTAAAAAACCATTTACTTGGGATATTGGACAAAAGAACATGGTACAAAGCGAGATTACGTGAGTAAATCAATGTCCAACCTAATTTGCTCACCAAAAGAACGGATCCTTAGGGAATTTTTATTGACACCTCTCAAATCTTTCAAGATGCTCGCCTTTTTTGTTGTTGTTGAATAACAAGCATCTCTCACTTATCATGATTGGTACTTCTCTTCTTTGTTGGAGGTGTACCCTATTTAAGTACTCCCAGTATGGACAACGTGGATAGAATTTTTCCTTAAAACTGTTGTTGCCTTGTTTGCACGTGTAAATCCTGGTCGTTGATGTTATGTTGATAGGGTTATAAAAATTTAAAAAATAATAGCATTAATGCCTCTTTCCTATTTCAATCCTTGAGTCTCATTGAGCCCATGCTCTAGCGCACTGTCCTCTGACCGACTGGCCTGTCCTTTAAAAAACAAAAAAAATATTCTCTTTGCTTCCTACATCTCTCTGCATTATTGGTCCTTGTCTGTCTGTATTTGGAGAGTTTGGTGCCCCTTCCTTGACAAGTATCATGGTCGTTTGCCTCTGGGAGTTGCTTGTGAAAACTACACTGAGAACGATTTTGTTCCAACCCAACCTCTTTAAGGAGGTGGGAACAAAATCGTTCTCAAACTACACTCTCATCTGAGACCACCAATTTGGATCACCCAAGATGTCTGCTTTGCATCTTCAACTCTCCCACACGCAATAAAAAATTCGACCAACTCTTTGAGAGACTTCCAATTGAACGCAACAGATTTTGTGGAGCAAAACGTATGGTTAATCCTTTCCAAAAAAAAACCGTGTGGCTAACTCTTTGTCTTTCAGTGACCTTTACTTGTTTTCCTTGAGTCTTCGAAAACCAATTTACTCATCCATGCCCAACTGTCTCCTCGTTTATGCGTCGATTGTTGAAGGCCAGCTCAAGTTCATCCAACAACTCACCCAGGCGAAGATGACGCCTCCGTCTAATAACTCGGGTGCTATGTGTGGGTTCATAAAATATCCACACCCTTACTTGATCTTACAACCAAATTTCTTCAAAATAGGATCTGCAGATTGAAGCATGAAAAAGAACAAAGCAGAACCCATTCACTCCTTTAAAACAGAATTAAGTCATCATATTCGAAAGCAGTAACCGACAACCCCTTCGAAAAAAGGAATGTGTCGAACCCCTTCTTCTAAAAGACAACCATCCGTGGAGCGCCCAAAGACGAGTACTCTCAAACCGACTCAAGAGTGACAGTTGTCCATAAAAACAAAAGGCCACACGTAGTTCACCTTACGAAGATAGACAATCGCACAGAAATGAGAGGACCAACTTACACCAACCCATGTGGGGGATGTTGGATCTGGTCGATCCCTTTATGAGGCCCGTGTAACAGAAAGATGTCGAGGTGTGAAGAATTCCACCGATTAATATAGATCCACCACAAACGAGAAGAACAAAACAATCACCACACCAAGTACAAAGAACAAACACATGATGATATTCGGCAATCGACGATCAATGGATTCATTAAATAAAAGGAACACTACAACATGTATGACTTTTAGCGACGGGTAGAACTACCGCTAAACATCCAACAAACTATCCCTCTCCCACCCACAAAGAGATACCCCCAAGGAGGAAGAGATCCTGTAGCCCTCTCACCCCCAAGAACAAGAGAAACATTTGTGGGGGAGGATTTCATGGCTGTCGTACTTGCCCCTCCTCCAACAGTCGATTAAAGGTTTGACTCTTCAGGATGTGGCGCACTTTGAAGCGCTAAGCTGTGACTTGCTAGGCTATCACACAAGCACTGTAGGGTAGAGAGAGAGTTGACACTAGATGTGGTGAGGAAATTTGGCGAAGCCTATGTCTCTGTGTGGTAAGACGTAACCTTTGAATCCACTATCTCTAAGTAAACAGTAGAGCTACTCTCGACAGACCGAGGAGTGCTTCTTACAAGTAATCAGAGGATGAAAAATGAGTCTGAAAACCAGAAAGCTCAGGGAGCTCTGGAAAACAGAAAGTGGGTTTCTAGTCTGGAATTTGGATCTGGATTATTTCACAGGGTTGGCTATTTATAAGGGCTTAGTTTATTTGAAGAGTATTTTAAGAATATTTCCAGGAATATCCGGGGTTTGGTAAATACCGGGGGGATTTACAAAACCCCAGATAGTGCAAATGGGCCCCAAGCAGGGCTGCGGGTCCCACCGTCATACTTGTGGACCCCAAGCAGGGCTGCGGGTCCCATCGTTGAACTCGTGGGCCCTAGGCAGGGCTGTGGGTCCCATCGTTGAACTTGTGGGCCCTAGGCAGGTCTGCGGGTCCCACCGTTGGACTCGTGGACCCTAGGCAGGGCTATGGGTTCCACCATTGGCGTTAGCCAAATTTTGTACCCACAGTTACCCCCTCCTAGCTAGATAGGTGTTAACCTAGCTGGCTGGAATTTTCTAGTGCAAAGCCGGTCGCTCGTCTGTCGACCATCTGTTCGAAAATGTTCATCATGCATCAGCCGGATCGTTACGTGGGGCTGACCGTTGTCTACCTGCTGACCGGTTGCGCGGGGTCGATCGTTGTTTGTTTATCGACCCCCTATCCAGGGTCGACCGTTGTGCGTCTGCCGACCCATTGCGTGGGGCCGATCGTCGTCTGCCTGCGAACCCCCTGTCCGGGGCTGATCGTTGGGCCCGCCGACCCCCTGCCAGGGGTCGACCATGTGTGCGTCTGTCGATCCGTTGCGCGGGGCCGACCATTGTCTATCTACCGACTCCCTGTCCGGGGTTGACCGTCGTATGTCTGTCAATCCCCTGTCCGACTGCTGTCTGTCTGCCGACCCCCTGTCCAGGGCCGAAGATTGCGCCCGTCGACCCCCTACCAGGGGTCGACAGGGTGTGCGTCTACTGACCCGTTTCGCGAGGCCGACCATCGTTTGTCTACCGACCCCCTATCCGGGACTGACTGCTCTCTATCCACCGACACGTTACGCGGGGCCGATTGCGTGTGTGTTACCCCCTCCCAGTTGGGTAGGTGGTAACCTGGTTGACTGGGGTCACAAATATAGCCAAGCGCATGATGGTTCGGGCCAAAACACCTGGGGGGCTTCGGTCCAAAAAAAACTGGGGCAAGGGGTTTTGGTCAAATATTCTGGGAGTTAGGTTTTTATCCAAAAAACCCTGGGCTCTATTTTTAGTCAAAATTGGTGGCCGGGGGGTTATTGGCAAAATTTGCAGGGGCGAAGGGTTTTTGGGCAAAAATCGCAGGGTTGGGGGACATTCGGGTAAAAATCCCAGGGTCGGGTGGTGGGGGGGGGGGGGGGGGGGGTGGGGTTGGGCCAAAATCGCAGGGTCGGGGGGTTTTGGGTAAAAAACCCAGGGTTGGGGGGTTTTGGGCCAAAATCGGAGGGTCGGGAGGGGTTTTGTGCAAAAGGGGAAAGTTGGGGTCGGGCCGTAGAGTCTGATGAACAGGGGAGGGGGGAGGTGGCTAGGTAGCGGCGGCTCGGGTGGCGGTTGTAGGGCGCGATGGAGGGGGCGGGCATGGGTTTGGGTTCGACTGCAGCGGCGGTGGCCGGGCACAGGGAAGGGACGGCAGCGCAGGGGGGTCAGGTGGGAGGTCGGGCGGTGCGAGGACGACGGTGCAAGGGCGGTGCAGGGGGGTCAGGTGGGAGGTGGCGGTCGGGCTGCGGGAGCTTGTGGCCGGGCGGCGGGAGGTGGCGGCCGGGTGGCGAGAGGCGCGCCGGGCGGCGGGAGTGGCAGGAGGGGGGGGGGGGGGGGTCTTGCAAGAGGGGGAGGGGCCTTGGAAGATGTTGTTTTTTTTTTTTTTTGCCACCCTCTCACACTCTAACTCTCTCTCACACCCCACTTAAAAATCCGAGAGAAGGGCTGCACAGTTGAGACCGAAGGGGGTCGACATGAGCCGAGCCGAGCTTTGGCCTGCTTGAGCTTGCCTTGTAACCCATCAAACTCAAACGAGCTTGTCGGCGCACGTTGTTCAGCGTCGACAGTCGGGCTCGCCGATGTGTTGTCCGATGACGGGAAACGCGGCTGCCGCCGCGTTGTCCAGCGTCGGCCGTCACGCCCGTCGCTGCGTAGACCGACGTTGGTGGTCGCTCCCGCCGACCCCCAGCCAAGGGCCGTCCGGGGGTGCATCCACCGACGTGTTGTCCGATGACGGGCATCGCGCCTGACGATGTGTTGTCCGGTGTTGGCTGTCGCGTATTGTCCTGCGTTGGCTGTTGCGCCCGTCGACCCCCTGCCAAGGGCCGGTCGGGGGTGTGTCGATCGATGCGCTGACCGGCGATGGCCGTCGTGCCTGTCGCCGCATTCTTTGTCGGGCACCCAGGCAGCAACGATAGCCTCTGACTTTGTCGAGCGTCGAAACGGCGATAACGGCCTCAGACTTTGTCTTTGAATGTCGAGACGGAGGTCGCCTCGGGCCGAGATGGTGCCAACGTCTCGGGTTTCGTCAGGTGCCGAGGCAGCGAAGCCTGCCTCGGACATCGTCATCAAATGCCGAGGTAAAGGTTGCCTCGTGCCGAGACGGTACTGACGTCTTGGGCTTCGTCAAGTGATGAGGCGACGAAACCTACCTCGGGCTTTGTCTTCGAATGTCAAGGCAAGGGGTTTCCTCGAGCCGAGACGGTGCCGACGCCTCGGGCTTCGTCAGGTATCGAGACAATAAAACTTGCCTCAGATTTTGTCTTCGAATGCCGGGGTGAAGGTCGCCTCGGGCCGAGACGATGCCGACATCTCGGGCTTCGTTAGGTGTCGAGGCGGCGAAGTCAGCCTCGGACTTTGTCTTTGAATGCCAAGGCGAGGGTTGTCTCGGGCAAAGATGGTGCCGACGTCTCGGGCTTCGTTAGGTGCCAAGGCGGAGAAGCCTACCTCAGACCTTGTCTTCGAATGCCGAGGTGAAGGTCGTCTCGGGCCGAGACGGTGTCGACGTCTTGGGCTTCGTTAGGTGCCGAGGCAGCGGGACCTGTCTCTGACTTTATCATCGAGTGCCAAGGGCAGAGCCTTAGGCTTGTTAAGTGTCAAGGCGTTGATCGCCTTGGACTTTGGCAGGTATCGAGGAGGCAAAGCTTACTTCGGACTTTGTCTTTAATGCCAAGGTGGAGGTCGCCTTAGGCCGAGCTGGTACTGATGTCTCGGGCTTTGTCAGGTGCCGAGGCGGCAAAGCCTGCCTCGGACTTTGTCTTCAAATGCCGAAGCGGAGGTTGCCTCGGGCCGAGACGGTGCTGATGTCTCGAGCTTCATCAAGTGCCGAGGCAGCGAAGCCTACTTCGGAATTTGTCTTTGAATGCCAAGGTAAAGGCCGCCTTGAGCCGAGACGGTGCTAATGTCTCAGGCTTCATCAGTTGCCAAGGCGGCAAAGCTTACTTCGGACTTTGTCTGCGAGCGCCGAGGTGATGTGGAGCATCTCGGGCTTTGCTTTCGAATGCCAAGGTTGTCACCTTGGGCTGAGACGATGTCGATGTCTCGGGCTTCGTCAGGTGCTGAGGCGACGAAGCCTACTTTGGACTTTGTCTTCAAATCCAAGGCAAAGGTCGCCTCGAGCCGAGACGGTACCGACGTCTTGGGCTTTTTCTTTGAATGCCAAGGGCAGCGCCTTGGGACTGTTGATCGATGGGGGTTAGAATTCGGAGTGCTTAGCGTAGTGCCCTTGTATCGGTTGGACTTAGACGAAGCACCGTTTCAGTCGAATCTACGTATCGGGACATGTACCTTTGTACCATTACAGGTTAGTCGGCTGTGTCGCAATGCGAACCGAACTAACTGTGGCGTGGCACTAGTGCATGTGTCCTTACGTGACAACAGGAGCATGTGCGATGTCAATGATTTGGAGTACTCAACGTAGCGACCTTGTATCGGTTGGACTTAGGCGAAGCGCCATTTCAGTCGAACCTACGTATCGGGACACGTAGCTTTGTACCGTTATAGGTTAGTCGGTCGTGTCGCAACGCGAACCAAACTAACTATGGCGAGGCACTAGTGTATGTGTCCTTATGTGACAACGGGAGCATGTGCGACGCCAATGATTCGGAGTACTCAGCATAGCGCCCTTGTATCAGTTGGACTTAGGCGAAGTGTTGTTTCAGTCGAACCTACGTATCGGGACACATAGCTTTGTACCATTACAGGTTAATCGGCTATGTCGCAATGCGAACCGAACTAACTATGGCGAGGCACTAGTGATGTGTCCCTACGTGCAATGGGAGCATGTGTGATGCCAATGATTCAGAGTACTTAGTGTAGCGCCCTCGTATCGGTTGGACTTAGGCGAAGCGCCGTTTCAGTTAAACCTACGTATCGGGACATATAGCTTTGTACCATTGCAAGTTAGTCGGCTATGTCGCAACACAAACCGAACTAACTGTGGCGAGACACTAGTGCATGTGTCCTTACGTGACAATGGGAGCATGTGTGACGCCAATGATTCGGAGTACTTAGCATAGCGCCCTTGTATCGGTTGGACTTAGGCGAAGCACCGTTTCAGTCGAACCTACATATCGGGACATGTAGCTTTGTACCGTTGCAGGTTAGTAGATCGTGTCGCAACGCGAACCAAACTAACTATGACGTTAAGTAGAAGTTGAGATAGAGTTTGATAGTCTTCGATATAACTTGAAACAACTGTCATTTTATTGATAACTCGGAAGATATTATATCATGGATTTCAGATGAGTGACATTACAAGTTATTGACAGTCGGTGGCGTTCTACTCTGATCGGTGGATGGGCTGCTTCTCTTTGGTATTCATGGTCTTCTGAGGCTTTGTGGGTCTATCGTCTGCCCGCCTTGATCTCTTGGAGGTTCCATCTTTATTAGCCTGCGTGTTATGAGCTTGAGTTGTTGGTCTCGTTGGTTCTTTATCAGAAAGACGCTTCTTGAGGTCACGTCCCTTTCGTGCAATCCGATCGTCCTCCACCTCGATCTCCTTTTGAATTCGATCGAATAGCACTCCGAGGGAGGTAGGAGGATTGCAGTTGAGGTCATTATAGATATGGAGGTCAAAGCGTAGGGCATTCTGGAATGTGAGCATGATGGTTTCATCATCGAGGTGACGTCCGAAGAGCGCAACATGCTCATTCCAGAACCTCCGAGAGAACTCTCGGAGGGTTTCATCTGATCCCATCCTGAGTCGATATAAGGAGTCCAGCTTCTTCTCCGGCTTGAGGTTTAGCTGATAGTGTTGAACAAAGAGGTCTGCCAGATCCTCGAACCAACTTACAGAACCGGTCGGGAGGTTATGATACCAATCGAGCGACATATCGTCCAGGTTGCCAGTAAAGGTACGGCATAGAACCTGGTTGTCGCTATTATATGGTGTCAATGCTTGCTTGAAGGTGAAGACATGCAGCGTCGGATCTCTAGTCAGGCAGTTGAACTTGGGAAGAGCAGGAGCTCTCCAGCTTCGAGGAATCAGGGCTCGTAGAATGTGTTGATGAAGTGGCCCTTCAGAGGTGTGATTGTTTCGACGATCACCTCGTTGGTTGGAGGGGCGTCTCGGAGGAAGAGGAGGCAAAGAGGGCATTGGAGTCCATCTCGTCATTTGATGCCCGGTTGGGGTTTGATCGCCATTGTAATGTTGCCGAACTTTAGAGCAGTTCCCATTATTCCGAACATCCCTCACGATGCAGGGCTCGGAGGATGACTCGGAGCCGAGAGACTTGGGATGGCGAGCAGACTCATTAAGACGTTCCCAGACCGTTGGCTTGGGAGGAATAGGCGAGGGTCTTCTCGAAGAGGGTACGAGGGGTCGTCGGGAGGTATCGAAGTCGGATCGTCTAAAAGGAGCGGGGGAGGGGCTAAGCAACTGATGGACTTCTGGTTCATTGCTGATACCGGTGATTGACCGCGGAGGGTCAACTCCCGCTCTGACGGTGATCTGCCGGAGTGAGTCCCTTTCGACCATGAGAGCACCATTTTGCTTCATGAGGGTGAGGAGTTGAAACTCCTCTGCTGTGATTTGGTACGACGGTTGAGCATCAGCACCAGGAAAGATGTGCGCTTTCCCCAAGTGTTGAGGGATTAGGTCGACGAGTTGAGGTGACTATCGAGGTTGAGCATAGGCAGCACGATCAACCGATAGGTGACTCCTTCAATTAACAGTGTGCTGCTGTTCTGGTGTTGGCTTGTTGCGAACTGACGACTCATTGAGCGAGTCGTTGGATGTTGAATACTGGGTGCATGTTATTTTTTTCCGGCTGGTCCACTGGTGTCTTTGCCATTTAGATGTAGCGATGGAGACAGACAGATTGCTCGGGCAATCAGTAATTACTACTGAAGAAACTGGGAAGCTTGGAAGTTGCAAGTTGATAGGTTAAATCCCACAGACGATGCCAAACTGTAGGGGAGGATTTTATGCACTACACCAAAGCAGACAATTTGTAACGGGCAATTAGTAACGGTTGTTACGAAAAGTGTTACAAATATCTGTAATGCCATATTCCTAACGATTTTTTTAGGTTACTAAACATATTTATAACAGTTGGCTGTGTTACTAAATCCTGATTTTGGTGTAGTGATGGCTGTCGTACTTGACCCTCTTCCAACAGTCGATTAAAGGTTTGACCCTTCAGGATGTGGCACGCTTCGAAGCGTTGAGCTATGACTTGCTAGGCTGTCATACAAGCACTATAGGGTAGAGAGAGAGTTGACACTAGATGTGGTGACGAAGTTCGGCCGAAGCCTACGTCTCCATGCGGTAAGACGCAACCTTTGAATCCACTATCTCTAAGTAAACAGTAGAGTTACTCTCGACCGGCCGAGGAGTGCTTCGTACAAGTAATCAGAGGATAAAAAAGGAGTCTGAAAACCAGAAAGCTCAGGGAGCTCTAGAAAACAGAAAGTAAGTTTCTAGCCTGGAATTTTGGATCTGGATTATTTCACAGGCTTGGCTATTTATAAAGGCTTAGTTTATCTGGGGAATATTTCAGGAATATCCGGGGTTTGGTAAATACCCGAGGGGATTTACCAGACCCCAGATAGTGCAAGTGGGCCTCAGACAGGGCTGTGGGTCCCACCGTCATACTTGTAGGTCCCAAGCAGGGCTGTGGGTCCTACCGTTGGACTCGTGGGCCCTAAATAGGGTTGCGGGTCCCACTGTTGGACTTGTGGGCCCTAGGTAGGGCTATGGGTCTACCGTTGGACTCGTGGGCCCCAAGTAGGGCTGTGGGTCCCACCGTTGGCGTTAGCCAGATTTTGCACCCCAACATCCACGTGACCCATTGTTTGTCCTTCAAGAGAGCATTCTGTACGTTCCGCTTTTGTTGTTGTCAAGCCTACCCCCCAAAGTGGGCTCTGATGATGCTTCTTTATCCTACCATGGTCCCTCATGTCCTCCAAAGTGGATGACATCCATGATATTCATACCTTGAATGAAGATTGATTGAGAGGGGCTAACCAGCTACGTAAGCCTAGGCCTGAGCTGGTTGGCCAAAACCTCAGTCACGATCTTATAGAAGCAGTTAGAGAGACTAATTGCTCTAAATATTGGAATTGGTATATTCTAAGCTTGTAAAACTATGTTTCTGATTTATTAATAAAGGGTGAATGTAATTATATAAGTTGCATGTTGATACGTAATATTGTTATGTGTTCTTATTATAACAAAGAGTCATTACTACATGGTAGTCCACATGAGTTGAAGACTAAGTGGATTGGTCCCATATAACCTAAATCAGTTCGCAGCTATGATCAGGTTGGTCACCTCATCATGTTAAGCTGTTGGGATGATGAGCATGAGTGTCTTCACCATGGTCATCACCAGACACGGTATTTGTGGCCGAACGAAACCAACACGATCCATAGATCGTTGAGCAAACACCGGTGTACTAAGTCATGTTTCTGCTTAGGGTAAAATGATCTTAAACCCTAAAGAACCACGACTGGTGGGCTAATCAATTGTATGGTGCTTTAGCTTACCAATGTGTGAGAGTTAGTTACGTGACCCAAACCACAATATGTAAGTATTTAGCAGATATTTAAAGATTTTTCCCTCCAATTGACTTATTTAGAGTCTATGTGTTTGAAAATTATAAGTTTTTGACTTTTAAATTATGAACTTGGTTTGGATTCGATAGGATCATTATCGGACAGCATCCGATAATTCATATTTGTATAATTTTTTATATATCGGACTTACGAGTAAGTATTTAGTAGATATTAAAAAAAAATTCCTTCGATTGACTAATTTAGAGTCTAAGTATTTGAAAATAATAAATTATCGTCTTTCGGATTTTTGACTCGGTTTAGATTCGATTGGATCGTTATAAGATTGCATCCGATAATTCAGACTTGTATGGTTTTTCATATTTCGAACTTGTGAGTAAGTATTTAGTAGATATTTAAATATTTTGCCCTCCGATTGACTAATTTAGAGTCTACATGTTTGAAAATCATAAATTATTGACTTTTGGATTATGAACTTTGTTTGAATTCGATCGGATCATTATCAGATCACTTTCGATAATTCACATAATTTTTTGTATTTTGGACTTGCGAGCAATTATTTAGTAGATATTTAAAGATTTTGCTCTCCGATTAACTAATTTAGAGTCTAAATTTTTAAAAATCATATGTTTTAGGCTTTCGGATTATGAACTTAGTTTGGATTTGATCGGATCATTATCGGATCGTATCTGATAATTCGTATTTGTATGGTTTTTTATATTTCAAACTTGTGAGCAAGTATTTAGTAGATATTTAAAGATTTTGCCATCCGATTGAGTAATTTAGAGTATAAGCATTTGAAAATCATAAGTTATCATCTTTTGGATTTTTAACTTGGTTTAAATTCAATCAGATTGTTATCGGATCGCATCCAATAATTCGGACTTGTATGGTTTTTTATATTTTGGACTTGCGAGCAAGTATTTAGTAGATATTTAAAGATTTTGCCCTCTGATTGACTAATTTAGAGTCTAAGTGTTTGAAAATCATAAGTTTTCAGCTTTTGGATTATGAACTTGGTTTGGATTCGATCGGATCGTTATCAGATCACATCTGATAATTCGTATTTGTATGGTTTTTCATATTTCTGACTTGCGAGCAAGTATTTAGTAGATATTTAAATATTTTATCATTCGATTGACTAATTTCTAGTCTAAGCGTTTGAAAATCATAAGTTATTATTTTTTAGATTTTCAACTTAGTTTGGATTCGATCTGATCATTATCGGATCACATTCGATAATTCAGAATTGGATGGTTTTTCGTATTTCGGACTTGCGAACAACTATTTAGTATATATTTAAAGATTTTACCCTCCAATTGACTAATTTAGAGTCTAAGTGTTTGAAAATTATAAGGTTTCGACTTTCAAATTTTGAACTTAGTTTAGATTCGATCAGATCGTTATCAGATCGTATCCAATAATTCAAACTTGGATGGTTTTTTATATTTCAGACTTGCGAGCTAGTATTTAGTAGATATTTAAAGCTTTTGCCCTCCAATTGACTAATTTAGAGTCTAAGAGTTTGAAAATCAAAAGTTTTTGGCTTTCGGATTATGAATTTGGTTTGGATTTGATCGAATCATTATCGGATCGCATCCGATAATTTGTACTTATTTGGTTTTTCATATTACGGACTTGCGAACAAGTATTTAGTAGATATTTAAAGATTTTGCTATCTGATTGACTAATTTAAAGTCTAAACATTTGAAAATCATAAGTTATTATCTTTTCTATTATAAACTTGGTTTGGATTCGATCGGATCATTTTTGGATCACATCCGATAATTTGGATTTGGATGGTTTTTTATATTTCGGACTTGCAAGCAAATATTTAATAGATATTTAAAGATATTTAACGATTTTGAACTTACAAGCAAGTATTTAGTAGATATTTAAAGATTATGAACAAGTATTTAGTAGATATTTAAAGATTTTGCCTTCCGATTGACTTATTTATAGTCAAAGTGTTTGAAAAGCATTTTGAGTCTAAATGAATAAGATAAATTAAATTTAGTAAGATGTATGATTTATATTAATCTTTGAAAGATTAGTAAGTACCTGATCATGAGTCACTGCTGTATCGGCCCATGAACTCATCAAGCCGATGCTCCAGTACCCTGCGAGCTTCTCTTTCCTCGTCAAACCGTCGCTCGAGGGCCTACCTCTTCTCACGCTCCACGTCTAGCATAGACTGCAACTACGAGATCACCCCTGTCTGGGTGTCTCGGGCCCTCGAGTACATACCCTCTCATCTAAAGTAAAAGGAGGGCGTGACTCCAAGCCCCGTATAGAGGGCGTGATAGTGCGTGGCTAGTCTGAGCACAATATCCATCGCCGAGTTGACAGATACTGAACTGGAGGAGGAGCCATCGCTCGACGGGGTCACCATAAGTCTCATTCTCTCCTATATGAAAACAACCAATAATATTTAATAATAAGATGGCATACAGACATCATTATTAAAAATAACTTAATTACTTACGACTTGTGAGGCAACCTTATCATCCATAAATGCCTCATCGGTACGCCGCCTTCTAGAGGCCTTAAAAAGGTCAATCCGATTAGGCTCGTAGCCCAAGCACTGCGTTTGCCTTTTGGGATATAACATAAATAGATAAATAAATATAAGATTTATGGAGTTTTAAGAATAAAATATTTGTATCATTTACCATCTGATGAGCAAGCTAGGGCCTGGAGGTCCTCACACTGGAGCAGATGTAGTCGAGACACTTCTATTTTGCTTGTCTCTAGAAGAACTAGCATGTGTTAATTAATTAAATTTTTAAACATCAATACAAATTTTGAGTATAATATTAAAACAAATATGAATCAACAAAATAATAATCATATCTGAAACTAGGGGGTGGCTCAGTGAGCGATCAAAAACTGTAGAACGTGTAGCAGAGGCACGTCTCTCATCTGGGTTGCAGCTTGTAACACTTCGGCCGGCTCGCCGACTAAGTAACCGTAGAGCTCGTGGAGATTGTGATGGTAATCCCTATACCGCTCATCCATTATCTTCCATAACTCGGTGGGTGTCGGTTGCCATGTTCTCTCATTTAAACTTCTCCTGTAAAATCAATTTAGAAACAAGTAATTTTTATCAATTCAATTTAGAAAGAAGTGATATTATTCTTAAATGCTATAATGAAAGTAACATAGCAAAAAGACCTGATACATCATCTCCTTATCACCCCTGGTAAAGCTAATATCGTGGCAGTTGCACTAAGCAGGAAACCTCGAGAGCGAGTACCCTATCTGTCCGCCTTGAAGAGAGAGTTCAAAGACACCGTCAAATTCTTTGGACGGGTGTCTACCGGAGACGTATTCTATTATCAGCATAGCTTTCTGATGACTCTGAGCTGTACGCAACCGTTCCTTGATCCACCCAGCAAACAGGAGAACGACAAGGCCTTCCATACAATGCTTCAAATGGTGCCATCCCAATACTGGCCTGATAGCTGTTGTTGTAGGAAAACTCTATCAATGGTAGATGACTCTCCCAATCGTAGGTGAAGTCCAAGGAACAAGTTCGCAACATATCTTCTAGGGTCTGAATGGTTCTCTCTGACTGACCATCTAATTGAGGGTGGAAGGCTGTACTGAATTTCAGATGCGTACCTAAGGCAGTCTGTAGACTTTTCCAGAAATTTGATGTAAACCTCGGATCTCTGTCAGATACTATAGATACCGGAACTCCATACAGCTTCACAATCACATTCACATACAGTGCTCCAAGCTCGTTCATGGTCATCGCCATTCGTATAGGGAGAAAATGGGTTGATTTAGTCAGACGGTACACTATCACCCAAATTGCATCATGCCTAGCACGTGTGGGTGGTAGACCGGTCATAAAATCCATGGTGATGTGATCCCACTTTCATTCCGCCATGGGTAGAGGTTGCAGTAGTCAAGCTAGTTTTTGATGTTATGGTTTGACTTGTTGGTAAATCAGGCATTTGGTAATAAAGCCTGCAATGTCACCCTTCATTCCGACCCACCAGTAGTGCCTCTTGAGATCGCGATACATCTTTGTACTATCTGGATGGACCGAATATTGAGATCGGTATGCTTCGTTTAGAACCATATATCCTTGGTCTTCTGATCCGTCAGAAGGCACATGCGACGTTTGTACCTTAACATTCCTTCAGAATCAATGGACCAGTTCTCAATCTCTTCACCACCTTCCAACTTTGGACGTAGCTCTTGCAGCTCATCATTTTTCATTTGCGCTTCGATTACGATGCTGTTTAGGTTGGATTGAGCTTTTAGCCCAAAGAAATATCCCGAATGATAGACGTCTTCGGTAGACACCCGTCCAAAGAATTCGACGGTGTCTTTGAACTCTCTCTTCAAGGTGGACAGATAGGGTACTCACTCTCGAGGTTTCGTGCTTAGTGCATCTGCCACGACGTTAGCTTTACCAGGGTGATAAAGAAAGTTGTAGTTATAATCCTTCAGGACTTCCACCCTCCTCCGCTGTCTATTGTTTAGATCACGCTGAGAGTCTATATACTTTAAACTCTTCTGATTGCAATAGGCTTCAAAGTTTTCGCCATACAGGTAGTGTCGCCACAACTTCTGTATGAAGATGATAGCAGCTAGCTCTAGGTCATGCGTGGGATAGTTTTGTTCATGGGGTTTCAGCTGCCTAGAAGCATAAGCTATCATTCTGCCATCTTGCATTACTACTCCACCTAACCCTGCATGGGCTGCATCGGTGTACACTATATACTTCTTCCCACTGACCGATATTGCTAGTACAGGGGCAGAAGTAAGACGCTTCTTGAGTACTTCTTGAAATGCGTTCTCACACTTTTCTGACCAGATGAACCTCACATCTTTCTTGGTCAACTATGTCAACGGAGAGGCCAATCTTGAGAACCCTTCGACAAATCTACGGTAGTAGCCTGCCAAACCCAGAAAACTTATGATCTCTGTCACAGTCCTAGGTTGCTGCCAATTTACCATTACCTCAATCTTTGCTGATCTACTGATATGTCGGCCTCAGAGACTACATGTCCCAAGAATTTGACTTCTCGCATCCAGAACTCACATTTGTTCAACTTGGCATACATAAAGTTATTCATCAGAATCTACAAGGTGGGGCCGGTTGCTTATCGTATGGGACTAACCCATATTCTGGCCAATGTGCGTAATGTATTTCATGTTTTAATGATCCAGAAATACAAGCCCAATCCTTCACATGTGATCAAGGAAGAAAGCGCCAATGTGCAAAGCGACGGGTCATATGGAGAAGTGCCAATAAGGCTCTGTTTGGTTCGAAGTATCCTATGAGGTATTATGTTTACAAGGTATTCGCCTTAATGCTCATTTTACGGTATTGAGTTGCCTCAATTATGCGGCATCCTAGAGATACCAAATCGACTTACTTCACCGGATACTACAAAACAAATGCGATAAGTCCTACACGATATTTTGAATACTTACCTCAAAGAGGCTTACTGCATCGAATACTTCGAACCAAATGGAGCCTAAAAGTATTGGACTTCAAAGACAAAGTACTCCAAACAAAAGCAATTCCCTTAGTTAAGCTCCTATGGCAACATCGTGGGGACTAAGAAGTCACATGAGAGATGGAATCAGGGATTCGGGAGTGATACTCAAACTTTTTCGATTCCGAAATTTCTTATTAAGAGGGGAGGATGTATGCCCCTGATTTCATTTTATTATTTTTCTAGCATTTTATGCATAAATTAAATAAATAATAAACTATTTAATAGGCATTTTTAAAAATCAATGGTAAAAATTAAAATGAAAATATCATCTTTGGGTAGATCTTGTCAAACCATTAAAATCCATATATAATTTTGCTATATTCCGACTTAGGAAGAAATTGGTAAATGCGCACGACAAACCCTTGACCTCAACCATGTTAGACCAAAATAAAACAACTAAGCTAAATTGATTTTTGATTGTTAGGTATACATCAAATATATGAACCAGGTTTTAGCTATTATCAGAAATTAACTGAAAACCTTTCATTCTCCACCTTAACTAAACCCTTTAGAGTCTATACTGAACTAGTTAATAACCCTTAATCAGCCACCTCATGAATTAATCAACCTTTAACTCCCCTATCTCTTAATATTCTGGTTTAGCTTGTAAATAAAGGCTTATTCTTTCCTAACCATACACTAATCCCACGCTTATTCCCTTTCTAACCAAAGTCTCCCCTAATCAAACCCCACCCCGGTTGCCGGACCACTACCCACCACTTCCGGATCCTTGTCCAGGGCCGGCCCTAGGAGTTTAGTGCCCAAAGCGAACTTTCAAAACTGCATGTGTCTTCTTTATAACCTATGCATAAAAAAAAATATACAATATCCGGATATCATTTTAGTAAAGTGAGACGTACTCATGTAATTTTATAAAAACCTAATCGAAACGAAAGTTACAATCCTTAGAATGATTGAATCATAATCATTCAGAGATTAATGAACTAGGCAAAAAAGTTTAACCAGAAATTATGAAAGATCCAATTTTGACACGTAATATCACATAATTCTAAAAAATAATGAAAGACCCATTTCAAGAAAAACCCAAAAGGAACGGTATGCAGCATTGGAATTCCCATCAACAATAAATCCTGATAACTAAATAGAAAATATATCATTTATCAGTGTTCTATAATTTTTTTTTTTTATCGTACCTCGAAAATCTGGAACATTCTTTCAATTCAAATCCGATTGGATTGGAGAGGAAAAAAGAGTTACCGGAGGTGGGAGGTTGTCATCGTCTGTCGGAGGTTTAGAAGGAAGAGCCGAAGAAGAAACTCAGGAGAGGGCCAAAAAAGATTGGAGTTTGGACTTTGGACGTTGCATGTATCGGCGGGCTACCATCGCCAAATGTAAGTTGTCTGACAGTAGAGGATCCAAACTCCTTCGAAAGTAATTGATTAATTTGTCATGGCTGACACAACCAGTCAGCCATGAGCATGGAAGCATAACGACCTCCCCATCCAGCTGGATTCTTTCCACAGGGCCCAGCTTGTGATTTGGAGGGGTCGTGTGAGAATTGACAACAATGGGGTTGCGTGCCTTAGTCAGCTTCGTGGTGGGTGTTTTTAAGTTAAAAAAAAAAAAAACCGACTTGTGGGCTCAGTCACGAACTTTACACATCTCCATCTCCCTTTTCGTTGGTCTCCAACTGCATCTTCAGCCTTCATCCATTACCATATATATAGAAGCAGAGATAAATCTCTCGCCCCCCTTCTGTGTTCTGTAATCACCCATTCAAGGATCAAGGAGAATCCAAGAGACCGACATGGAAGAGGCTCAGGGTACGTGCTCCTCTTCCCTCCCCTCCCCTTATTCTGGGTCTTCTGGGTTTTCTTTAATTGCTCTTCTGTCCTTCCCTCTGTTTGTCGAATTGCGCCTGCCTGAGATTTGGATCTTAGAATGGGAGTTAATTCATGGGTCTTTCTTGTTTTTCATCCACGTGTCATTGTTCTTGGATTTTAGAACGAGGATCCCCAAAACTTGGGATATGAGGAATTTGCGATCAAAATAAATTGAGAATTTTGGTTTACATTTGAGCGACCCAGTTTGTATGATAATGTGTTGGATTGCTTTTCTGGACTTCGGTTGTATAATCCCAACTTTGACTTCTTACTTTGAAGTCGAGCTATTTATTTACACGCAGAGAAATGTAATATACAATTCAGTGAATTTGTTGTGGTGGATGCTTATAAATTCTGGGCCGAGGCAGAAACAATGAGTAAGAAAGATAAAAAGAGACAAGGATAGATCAGAAAGAAGAGGGAAGAGAAAATATTCTCTCTCTTGTTCGACATCTCGTGCTCGGGTTTTTCCTGGACTGGATTTCATTGCTAGTTTCTCCTAGGATCTCTCGAGTGATTTCTCTGTTGCCTTGAAGCTTTGGGATACGTTTGATTAAGTGTTTGGTTAGCCTAAAAAGGTGATACGATTCTTATTCTTGTTATTCGTCGGAACCTTGTCTCTTGTTCTATCCACGGGTAATGGTGATGATGTCGAGCTCATCCCATAGGCGTAGCTTGATTTTGGATGAACTAAGTATATCATTTCTCGTCCTTTTTTTTTCTTCTCGTTCCTTTGCTTGTGCGCTTCTTGATATTAGTTTGCAACTTATTTTGTATTTTGCATAAAGAACAATCTATAAGATTCCTCCACCACATCATCATAGCAAATGGTACACAGATAGGTGTTACAATTATGATGTCAAAGTCATTGACAGTTTTCAAGTTCTAGATGGAGAAATTTTGTGGGAAAGGAAATCTCGGATCGTCGCAAAGAAGAGTGCATGTTGTGTGTGGTTCAATAAGCACTCAAAAGGGTATTGCTCAGTAAATCCTATAAATTAGCAACGATGAGCTATGATAACTTTTGAGGAGCTAGACCTGAAGATGGTAGGATTATTTAGTTGTGTTAATGTATAGATGGGTCGGGTTCTATGTACAGCCGGGTCGAGTTATGTTGTATATATATATTGAGCTTAGTCCCTCAATGAGAAATATTCCTCTCTCCAAACCCTAGCCGTCATCTCCTAATATGGTATCAGATCTCTAGGGTTTCTCCGTGGTGAAGGCGACTTCTACAGCACAATCTCCTCCTCTGGCACCGATCTCATCCTCATTCGACCTTCTCCTCCGGCACTAATCTCCCCGATCACCACTGTCCTCCACCTGCAGGCCCCCCTGGCCTCTTCTTAATCCGCCCCCCCTCCACCTGCAGCCCCCCCGGCCTCTCCTTCACCCACCGCCCCCCTTCACCTGCAGCCCCCCCCCCCCCCCCCCCCCCCGACCCTCTCCCTCTCACTCGTAGCCCCCCCTCTACCTGCAGCCCCTCCCGGCCTCTCCTTCACCTGCCCCCCTCGGCCTTTCCCCCTTCACCCGCATTCCCCCCCGGCCTCTCCTTCACCCGCCCCCCCTCCCTCTCACCCGCCGCCCCCCCTCCCTCCTTCACCCGCCCCCCCCGTCCCTTTCCCTCTAACCCGCAGGCTGCCCCCTACATTTGGCAGGCTGCCCTCCCCGGCCCTCCCATCCACCTGCAGCACCTCCCTGGCCCTCCACTTCACCCACAGCCCCCCTTGGCCTGCCTGCGCCTCCCCTGTGTCCATACCTGTGCCGGACTGCTTGCCTCACTAGTGCCAGATCACCCAGGCCCTCTCCTGTGCCGGACCGCCCAAATTGCACTACACCGACCTCGCGTCGATGAGCCTCGCACTCTCCTCTCTCTCCCAGTGAAACAGCTTTGGAACTGTTTATATGACTTTCATCTCTCGGCTCCCGTACTGCCTGCACACAATGGCTGGTCGTTAAGTCCCTCCGTCTCTTCGTTTTTACGGTGTTCTCGAGCCACATCCCTCCGCCATGTCTGTCGACCGTGGACATAGTCAGGGTCCCCTCCGCTATTATGGCGGAACTGCTGCTACTGCTGATCTCACTACTCTGGCATTGCCTATCACTACTCCTGCACAGCCTCGGTCTTATTCTGACAGTTTCCAGCACCTTAAGGAGCTATTTTTTCGGTATATGGCCTCCACCAGCTCTTCGGCAGATCACAGCTTATCTGTCACTCCTGGTACTACTGCTTCATGGATTTTCGACTCGGGTGCCTCCTACCACCTTACCTCCAACTCTTTCGTACTCACGGATTATAGTCCTGCTCCCACCTATCTGGGGGTTCGCACTGCTGACGGGACTCGTGTACCAATTTCGCAGTGTGGATCCATCACCCCTACCTCCGTCCCATTGATCGCCTGACCTTGCCTCGTGTTCACCATGCTCCCTCTTAAACATAAATTTAATATCTATTAGTCCTCTTTGTAACTCGAGTATGACCGTTACATTTACTTCTTCATTTTGTTCTGTGCAGGATCCGCGAACGGGTCAGAGAGTTGGGCTGGGTTGTAGAGCAGGGGGACTATCAGTTGGATCACCTTTAGATTCTCAATTCCACTCCTTCCATTTCGTTAGCTCTGTCTGTCACTTCTGATGCCGACTTGTGGCACAGAAGGTTAGGTTACATATCCAGTGATCGAATCTAAAGCATTTTTCGTTCTAGTGCTTCGGGTCGGGTGTCTTTCTCTCCCCTCTCTGTCTGCACTGATTGTCGATTAACAAAGCACCTTACTCTTCTTTTTTCTGGTAGTGTTTTCTGTTCCAACGCCCATTTTGATCTCATGCACTCTGACGTGTGGGGTCCTGCTCCAGTTGCCTCCTTTACTGATTTTTTGTATTATGTGAGCTTCATAGATGATTACTCCCGCTGCATCTAGGTCTATCTCATGCGTCGCCGCTCCGAGTTTCCTCATTTTTACAGAACCTTCACTACTATGCTTCATACCCAGTTTGGTCGGCATATTAAGACCTTTCAGTCTGACTGTGCCCAGTAGTATCTCTCATCTGAGATGCATGAGATTCTTCAGACTCACGGTACTCTTCACCAATAGTTGTGCCCTCACACCCATAAACAGAACGGTATTGCCAAGCGCAAACATCGCGATGTCCTCGAGACAGCGTGAGCTCTACTTCTGTCTGCTTCTGTTCTACATTTTTACTGGGCCGAGGCTGTTCTAACTGTCGTTCACCTTATTAACATTACTCCGTCCTCTACCCTCTTTGGCCTTACATCGTACGAGCAGCTTTACTCTACATCCCCTGACTACTCTCTTTTTTGTACCTTTGGGTGCACGTGTTTCGTCCTCCTCTCTCCCCATGAGTGCACCAAACTCTTTGCTAGGTCAATTAGGTGTGTCTACTTGGGGCTTGGTCGGGAGCACAAGGGTTATTAGTGCTACAATCCCTTGGCTCGCCGGATTCATGTCTCTCGTCATGTCTTCTTCGTTGAGGATGTCCCGTACTTTTCCACTACGTCAAGGGATCTTCCCTCACCACCTGTGCCACTCTCTATGCCTCCACCCTCTCTCACCATCCCCTTCCTACCTCCGTATCCTGCTCCCACGCCCACGGCTGTGCCCTTTCCGGTTGGGCCTTCCATACCTTCCTCACCTCCACCTCCCTCGTCTCCACCACCTTCCTCGCCACCGACACGCCGGCCCCCTCCCTCGTCACCTCCCCCTCCCCCTCTCCCGTCTATCCCGCCATCTCCACCACCACCACCTGTCATGCATGTCTACGTTCTTTACTCCACAATCCCTCCTACCAAGATTGTCTCCACTGGTACTTTTTTGCCTGCAGCTGCTCCCACCTCTCCGGCCGCAGATCCTGGTTCTATTCGGCACTATCCTGCGTGTGAACATCACCCTTCTGACAAATATGATTATTCTCCTGACAGGTTTGGTTACTGAGCTTTTACCCCTGCCTCTCCTTACACCTCTGGACACTCGTTGCTTCCTATTCTCCATCATACCAGGCCTTTCTCACTACTCTCCACTTCCATTGGGAGCCCCAGTCGTATCGTGAGGTAGTTTTGCACCCAGAGTGACGACAGACCATGACAGTGGAGCTTGAGGCATTTCAACGGACTCAAACGTGGGACTTGGTTCCTTGTCCCTTTGACGTGCCTGTCAGCTGCCAATGGATCTTCAAGGTCAAGACTCGACCTGATGGTTCCATTGAGCGACACAATGCTTGCCTTGTTGCTTGTGGCTTCTATCAGAAGTATGAGATTGACTACGAGGAGACGTTTTCTCTAGTTGCTCGGATGACCACCGTTCATACCCTTTTAGCTGTGGTAGCTGCTCAAGGGTGGCCTATCCATCAGATGGATGTCACTAATACCTTTTGTCGGGAGAAAAATCTCCAACTTGGTCGCTCAACCTGTAGGACAAAGAAAACGTGAGAATGGCTGGCTCCGTGAGGAGCGTGGACCCTCCGACGCTCAAGTCAGTGATGGCTTTAAAGGGAGCAGGCTCAGAAGCAGGAAAAATGTTTGGGTTTTTGAGTTTCGAACCTGTACTTTGGAGCCAAAGGTCGTACCTTTATAGACCTTTTGCAAACCGCCAGAGTCTGACACGTGCTTGCTCTTTCCTGCACCTTCTACACCTTCACATGTCAGCCCACATGGGCCCTTTAATGGGCTTTGCTGTTTAGCCTGCCAGATGGTGGTGAGGGGAGGCGCACTGGTCTTGTCCGTGCCAGGTGGAGATTTTGGAAGGCTCTAGTCTGGGGTGTTCTAGATCGATCTTGGCCGGCTAATATGGCTTGCAATTGCCCATGTAGTTCCATGGGGGTGGTGACATCTGTCGATTCGTTACCGCCTTACTGTAGGTGACACCCGCGGGCGAGCAGATCGCGTGCGATCAGGGCGAGCACCCAGGCGAGCTGTAGGTGCTGAATCTTTTGAAGTGTTCTTTGAATTATATCAGGATCAACCTCTACCGCGGGCAAGCCGATCGTGTGTGGTTAGGGCTAGCTCCCGGGTGAGCTGTGGGTGCCAGCCACGAGCGGCCTCTTCCGCGTGTGAGCTAATCACGTGCGGTCAGCGTGAGCTCCCGGGTGAGCTGTAGGCGTCAACTACAGGCGACCTCTTCCGCATGCGATCAGGGTGAGCTCCCGGGCGAGCTGTGGGCATCAACCACGGGCGACCTCTTCCGCATGCGAGTTAATCGCGTGTGGTCAGGGTGAGCTCCCGGGCGAGCTGTGACGGGCGACCTCTTTCGCATGCGAGCTAATCACGTACGGTCAGGGTGAGCTCCCGGGCGAGCTGTGGGCGTCAGCCACGGGTGACCTTTTCCACGTGCGGTCAGGGTGAGCTCCTGGGCGAGCTGTGGGCGTCAGCCACAGGCGACCCCTTCCGCGTGCGAGCTAATCGCATGCGGTCAGGGTGAGCTCCCGGGCGAGCTGTGGGCGTCAGCCACATGTGACCTCTTCCGCGTACGAGCTAATCGCTTGCAGTCAGGGTGAGCTCCCGGGCGAGCTGTGGGCGTCAACCACGGGCGACCTCTTCTGCATACGAGCTAATTGTGTTTGGTCAGGGTGAGCTCCCGGGCGACCTGTGGGTATTAGCCACCGGCGACCTCTTCCGCGTGTGAGCTAATCGAGTGCGGTCAGGGTGAGCTCCCGGGCGAGCTGTGGGCGTCAGCCACTGGCGACCTCTTCCGCGTGCGAGCTGCTCGTGAGGGTGAAGGCCGGCTTCGTTGGGAGTGTTCTTTGAACTCCAAGACGTATTCTGGTCACGATGCTACTTAGCCAAAAATCGGGACTGGTCTTGAATCTCGAGCTCATCATAAGGGGGATTTCTTCTTTGATCACCCGAGGTCGCCTAGGTTGTGCCCAAAGACAAGGGCGATCTCTCTGAAAACTTCTGTCATCTCGTCGTGTCCTTCCCTGTTGTTGCCACGTGGACGACGAGCTGGTGACATTTTTGGCACCATCATTACCCCCTCCTGAGGGGCGGTCAGGCGCAGCTCTGTTCGCTCAAGAGCCTAGCGAGGTCGTCCACGTAGACCAGTTCGATTCTTCCGTCTGCTGACTAGCTCCAACTAAATGGTATTCCACTATGCGAAGTCGGCTACAGAGTGTGATATCAGGCCGCATATGGTGTCTTCATCGTGCCTACCTGTGATATCACCAGGTCGTTCAATGAGCTAAGCTGCGTGGCATCAGGTCGCGTAAGTTGTCTCCGTCGCGTCTGCCCTTGATGTCACTAGGTCGCTCAACGAGCCAAGCTGCGTGGCATCAGGCCATGTAAGTTGTCTCCGTCGCGTCTGCTCGTGATGTCACCAGGTCGCTCAACGAGCTAAGATGCGTGGCATCAGGACACATAAGGTGTCTCCGCTTTGTCTGCCCGTGATGTCACCAGGTCGCTCAACGAGCAAAACTGTATATTGTCAACGGGCTGGGATTTGTTGACAACCTGTTTCCTAAACAACCCATCATTTGATGGGGTTAGAGGTTTTAGAATTTGCTGATTTTTTGTGAGGATGCTATCTATAGCAATGAGATCATCCTTGCAAAAAATCAGAAAAATCCAAAACCTCCAGCTCCATCAAATGCCCTCCTCAAATATAGACTGCCCATTTTAATATTTAATTTGAATAATACATTTGATGGGGCTAGAGATTTTATAATTAGTTGATTTTTTGTGGGTGTCCTATCTATAGTAAGGAAATCATCCTCACAAAAAATCAGCAAATTCTAAAATACCTCTAGCCCCATCAAATGATGGGTAGTTAAGGAAACGGGTTGTCAACGGATCCCAACCCTATATATATATATATATATATATATATATATATATATATATATATATATATATATAGGATAATGATCCAGTGAGATAACTCTTCTATGAGATAACTTTGAGAAACCTATCTAGAGGTTTTAGAATTTGATGAAAATTGGTAAGCATGCTCTCTATGGCAAGTTGATCATCCTCACAAAAAATCATCAAATTCTAAAACCTCTAAAGGCATCAAATACACAATTCAAATTATTAGTTTTAATGGACGGTTGATAAATCTTCTAACATTTGATGCCCTTAGAGGTTTTAGAATTTGATGATTTTTTGTGAGGATGATCAACTTGCCATAGAGAGCATGCCCACCAATTTTCATCAAATTCTAAAACCTCTAGATAGGTTTCTCAAAGTTATCTCATATATCGCATATCTCACTGGATCGCTACCATATATATATATATATATATATATAGGGGTGGGATCCGTTGACAACCCAAAATGGGAGATAAATTTATCTCCCACTTACAACTCGCCATAATCGTTGGATAGAGGTTTCCGAATTTGCTGATTTTTTGTGAGGATGATCAACATGGCAAGTTGATCATCCTCACAAAAAATCAGCAAATTCTGAAACTTATAAGGGCGTCAAATGTGTTATTCAAATTAACGGCTCAAATAGACGGTTCAGAAAAGCTTGATTCAATCGGCGCCCTGAGAAGTTTCAGATTTTGTTGATTTTTTGTGAGGATGATCAACTTGCCATAGTGATCATCCTCACAAAAAATCAACAAAAGCTGAAACTTCTAAGGGCGCCGATTGAATCAAGCTTTTCTGAACCGTCTATTTGAACCGTTAATTTGAATAACACATTTGACGTCCTTATAAGTTTCCGAATTTGCTGATTTTTTGTGAGGATGATCAACTTGCCATGTTGATCATCCTCACAAAAAATCAGCAAATTCGGAAACCTCTATCCACCGATTGAATCAAGTTTAAAATGGGAGGTAAATTTACCTTCCATTTTGGGTTGTCAACGGATCCCAGTCCATATATATATATATATAATATATATATATATATATATAGGGGAGGGATACTCTTACAAGTGACCGGTTACAAGTATTGCTTACTAATGATCCCAGCCATCAGATCGGATCTGATGGATGGCTGGGATCAACTCTCTCTCTCTCCCAAGCAAAACCCAGCCCGACCCCCCTCCCCCTACGGCTCCGGCGGCCCCTTCCGACCCAGCCCTTCCCCTCCGGCTCCCTCCCGTCCGTCAAGCTCCGGCCCCGACCCCCCCGCTGGCTCCCTCCCGTTCGTCGAGCTCCGGCCCCCTCCCATCCGTCGAGCTCCGGCCCCGACCCCATCGAGCTCCGGCCCCCTACCGTCCGGCGCAGCACCCCGACCCCGACCCCGATCCCCCGTCGACGCAGCACCACCCCGACCCCGATCCGCTGCCGGCGCAGCACCCCGACCCCGATCCGTCGCCGGCGCAGCACCCCGACCCCCTGCCGTCGCTGAAATCAGACCCCCCCGTCGGTGTCGGGCTGCGACCGGGCTGCCGGAGGGGTTCGGGCTGCCGGAGGGGGGGTCGGGGGGCTGTCGGAGCCGGAGCCGGAGGGGAAGGGGAAGGGGTCGGGGGTGCTGCAGTTGTGAGAGAGAGAGAGAGAGGGAGAAAGGGGGAAAGGTTTAATCGGATCCATCCGTTTCGGAACGGACGATCCGGATCATTAGTAAGAGTTCACTTATAAGAACTCATGAGTAAGAGTATCCCTCCCCATATATATATATATATATATATATATATATATATATATATATATATATATATATATATATATATATATATATATATATATATATATATATATATATATATATAGGGAAATGCTTAGTTGCGGTCCAAGTTTAAAATGGGAGGTAAATTTACCTTCCATTTTGGGTTGTCAACGGATCCCAGTCCATATATATATATATATATATATATATATATATATATATATATATATATATATATATATATATATATATATATATATATATATATATATATATATATATATAGGGAAATGCTTAGGTGCGGTCCTGCGGTCCGCATCCGCAGCCGTCCGATGCGGTGCACCGCACCGCGCCGCGTACATCGGACGGCTGCGGATGCGGACCGCATGGACCGTACCTAAGCATGCCCCTATATATATATATATATATATATATATATATATATATATATATATATATATATATATATATGAGGGCTGGGTTCCTATGACATGTCATAGGGAGTACCCTATGACATATGGTGAATTAGTAATGTTAGAATGTTTAGAATGTACTGAATTTTTTTGAGGGTGATCATCTTATCTTAGATAGAATGTCCACAAAAAATCAAAGCATTCTAAAACTTGTTGGGGCATCAAATGCTAGAAGCTTTATCGGCCATCCATTTTAACCGTTAAATTGAAAATCATATTTGATGCCTCTAGAAGTTTTAGAATGAGCCGATTTTTTGCAGGGGTCCTATCTAAGATAGGGTGATCATCCTCATAAAATTCAGAACATTCTAAATATTCTAGGGTTACTAACTCACCATATGTCATAGGGTACTCCCTATGACATGTCATAGGAACTCATTTCCCTATATATATATATATATATATATATATATATATATATATATATATATATATATATATATATATATATATATATATATATATATATATATATATATATATATATATATATGGGGAGGGATACTCTTACAAGTGACCGGTTACAAGTATTGCTTACTAATGATCCCAGCCATCAGATCGGATCTGATGAATGGCTGGGATCAACTCTCTCTCTCTCCCAAGCAAAACCCAGCCCGACCCCCCTCCCCCTACGGCTCCGGCGGCCCCTTCCGACCCAGCCCTTCCCCTCCGGCTCCCTCCCGTCCGTCGAGCTCCGGCCCTGACCCCATCGAGCTCCGGCCCCCTACCGTCCGGCGCAGCACCCCGACCCCGACCCCGATCCCCCGCCGGCGCAGCACCACCCCGACCCCGATCCGCTGCCGGCGCAGCACCCCGACCCCGATCCGTCGCCGGCGCAGCACCCCGACCCCCTGCCGTCGCTGAAATCAGACCCCCCCGTCGGTGTCGGGCTGCGATCGGACTGCCGGAGGGGTTCGGGCTGCTGGAGGGGGGGTCGGGGGGCTGCCGGAGCTGGAGGGGAAGGGGAAGGGGTCGGGGTCGGTGGGGATGGGGGTCGGGGGTGCTGCAGTTGTGAGAGAGAGAGAGAGAGAGGGAGAAAGGGGGAAAGGTTTAATCGGATCCATCCGTTTTTGGTGAGGATGATCAACTTGCCATAGAGAGCATCCCCACCAAGTTTCATCAAATTCTAAAACCTCCTTCCCCATAAAAGGCGATTTGTAACTTTCATAAGTAAGATTCCATTAGTAAGAGTATCCCTGCCCTATATATATATATATATATATATATATATATATATATATATATATATATATATATATATATATATATATATATATATATATATATGGGGAAGGAGGTTTTAGAATTTGATGAAACTTGGTGGGGATGCTCTCTATGGCAAGTTGATCATCCTCACCAAAAACCATCAAATTCTATAACCTCTAGGGGCATCAAATGTTAGAAGCTTTATCGACCGTTCATTTTAACTGTTAATTTGAATAACATATTTGATGCCCCTAGCGGTAATAGAATTTGATGATTTTTGGTGAGGATGATCAACTTGTCATAGAGAGCCACCCCACCAGGTTTCATCAAAATCTGAAACCTCTAGGTTAGGTAAAAGACAATTTGTAACTTTCATTAGTAAGATTTCATTAGTAAGAGTATCCCACCCCATATATATATATATATATATATATATATATATATATATATATATATATATATATATATATATATATAACCTAATCCGACTGTACTGTTAGGAGATGACGGCTAGGGTTTGGAGAGAATAGAATGCTTCTCATTGAGGGACTGAAGCCCAATATATATGTACATGTATACACACACAACTCGACCCGACTGTACATATAACCCGACCCATCTTTATACATTAACACTCCTCCTCAAACTCACGGTGGATCATGGATCGAGAGTTTGCCGATAAAATGCCGGAAGCGAGCAATCGTAAGGGGCTTCGTCAGAAAATCAGCAGTCTGCTCTGATGATGAAATGAATGGCAAGGAGATGGTGTGGTCGAGAAATTCCTGGCGAACATAGTGACAATCAACCTCAATATGTTTTGTCTGCTCATGGAAGACGGGGTTGCTAGCAATCTGAATAGCACTCCGGTTGTCACAGAAGAGAGGCGTGGGCCCGGATATCACAACTCACAGGTCTAGTAGAAGACGACGAAGCCAGACAATCTCTGCGGTGGTGGAAGCCATAGCCCTGTATTCGGCTTCGGTGCTGGAGCGAGCAACAGACTCCTGTTTCTTGCTTCGCCAAGAAATGAGAGAATCACCAAGGAACACACAATATCCGGTAGTGGAACGGCGAGTGGCTACATCTCCTGCCCAATCTGTATCGGAGTAGGCACGCAGCACCAACGGAGAGGTAGAGGGAAAAAATAGTGAGCGGGTGATGGTGCTTCGGAGGTAGCGGATAATCCGAAGGACTGCTGCATAGTGAACCGAACGAGGAGTCTGAACGAACTGACTGGCAATGCCAACAGCATGGGCAATGTCTGGCCGAGTCATAGTGAGGTAGACGAGCATCCCAACCAGCCTCTGGTAGCGGGAGACATCCTGGAGTGGCTCACCATCTGTAGAAAGTATTGAAGTGTTTTAAGTTTGTCCTTATTATTAATAAGTTTGTCCTTATTATTAATAAGTGTGTCTTTGTGGACTTTATTGTAATTTTGTTATTTCAATATAAAAGCTGTTAGGGTTTTCTTAACCCTAACGAGATTCTGTTCCTTCATGGTATCAGAGCCACCCCGCCGGTCCCCTCCCGCCTCCCGACCACCCCGCCGGTCCCCTCCGCCCTCCGCCGGGCCTCCCGACCTCGCCGGTCTCCTCCGTCCCTCCCGCCGAGCCTCTCGACCCCGCCGGCCCCCCTCCTGACCCTGCTGCTCCCGTCCGCCCCCCCCGCCGGCCATCTTCGACCCTGCTGCTCCCTCCCGCCCCTCCCCGTGATCTCTGACCCTGCTGCTCCCATTTGCACGACCCTTCCGCGCCTCCCGATGACTGATTACTCCTGGCTCTAATTTTTTTTTATTAATTTTCTTTTTTTTCCTTGGATGGGGTGGTGATTTTTTTTTACGTACACGGCTCCTGCTTCTTTTCTTCCACATGCTCTATCCTTCCCTGATTTTGTGAAGGCTCTCTCCGTTCTCTTGTGGAATATTTGTTATCACACCCCATGGATTCCAAGGTCGCTCCCCTTGTTGGCTCTCACGATGGCTTCGCCCGTCGCATTACTACTGTTCTCTTGGATGACAAAAATTTTCTTTCCTGGTCCAACTCTGTTCGTGTCTATCACTTAATTTGCTATCTGTTAGTCGTTTGACCCGTTCTTTGCATTGTTCTGTGACTTTCTTTCCTGGTGGATGTGTTTTTTAGGACCTGACTTCGAGGAGGACTTTTGGCACGGGCCGTGAGAGTGATGGGCTATACTTGCTGGACCGACCGCTTGTTCCTGCCGCTGATGCTGCTCTGCCGGTTACCTCTACTGCCTCTCCTGCTCGCTTCTCTACCGCCTCGACTGGTGCTCTGTGGCACGCTCGGTTTGGTCATGCCAGTCCCCTCACTGTGGCTTCTGTTTGTCCAGAGTCCTCATTTAGTTCTTCTTTTCGTTGTGATGTGTGTGAACTTTGTAAACACACTCGTAGTTCTTATTCTCCTTCTCTTAGTCGGTCTACTTCTGCTTTTGCGTTAGTTCACTCTGATGTCTGGGGCCCGTCTCCCGTGACGGCGTATGATGGTTTTTGTTACTATGTTACATTTATTGATGATTATTCTCGTTGCTGTTGGGTTTATCTTTTGAAGCATAAGTCTGATGTCTTTACTATGTACTGTCACTTTTCTGCAATGGTTCAAACTCAGTATGGGGCTCGTATACAAGTTCTTCGTTCTGACAATGGTGGTGAATATACTTCTTCCTCTTTTACTTCTTATCTTGCAGCACAGGGAACTCTTCATCAATTTTCATGTCCCTAGACAGTTGAACAAAATGGTGTGGCGGAGCGGAAGCATCGTCATCTCTTGAATATCGTCCGCTGTATTCTTCGCGGGATGTCGGTTCCTAAGTCTTTCTGGAGTTCTGCTCTTCTTACTGCTGCTTATTTGATCAACCGCACTCCATCACGTTCGCTTAATGGTAACACTCCGTTCCATCTACTCTATCCTACCCTGCCACTTTTTCCTCTTCCTTTGCGTGTTTTTGGCTGTGTGTGTTTTGTCCAAGATCGTCGTCCTTCCCGGACTAAACTTGATGATAAGTCTATTCGGTGTGTTTTTCTTGGTTACTCCTCTGGGGTCAAAGGTTATCGCTGTTTTGACCCCATCTCATGTCGGGTTTACCATTCTATGGATGTCACTTTTCATGAGGACGAGTCCTTCTTTCGGGTTCGGCCTCCACCGGTGTCTGGTCCTACGCCCTCTACGGCTGCTCAGCCTATGCCTGTCTTTCCTACCATCAGTATGTTGCCTCCTCGCCCGCCTATTACGCAGACCTATCACAGACGCTCGCACCAGGCTCCGGTTGTCCCGTCTCGCCCTCTCACTGTGCCAGAGCCTCCTCCGACGTCAGGTCTCCCTCCTTCCTCTATCCCTTCTGCTCCTTCTGATGACATGCCCATTGCTCTTCGCAAGGGTAAGCGTACTTGTGTTACTGATCACCCTTTAGCTAGTGTTGTCTCTTATCAGGGCCTTTCCCATGCATATCATGCTTATCTAACTGCCACAGACTCTATTCGCATTCCTCGTTCTACTACTGAGGCTCTACGTGATCCTGCGTGGGTCAAAGCTATGGATGCTGAAATGTCTGCCTTGCGCCAGAATGGAACTTGGGCTTTGGTTCCTCTTCCCCTTGGGAAGCGTACTGTTGGCTGCAAATGGGTTTACACTGTCAAGTATCGTGCTGATGGTTCTCTTGAACGTTACAAAGCCAGGCTTGTTGCTCGTGGTTTTACTCAGACTGCTGATGAGTTTGGTGCTACCTTTGCTCCTGTTGCCAAGTTAACCACTGTTCGTTTACTGCTTTCCATTGCTGCTAGACATTCTTGGCCTCTTCATCAGCTTGATATAAAAAATGCCTTTCTTTATGGTAATCTCACAGAGGAGATATATATGGACCCCCCTCCAGGGTATTGTCTTCAGGGGGAGTATTCGGGCAAAGTTTGTCGCTTGCTCAAGTCACTTTACGGCTTGAAGCAGTCTCCCAGGGCTTGGTTTGAGCGCTTTAGTACTGTGATTCTTCGTATTGGTTTCACACGATGTTATGCTGATCCAACCTGCTTTATTAAGATCACTGCTGAGGGCCGTCGTGCTATTGTTCTAGTATATGTTGATGATATTATTATTACAGGGGATGATGCAGCTGAGATCATTGCTGTCAAGAATACCCTTCAGGATGCCTTCGAAGTAAAGGATCTTGGTCCTTTTCGTTACTTTCTGGGGATTGAGATAGCTCGTTCTCGCCAGGGTATCTCTATCTCTCAGCGAAAGTATACACTTGATCTTTTGCATGATACTGGTCTTCTTGGATGTCGACCAGCTCGTACACCAATGGATGCTAATCATCGTCTTCATGCAGAATCTGGCGATCTTCTTTCTGATCCCAGTTCATATCAATGTCTTGTTGGTCGTTTGATTTATCTAACTCACACTCGCCCTGATATCAGCTTTGCAGTTAGTGTGGTGAGTCAGTTTATGCATGCTCCTCGAACATCCCATATGGCGGCCGCAATTCGGATTCTACGTTATCTTAAAGCTGCTCCTGGTCTTGGTCTTTTTTATCGGGCTCAAGATGGATTTGCGTTATCCTGTTATACTGACTCGGATTATGCGGGTTCCCTCTCTGACCGTCGCTCTACTTCTGGCGTTTGCACATTTTATGGTGACCATCTCATTTCATGGAAGAGTAAAAAGCAGCATGTTGTCTCTCGATCTTCTGCTGAGGCTGAGTATCGTGCTATGGCACAGGGTACCACTGAGTTGATTTGGTTACGTTCTCTTTTATCAGAGCTTGGCTTTCCTACGTCAGCTTGTTCGACTCTTTTCTGTGATAACCAGTCAGCAATTATGCTTGCTTCTGACTCTGTTCTTCATGAACGGACCAAGCATATTGAGGTTGATATTCACTTCCTCCGGGATCATGTTCGGTCTGGTACCATTACTCCAGTGTTCATTCCATCTGCTGACCAGATTGCTGATGCCTTTACCAAGGCTATTGGACCTACTCGTCTTCTTACTACTATTTCCAAGCTGGGAATGTCTGACGTCTTTGCTCCAGCTTGAGGGGGAGTATTGAAGTGTTTTAAGTTTGTCCTTATTATTAATAAGTTTGTCCTTATTATTAATAAGTGTGTCTTTGTGGACTTTATTGTAATTTTGTTATTTCAATATAAAAGCTGTTAGGGTTTTCTTAACCCTAACGAGATTCTGTTCCTTCCGAAAAAAGCTTCAAATTGAGCTCCATGGGTGTGTCAGCAGTGCGAGAGTCAGTAAGAGCAGCATCAACAAAGATATCGGAGATGTACTTTTGCTGGGAGACTAACAGACCACGAGCTGACCGGGCAATCTCGAGACCCAAAAAGTAACGAAGAGGGCCCAGATCTTTCATCTCAAACTGACTCTGGAGGTGGCGCTGAAGGGACGCTATGGTGGCATTGCCATCCCTGGTGATGATCATATCATCCACATAGAGAAGAAGAACTGCAATACCCTGACTGGAGGAGCGAGTGAACAGGGCATAGTCAGAGTGGCGCTCAACAAGCTTGGTGGCCAGGACTGCACTGCGGAATCGCTTAAACCAGGCACGAGGGGCCTGCTTGAGCCCATAGATGGCTCGGCGCAAACGACATACGTGACGTGAATGAGCAGGGACGCCCGGTGGAGGAGCCATGTATACCTCCTCTGAGAGATCACCGTGGAGAAATGCGTTGGTCACATCCATCTGATGTAAAGGCCGCCCTCGAGTAGCTGCCACAGCTAAGAGGGTGCGAACGGTAGTCATCCGAGCCACTGGAGCAAACGTCTCCTCGTAGTCAATCCCATACTCCTGGGAGAAACCACGAGCAACAAGGCGCGCCTTATGCCGTTCAATGGACCCATCAGGTTGAGTCTTGATCTTGAAGATTCATTTGCAGCTAACAGGAACCACGCTAGTGGGACAAGGAACCAAATCCCACGTCTGAGTCCACTGAAAGGCCTCAAGTTCGACTGTCATGGCCTGTCGCCACTCTGGGTGTACAACTGCCTCACGGTACGACTGGGGCTCTTGGTGGGTGTGAAGAGCTGTAAGAAAGGCCTGGTAGGACGGAGAGTAGGAGGCAACAACAGAGTGTCCAGAAGTGTCACGAGAAACAGGAGTAAACACAGAGTAACCAAACCTGTCAAGGGAGTAGTCATATCTGTCAGGAGGGTGATGTTCGCGCGAAGGGTAGCGCCGAACAAGACCAGGATCCGCGACCGGAGAGGTGGGAGCAGCTGCAGGCAAAGTAGTACCAGTGGAGACAGTCTCGGTGGGAGAAACTGTGGAGCGACGAACGTAGACACGTGTGATAGGTGGTGGTGGTGGAGGTGACAGGGGAGAGGGAGGTGACGGGGGAGGTGGTGGAGACGAGAGAGGTGGAGGTGGAGGTGGTGGAGACAGGGGAGGCGATGAAGATAGAGGATGCTCAACCGGGAAGGTGGGCGTGGGAGCAGGATGTGGAGGTAGGAAGGGGATAGTGAGAGGGAGTGACGGCGTAGAAGATGACGTAGGTGGTGAGGGAAGATCCCGGGACTCGGTGAAAAAGTACGGGACATCCTCTACAAAGGAGACGTGACGAGAGACACGGATCCGACGAACCAAGGGATCCTAGCACCGATAGCCCTTGTGCTCCCGACTAAGTCCTAAGTAAACACACCTAACAGACCCAGCAGAGAGTTTGGTGCGCTCATGGGGAGGGAGGAGGACGAAACACGTGCACCCAAAGGCACGAAGAAGAGAGTAGTCAGGAGATGTGGAGTAAAGCCGCTCGTACGGGGATACACCAGAGAGGGAGGAGGACGGAGTGATGTTGATGAGGTGAACAGCGGTCAAGACAGCTTCAGCCCAGTAGGAATGTGGAACAGAAGCAGACAGAAGTAGAGCTCGTGCTGTCTCGAGGACATGGCGATGTTTGCGCTCGGCGACTCCGTTTTGTTCATGGGTTTGGGGACACGACTGTTGGTGAAGAGTGCCGTGAGTCTGAAGGATCTCACGCATCTCAGAGGAGAGATACTCCTGGGCACAATCAGACCGAAAAGTCTTAATGCGGCAACCAAACTGGGTGTGAAGCATAGTAGTGAAGGTCCTGTAAATATGAGGAATCTTGGAGTGGCGACGCATGAGATAGACCCAGGTGCAGCGAGAGTAATCATCTATGAAGCTCACATAATACAAAAAACAAGTAAAAGAGGCAACTGGAGTAGGACCCCACACGTCTGAGTGCACGAGATCAAAAGGGGCACTGGAACGGGAAACACTAGTAGAAAAAGGAAGAGCAAGGTGCTTTGCTAATCGACACCCAGTGCAGATAGAGAGAGGGGAGAAGGACACCCGACCCAAAGCGCCAGAGCGAAAAACGCTTTGGAGTCGATCACTGGATATGTGACCTAACCTCCTGTGCCACAAATCGGCATCAGAGGTAACAGACAGAGCTGACGGAGTGGAAGTGGGAACCTGAAGGTGATCCAACTGATAGAGTCCCCCTGCTCTACGACCCAGCCCAACTCTCTGACCCGTCCACGGATCCTGCACAGAACAAGAAGAAGTAAATGTAACGATCAGGCCCGAGTCACAAAGAGAACTAACATATATTAAGTTAATGTTTAAGTGGGGAGCAAGGTGAACACGAGGTAAGGTTAGGCGACTAGTGGGATCGGAGGCAGGGGTGATGGATCCATACTGCGAAAAGGGTACACGAGTCCTGTCAGCAGTGTGGATCCCCAGGTGGGTGGGAGCAGGGCTACAGTCTGTGAGTACAGAAGGATTGGAAGTAAGGTGGCAGGAGGCACCCGAGTCGAAGATCCATGGAGCAGTAATACCCGGAGTGGTAGAGAGACTGTGAGCTGTTGAAGAGCTGGTGGAGGCGAGGTATCGAAATAGTAACTCCTCAAAGCGCTGGAGGCGGTCGGAGTAAGACCAAGACTGAGTAGAAGTACTCGGAGTGGCAGAGAGACTGTGATTTGTCGAAGAGCTGGTGGAGGCGAGGTATCGCAACAATAACTCCTCAAAGCGCTGGAGGCGGTCAGAGTAAGACCGAGACAAAGCAGGAGTGGTGGCAGGCGGTGCTGGAGTAGGGAGATCAGCGGCAGTAGCAGTCCCGCCCTCATGGCGGAGGGGGCCCTGACGACGTCCATAGTCGACTGACGTGGTGGAGGGACGTAGCCCGAGAATACCATCAAAGCGAGGAGACGGAGGGACTCGACGATCAGCTACTGTGTGCAGACAGTATGGGAGCCGAGAGATGCTGTAGGAAGCCATACCCCTGAAGTACGGGGTGAGCCGGCACAAGGGAGGTCTAGGGCAGTCCAGTACAGAGGAGACGGACAGTTCGGTACAGAGGAGAAGGAGGGGCGGTGGGGCTTCAGGGGGTGGCGGGGGGCTCGGATGAGCTGCAGGGGGGATTTTTTTGGAAGAGGAGGGGCGCGGGGTACACAGGGGAGCAGGGGGTGGGCGCGGAGTGCAGGGGAGGCAAGGGGGGTTGCGTGGGGTGTAGGGGAGGGTGGAGGGGGAGCTGCGGGGTGCAGGGGAGGCGGGAGGGTGGCCTGCGGGGTGCAGGGGAGGCAGGGGGTGGTTATCGGACGAGAGGGGTCGGGGGGGGGGGGGGGGGGGATGGGAGGGCCGGGGAGGGCGGACGGGCGAAGGAGAGGCCGAAGGGGGGGGGGGGGGGGGTCTGCCGGGTAGAGGAGAGGCCGGAGGGGGTTGCCGGGCGGAGGAGAGGCCGGAGGGGGGGGCTGCCGGGTGGAGGAGAGGCCGTAGGGGGGCTGCCGGGCGGAGGGGGGGCTGCCGGGTGGAGGGGGAGACCGGAGGTGGCTGCCGTCGTCGCGCGAGAAACCTTAGAGCTCTGATACCATGTTAGGAGATGACGGCTAGGGTTTGGAGAGAATAGAATACTTCTCATTGAGGGACTGAAGCCCAATATATATGCACATGTATACACACACAACCCGACCCGACTGTACATATAACCCGACCCATCTCTATACATTAACATGTACATAGAACCCGACCCACTGTACATTAACATTAACAATATCCTTATCCTTCACGTGGAAAGCAATATAAAAATCTACCAATCAAATCTTTATTAAATCAAGTGGACCTCCATGTCCCTAAACTCAGAATCTAGATAGAATTCTGCCATCAAATCCTGTCCAACCGAACTGTATGAGGGGTACCACTATCAAGTCAATGGAATGTTGAACTCGTTCTCAGACATGCTTTCACCTCTGACTCAAGTCGGGATAAGATAATAGGCCCATTGATATGTTATTAGGCGTAAACCTCTACTCCAGATGGTAAACCCACTGGAAGTCTCATCCAGACTAAACCTCCTACCCTCAATCCAACCAATCAATTGTGGGAAAGTGAACAAGTCCTATGACCCATTATTACTGTTGACTCAAGTTATGATGAGATGATAAATCCACATGCATTCTCATTTGATCAAAATCTTTTTCCCTTAGTTTGGATGAGTTGGTAAGTCTATGTCATCTGGCTAAGTTTCTGCCTCCTGTGCTCACTAATAATGTTAGCATAGCTTGTAGAATGGCAAGTATGTAGGCTTGTCTACCTTCTGATTATGCTAAGTCTGTCAGTATTAAAAATGGTTAAGGTCAAAGGGTGGGCTACTTCTATCTTCGACCTGGTCATATAAAGTGGGGTCATGGTCCACACGTGGACCCTTCTTGCATTCGAAAAAGGAAGCTCAAAACTAAGAAAGTTTCTGTGGAAACACACCTTTGAGGCGTATCCTCTGGGAATCACAAGTCTTTAAAGTGTTTTCTATTTGCCCATATTTGTACTGAGTTTTTTTTTGGCAGGAATTTTGTACTGAGTTAGTATGCCCTCACAGCTGTGCTTTGGCTGGGATTCAATGATTAGTTGAGGAGACATTCATCTCTCAAGTATCTCGTTGGCAAACCTGATTCACTAACCCTTTGCCATCTTTGGAAGTGAATTACCTTATGCCTCCATGTCCCTAAACTAGACCCTGATAACCACAAACAAACAAATTCTACTATATACTTTGTTGAAGTAATTACACCTCAACTGCTCTAAGATGGAAATCAAGATATCATACTAATTTAACTTCTAGGCTCGGCTCAGGAGGACAAGTATGTAGACCACTACTTTGCTAAATTGGAACTCTGCACTCACCACGTGCGTTTCTTTGCACTACTTTCTTTTGCAAGTGATGTACACTGGGTGTATGCCCTGGTTGAGCCATGTTGTAAGAAGTATATTAAATAAAATTAGATTATTCCCTGTAATTGAATGCAGTCGCATCGATAAGGAACTTAAGGTACCCAATACTAAGTTACACTAGTTAGTAGGAAAGCCATTAGTTGGTAACTGGTTTTGAGTTTTTGGGGTGATGCTTCATCGAGGAGCAGTGCCATGATGAGCGTGAATGTATCAATGAATAGATGGGAGGGAGAGAGGGAGGAGAGGTGGTAGAAGAAAGAGGAACATAGTTGCTAGCCTTGAATCTGCTTAATACTAGACAGTGCCACCCCTGGGAAAAAAGGCATTAGACCTCCTCGGAAGGCCTCAAACACCTCCAGAGTTTGAGATGAATCAAAATCACAAAAGCTTCTTTCATTAATTCATTTGCTCAAAATATGGTGATTACAGGCCTTATATTAGCCCCAAACTTGAAAATGACTGATTTGACCCAAACAATTGCCTAAATGATGATCACATTATGAATACAAAAGTAAAAGAAATTACCCCAGAAAATAAAATAAGCCCTATACTTTGATACTCATCCTAGAAGGATGAACTCTGTTAATTGTGCGAGCACGGATTCAGCTCTGCATCATTTATTTTCTCTATACGAAACTTGACTATGAGTTCTACAAAGTTGGACCAATAACTGCACTCTGTAGGATCACGAGTCACTATCACTGTGGTACCGCCTATGAGTAAGAATGTTGTGATGGAGACCTAGTATTGACTGGTGTATCATAAGGAGCCGGGAGGTTAATGGTGCAAACTAGCCAAGGAAACTACTATGATATTCTAGTAAGGTCTGATTTAGTCGTTAAAGAATTATCTATCAATAATTTCAAGTTCGACACGAACAGAAGGTTGAAAAAGCCAATATGCAGAGTCATATAATTGGGAATTGTGTTCATCAATAGTTCGATTAGTTGATCCATTGAAGTGCCCCTACGCCTTATCCCGAAGTACCTACTAGGCGAATTCGAGTGTGGAAACCAAGACAAAGTGGATTATATTTCTATGCCAGCGTGATCAAAGTTCAGGCGACACTTCACCATTGACATACACCATTAACTGATCTGGATGCACAAGCTTCAATCAGGCCGTCTCGACGATGTCAAATTTTTTTCCGGCATGGGGAATTTGACATAGGGGCATCATAGCATGCTTCGAGGGTCTGTACAGGGCTGAACCGAAGCGCTGAACCGGTTCGGATTTTGGTTGATCCATATCAAAATATGGCTTTAATTTGCCATTTCGCCCTAGTTCAGATCTGGTTCACATTCATTTAGATCCAGTTTGGCTAAATCAGATTCGAAATAAGGCCGAATCAGATCTAACTCACCAAATTCCAGCCAGAACCAAGCTCGAATAGGCTGAATTGGGCCAGCGTCGGTTGAATCGAACCCAAAACCACTGATCAGATCCAAAATTTTGAATGCTTTTTATATTTAATATCCTCAAGATATATGAATTTTATGCTGAACCAACCGAACATGAACCCGAACCGGTTCGTTTTTCATACAGTATGAATTTGAACCTGAATTTTTTTTCCTATTGATCCATAGGGAACATAAAATACCTGAAAATTAAGTTAGTCTTTTTTGAATCAGAGATGCCATCTTAACTTTTGAGGATATTTTTTGGATTCTTTCTATATTTATCAGAGCTATAGGGCATGATGCTAATTTGGGTAAAGAGGGGGTCAATTTTTTTTTGAAGAGAAGGAATTTTAAGGAACAGAAGTCATTAAGGAATGATAACAATTATCCTCTTTAATGGGATGCAAGCAGAGGGCAGTAATTACAGAAACAATTATGGAATATTGGGGGCTGGTTCTCAAAACCTGTGAGAAGGAGAAACCATACCCACTCTCCCAGTAGGTCCCATGCGCAGGTGAGAGAAGTACGAAACTCTCGCCTGCAGGCTGCAGGAACAGGCGTCTGCTTTCTCTTCCGTATATTCTTCTCATCTAGGGAATAGGTCTTCTTTCTTCTTGAGTTTCCTTATTGAGCGGTACAAGTCCTTTATTTACTGAAAACAGCACTTATATGTGTACAGAAATTTGTGGAAATTGAAGAAAAATAGTTGCAAGAAGAGTGCATAACTAGCAGTATTCCTTTTACTTGAAGGATTGTGCCTATATTTAGGTTAAAAGATTTGTATCTTTATTTATAGAGGACTCCTCCATCCAATGGATTCCTCTCAGATCTCAATTAGAAAATCAGAATTCAGCATTCCTAATTCTCATTAAGAAGTGTTTGTGAAGCCTTGTTGTTCTCTCTCTATTTTGTGTGTGCTTTCTTATTTTTTGAGGTGTTGCTTGAGACTGCGATTGTTTCATTACGTCATTTTTGCTCTCTCTCTCTCTCTTAAATGCTATTGTTTTTTCAATTGGAGATTCACTTGTGACATCATGGGCTAATTAAAATACAGGAATCCGTGAACAAAAAGCCCTATTCGAAGTGTGAATATGATGTGTACCATATACTTATTTTTTCTGGTAACCATGCGAACCATATACTCACCACTAGAGATTTTCCATCTCTGGAGGGGGTGCAATCCAGATGCTCACAGTGCTGCAATGCTTTATCTTCCTCATTGATGGAAACATGCAGGCTATTCCATCTCTGGAGGGGGAGCAATCCAGATGCTCACAGTGCTGCTGCTTTGGGTTGTTAAACCGGGCTGTCCTTTTTCTTCTGAGCATCTAGGGAGTGTCTAGCTAAACATAAGGATAGTTTTTGGAGTGTCTGAGGTGTGTTTCCTCTTCGCCCCAGGTGGTATGGTTGTACTGTTGCTTTCTAATGATAGGGCATTTTTCTCAAAGAAAAAAGTTGAAAGATAGGGGCAATCAAACACCCATCCAAGTAAGATAGCTATTCTCAAAAAGGCTGAGTAGAATAGAAGTGACGAATATATTTAATTATTTGGCGGATTAGTAAGTGAGAATCCTTTGATAATATGAATTTTTTACTGGCACCCTAGAGTTGTTGCCTTGATCTTGTTTTTCTTCATCCTCCTCGATATCTGTCTATGATACAGTTGACAAATGGCGGATTTTCTGTCTTGAAATTTGCTTGATCTGTGTGATACATTCTCTTTTTTGTTTCAGTGGTGGAGTCCACCGATGGAACGATTTCTGTAGCTGCTGCATTCCCTGGCTATCATGAAGGTATTTCAGGCCTTTTATAGTTCTATTCTTTTGCTAGATAAAATTTAAATTTGACATTTCCATGTATCTAGTTTGTTGCTTGATTTGGATGTGTTTATCAGCTGTAAAGGACAGAGATCACAAATTTTTATCAAGGGCTGTTGAAGAAGCATATCGAGGTGTTGATTGCGGTGACGGAGGACCTTTTGGTGCAGTGGTTGTTCATAACGAGGAAGTAATTGTGAGCTGTCATAACATGGTTCTTAAGAACACGGATCCTACTGCACATGCTGAGGTGACTGCAATCAGGGAGGTAAGTCCAACGATTATTGTGTTGAAATTATCTTACCTATTATATCTGATATGTATATACAATCTTAGTTGAATAAATACTAGATCATCCTGACCTACTTGAAGACTTTTTTTATGTCTGGCCTATTTTCTGTTAAATGCCATCATGAAGTCAATGAATCCTCCAAGTGGTGCTTTTCCACCATGAAGGTTGACATGTTGTCCACCACATTGCTGTCCTTATTTCTTGAACTTATCTAACTTCAACATGCTTCGTTTGTGCATTTATGGGGTTTACCACTTGCTTGACGGGACATACCTAGTGGTACTTTTTTACCTTGAAGTCCTTGTGATTTGTGACATATGCATGTTTCTCTCTCATATGAGTCCAAAGATTGATCTTTTCATGTCCCGATAAGTAGCCTATAAAAAATACTCCCAATTAGCATTTGTGCTATCCTATTAGTTCTATTTTTTTTATTAAGCTTTGTTATTTGAGTTCAAAATTTGAGATGCTTGACTATATCATAACAATGTGCAATAGTTGTCTTATATCTAGGGAATGAGCAATCATTAAAATTACTGTGACTGAATTATGGTAATAATATGTGAAATTTTTAGAAGTGGTGTTAAAGGAAGAACTATGATGGAAAAAGTCATATGGATCAATGTTGCAGGGGAAGCAAAATTCGATCCGGAGATCGTAGATGGTGCGCGTTTCAAAATAAAATTTCATATTAACCGATAATATGTGCACGCAAATTAAGCATGAATGAACTCTATCATCAATCTAGCGAAATTGATTATCTAGCATGCTCATGCAAATTTTTATCTACGCTAGATTTATGTGTTAGAATTCATACCTCCGTGTGGATCCTTTAACTGCGTAGAATTTTTTTTTTGTCGATGGCAAATGCTTGTGGATGAAGATCCTCGCGATGGATGAAGTTCCTTTCAATGGATGAAGCCCCTTGCGATGGATGAAGAACCTCCGCGAAAGAGATGATGCCCTTCTTGTTCACTCGATCTCACACGACGCACAGACTCCTGCAACTTGATCTCTTAGTGACTCAAACTTGCAGGCTCTATCCTCACGAGAACCAAAGGAAGAAGAAGCTAAGAAGCACGGACACGGACACGGGACACGGACACGACACGACACGGACACGCGGACACGTCATTTTAAAAAAAATCAGGACACGGACACGTTGAGGGACACGCTGAATTAATATTATATATATATATATATATATATATATATATATATAATGAAACTAACACGTCTAATAATCGTGATGTTAGTGGAGTGCAAACTTACTTATGCTCCCAATTTTTCTGCAGGAACCCAATCAATTTTTTCTGCAGGAACCCAAACAAAATCAGCAAAGAGTTCCTGTCAAAAAAAAAAAAACAAAGGACAATCAGCAATGGAGAAGGAGAAGGGGGCTGGATGGTTAAAGAGGGAGGAGGAGAAGGGGGCTGGATGGTTAAAGAGGGAGGAGGAGAAGGGGACTGAGGAGGGAGGAGGAGGGGACTGAGAAGGGAGGAGGGGACTGCGGAGGGAGGAGGGGACTGCGAAGGGAGGAAGATGAGGGGACTGAGAGAGGAGGGGATTGAGAAGGGAGGAGGGGACTGAGAGAGGAGGTGGGAACTGAGAGAGGAGGGGATTGACAAGGGAGGAGGGAACTGAGAGAGGAGGGGGGACTGATCGACTGAGAGAGGAGGGGATTGACCAGGGAGGAGGGAACTGAGAGAGGAGGAGAAGGGGGCTGGATGGTTAAAGAGGGAGGAGGAGAAGGGGGCTGGATGGTTAAAGAGGGAGGAGGAGAAGGGGACTGAGGAGGGAGGAGGGGACTGAGAAGGGAGGAGGGGACTGCGGAGGGAGGAGGGGACTGCGAAGGGAGGAAGATGAGGGGACTGAGAGAGGAGGGGATTGAGAAGGGAGGAGGGGACTGAGAGAGGAGGTGGGAACTGAGAGAGGAGGGGATTGACAAGGGAGGAGGGAACTGAGAGAGGAGGGGGGACTGATCGACTGAGAGAGGAGGGGATTGACCAGGGAGGAGGGAACTGAGAGAGGAGGGGGCTGAGAAGGGAGGAGGAGGAGGGAGGAGGAGACTGAGAAGGGTGGAGGAGGACTGAGAGGAGGGAGGACTCACCGGAGAAGGGTGGAGGAGGACTGAGAGGAGGGAGGACTCACCGGAGGAGGACTGAGAGGAGGGAGGACTCACTGGAGGAGGACTGAGAGGAGGGAGGACTCACCGGAGGAGGTCGTCGTTGCCGGGGGCTGTCGTTCGAGCGCCGGGGACTGCCGTTCGAGCGCCGGGGGCTGTCGTTCGAGCGCCGGGGACATCGTTCGAGCGTCGGCGGCTGTCGTTCGAGCCGATCGCCTCAAACCCTAAGCACAGTCGACTGCTCAGCAGAGGAGAGAGCTCGCCGATCCGTAGCTCTCAGTCTCGGGCTGTTTTAAAACAGTCAGGTCGGGTCGGGTCAGGTCGGATCGGGTCGGGTCAGGTCGGATCAGGTCCGGAACGTGTCCGGCACGTGTCCAGAACGTGTCCGGCACGTGTTCGAACCCAAAGCAATAAAAGATTAATATTTTTTTAATTGGACACGTGTCCGACACGTGTCCGGACGTGTCCGGCACGTGTCCGTGTCCGACACGTGTCGGACACGGACACGGGGCCTCCGAACAAGTGTCGGTGCTTCATAGAGAAGAAGAAGGAGAAAGGGGGGTTGAAATTCAGCTATGTCAACCCCTTGGCCGCCCCCCTCTACCCCTTTAAATAGGAGAGGCACCACAAGGTTGCGTATGCAACTTGTGGCTGCCCCCTCCCTAAATCCTAGTCGTGCACCCCATAGAGTTTAAGGGTTGTGGCTGGCCACAATACCTTGCGTATGCAAGTTGTGGCCAGCTCCCCTTTCTTTCCTTGTGCATCCATGTGGCCAGCCCCTTGCTTGTAGGACTTGCAGTCGGCCACTTGTGCCTTGCGTATGCAAGTTGTGGCCCCTTGTGGTGTGGAGGAAACCCTAGTTTGACTAGGGACTTTACTCACACCCATGGGCTCATTAGTAGGGTGCCTCTAGTAATTTCACTATTCACTGAGATGCCCTTAGTAAACACATGGGGGCCCATAGTTAAATCGTACTAGCTCACTTCTACCATGCTCTAGTGCTTTGCACACATGGAGTGACATCCACATGAGATAGGGGTGCACTTAGTATATTTTCTACTATTCTGGGGTGCCCCTAGTAGATATACTAACCTATGCATCTACAATGCTCTATTCTGGGGTGCCCCTAGTAGATATACTAACCTATGCATCTACAATGCTCTAGTGCCAAGTACACATGAAGCGTAAGTGGATTTAGGGTTTTTCGGGAACTAATTTTCTTTCTAGTGAGATAGGAAAAAGTAACAAATCCGTACTAAGTGTGAATAAGGTGGAACCTTCAGGGGCAGGGGTTCATGGCTTCTAATCGGACTCGACTAGCCACTGGTCCTCTAAGTCCGATTAATCTACGTGGCCACCCAGCTTATACTCTCTCACATACCCCTGCTCTTCCCTTAGTAGTGGTAATACGTTGTCCCTCCGCACGGTGCCATGAATAAACTCGAGTGGTAGAGAGCATTGTCAGACTCGAGTAATCATCTAACTAGCTTCCTTCCAGGTTGATTCACTACATCACAACTCTAGTTGCTTTGGTCAGGCAACCAGATCCGGTCAGTGGTCCAACTACTGACCACCAGGCCTAGGTTTAATGCGACGTATGTCAAACCAATGAACGCACCTCCCGGATGGGATGCGGATGACCTGAAGGAGTGACATGCCGATACAATGCCAGCCGGGTAACCTAGCGCACTGTTGTATTGGGTTGCAAGTGGATCCCTCACACATTGGTTCACCAAAACACCACTCAAATGGTTAGTCCACCAGTCATGGTTCCTCAGGATTGAGGATCGGCTACCCTAAGTGGTAACACGACTTAATATACTGATGTCTGCTCACCGATCTGTGCACGGTGTTGGTTCTGTTCGGCCACAAACATTGTGCCTGGTAATGACCGTGGTGGAGACACCCACACTCTGCCATCCCAACAGCTTATCTTAATTAGGTGACCAACCTAATCAGAGCTGCGAACATATTTAGGCTTATATAGCTCCAGTTCCTTGAGTCTCCCACTCAAATAGACTACTATGTTACTAAGGCTCCTTGTCTTGTAAACATAACACGTATATATAGACGTACCATTATGCAATTCCAATTAATCTAACAACCATTTATTAATAAACCTGACTTTTACAAGCTGCAGACCATATCAAACCCAACAATTTTATAGAGATCTAAATTGCTAGTTCTTCAAAACATTAAATTTGCAACCCATGCTTAGTTCTTCAAAACATTTTTATCAAAGGATTCTATAAACTTGGATTCTGTCATTAGATCAAAATAAAATCTAGTGAGATGGAAGGGTAAGCAATTTTTGTTGTTTTCTTTCGAACAAAACGTGTCTTCATATTTGGGCTGCCATGCATAGTACATCCTCTCTTCAAGATGGTATCTTCGAGATGATACCACATGTACAGTGCATGGAATATGGCGAAGTCTATCTTCAAGATAGCTAGCCCATCCAACGTGTACACACACCTGGGATACACCATAGTACTCTACTTTGGAACCTTTAACTCCCACTTTAGATTTGCAACCCAAGAATAGTTCTTAAAAACATTTCTATAGAGGGGTTCCATAAAGTTGGATTCTGCCATTCGTTCAAAATAAAATCTGGTGAGATGGAAGGGTAAGCAATTTTTGTTATTTTCTTTCGAACAAATTGTGTCTTCAAATTTGGGCTGCCATAGTAAATACACTCTCCTTAAGATGATATCGCATGTACCGTGCATGGATTACGGCGAAGTCCATCTTCAAGATAACTAGCCCATCCACTGTGTACACACACCATAGTACTCGACTTTAGAACCTGTAAATCCCACTTTAAATTTGCAACCCATGCATAGTTCTTAAAAACACTTCTATAGAAGGGTTCCATAAAGTTGGATTCTGCCAGACTTCAATCCAAATAAAAAAGGGGAACCGTGCCTCAACAATATGGTTCAAGTTGGGAGGCTTTTCCTCTGCCAACTAGACATTTGATAGGGAGAATTTCTCTTGACTTGTCCAAGGGAGAATACTCTCCACCATGATCCAGGGAGACCTCATACCAGAGACTAGGGTTTTCCCGTGAAAATTTCGTGGTCTTGAGAAGGGAAGCAGTGCCTCAACCCCTATTTAGATATGGAGCTATCTTGGAGCTCAAGAATCCTAGTTCTAGACTGGGGTCTGAAGAACAAAGGCTACGAAGCACTCTATCAAACACAAATCAGCACTTGGGCAGATTTGTTTTTCATATGCATCCTAGGATCTGATCGCATAGAATTCTTCATAATTGGGCTCTTTCTGTGAGGAATCTTTGTTATGCAGCTAGATTCCTTTGGTTCTGTTTTGCTCTAACAGGGAAGAGCACCCTCTTCAGTCCTCATAACAATTAGGCTCTTTTACTCCTGGCTCCGACATCCATATACTTTTCAGTGTTTTCACAGTAGTGGCTTCTAGCCCACCGTATCGCATAAGGCAGTTGCACATGACAACCCGTCATATACACCCAACCCACTTTTTACTGGCCCGTAACTGCTATCTGTGCCCAGATTCAGGCCACCTTGGATTTGAAGGTATGTGCCGACTGCCGAGCATATAAACAAGCCAAGTTTCTTAGCTTGACCACACGACGCTCACATGCATCCAATGCGAGCCTGACTGGGCGAAGTCCTCTTATAACTCACATACAACCAACAAGACTTCAGTGGGGCACATGGTCCTCATGTCTTCCCGCTAGGGTGCCACATGTAAACTAACCATCATAACATGTACACCTGAGTCTCTTGGCTTGGCCTTATCTGCATGTGCTCAAACTACTTTGGGAGGAAAGACAAGGTAAAACTCTGATTCAACCGTGATGTCACGTGTTGCACATGTGTCTTAACCAGAAGTGGGTTTCGACTGGGCTCAAATTTCTTTAACCATATCCCAACCAAACCTGACTGATACGACTAACCCTAATCTGAGTTGGGTAGGCATCCAGCATGCTCTTTAGCCAAAGTTGCACCTTAGCTCCACACCCTAGTTTGCAACAGGGAAGAATGAATTTGCCGACTAAGTTCCATTGCTCCCTTTGGCTCATGATCCATGCGTGCTTGTGCAATCATGTCTACGGCCTGGCTAAAGCCCTTGCGATTTATTATGGCACAATTCACCATATAGGTGATTTGAATTGTGACCTCTGCCATGCTAACCAATGATTCTGACATTTATTTTAGTGAAAGCATATGCAATGCATAATACAAAAACCATTCATTTTTGTTAATGTATATAGATGGGTCGGGTTACATGTAAAGTCGGGTCGGGTTATATGGTCATACATGTACATATATATTGGGCTTGAGTCCCTCAATAGAGAGCATTCCATTCCTCTCCAAACTCTAGCCGTCATCTCCTAACATGGTATCAGAGCTCTAGGGTTCTCCTGCGCGGCGACGTCGACGACGGTCTTCCCCCCTCCGGCAACACCTTCTTCCTCCCCTCACCCGATCAGCCCCGGCCCCCCCTTTTGCCGCCCGACAGCCCCCCGGCCCCCCCTTCCGCCGCCCTACAGCCCCCGGCCCCCCCTTCCGCAGCCCTACAGCCCCCGGTCCCTCCCTTCCGCCGCCCTACAGCCCCCGGCCCCCCCCCTCCTCCACTCCCACTCCTCCGGCCCCCCTTCCGCCGCCCTACAGCCCCCGGCCCCCCCTCCTCTACTCCCACTCCTCCGGCCCCCCTTCCACCGCCCGACAGCCCCCGGCCCCCCTCTTTCACCCCCCGACCCCCCTTCTTCCACCCGACAGACCTCCCGACCCTCTTTCCTTCCCCCGACCGGCCCTCCCACCCCTTCCCTCAGCCCACCCGCCCCCTTCCCTTTGCCCGATAACCTCTCCCGGTTCCCCTCTTCTGTTGAGCCTCCTCCATGGCTTCTCCTGCCATGCCGTCCGTCATTGCGATCTCTCCACCGCTAAAGGCGGTCACCTTTCAGCTATCATCGGCCAGCGACTGGCCTGATTGGTCACGTACCGTCGAGGCCGCGCTTTTCAGTCGTGATCTGTGGGGTCACATCATCGGCGATGATCCTCCTTCAGCTGACTACTCCGGTTCCTCCTCTGTCACCAGCAGTGCCGCGTCTTCTGCTGCGACTGCTACCATGGCAACCACGGTTGCTGCTCTTACGTGGCGCCGCTACAATCAGGCCATCCGGGCGTACCTTCTGGACTCTGTTGCTCGTCCGCTCATTGCTCCCATCGGCCGCCTTCCTACAGTGCGCGCGATGTGGGAGTATCTCCGAGACCGGTTTCTCCCGTGCGGCGGCGCACGCCGACATCAGCTTATCTGTGACTCGCAGTCTGCACGTCAGGGGGAGCGCACCATTCAGGACTTCTTCAGTCAGATGAGTGCATACTGGCATGAGCTGGACTCACTGATCCCGGAGCAGTGTGCTTGCCCCCGCTCCCGGGATTTCCAGCGCTACCTCGATGAGAGCCACCTGCACCAGTTCCTGGCAGCACTTTGGCCAGACTTTGCTCTCATCGCTGCTTAGCTCCTGCACCGTGAGCCACTCCCTCGGCTAGAGGATGCTCTACTCGCCTTGGTCGATGAGGAGACCCGCCTTCAGACTCAGGGCGTTCGTCCTCCTCCACTTGCTCCTAGCTCCGACACTGTCCTGGCGGCCGAGTTCTCCGATGAGGCTGTCTTCTATCACTACTGCAAGGAGCCTGGACACATGAAGCGCTAATGCCCTACACGTCCTCCACGCAACCCCCGTTAGGGTCCAGATGAGAGAGCCACACGCTGGGCATCGACTTCCCGCAACGGTCGACGCAGCGGTCGAGGTGGACGGAGCCGTGGACGTGGTTCGGCCTCCTTTCGCCACTTTGGTGGTACAGCGGCTACTGTAGAGGCTTCGACGCTCCCCACTGCTACCACAGCACCTTCTCAGCCTGAGCCGGACCATCTTCAGTGCCTCGAGGAGCTCCTTCTTCGCCACCTAGCCTCCATCGGCTCCGCGACTGCTCACGGCTTGTCTGCCACCTCTGGTACTACTGCTCCATGGATCTTCGATTCGGGTGCCTCTTGTCACCTCACATTTGACTCCACTGCCCTCACGGACTGTTCTCTCACTACCACCCACCAGGAGGTTCGCACTGCGGATGGGACTCTCGTCCCTATTCCGCAATGTGGATCCATCACTACCACCTCTGACCCTTCTGGTCGCCTGACCCTACCCCATGTCCATCATGCCCCCCGTCTTAACATTAATCTAATCTCTATCAGTTCTCTTTGCGACTCTGGCCTGACTGTCACCTTCACCCCTTCTGTTTCCCTCCACCTCCCTGTTCACTACTGTTTCCCTTCACCTCCCCATTGGTGCTGCGTGCCTACTCCGATGCAGATTGGGTAGGAGATCCAGCCACTCGCCGCTCTACTACAGGATACTGTGTGTTTCTGGGTGATTCGCTTATTTCGTGGCGCAGCAAGAAACAGGAGTCTGTTGCTCACTCCAGCATCGAAGCCGAATACAGGGCTATGGCTTCCACCACCGCAGAGATTGTCTAGCTTCGCCGCCTTCTGCTCGACTTGGAAGTTGTGATATCCGGGCCCACACCTCTCTTCTGTGACAACCGGAGTGCTATTCAAATTGCTAGCAACCCGGTCTTTCATGAGCGAACAAAACATATTGAGGTTGATTGTCATTATGTTCGCCAGGAGTTTCTCGACCACACCATCTCCTTGCCATTCATTTCATCATCGGAGCAGACTGCTGATTTTCTGACGAAGCCCCTTACGATTGCTCGCTTCCGGCACTTTATCGGCAAACTCTCGGTTCATGATCCACCGTGAGTTTGAGGGGGAGTGTTAATGTATATAGCTGGGTCGGGTTACATGTACAGTCGGGTCGGGTTGTATGGTCATACATGTACATATATATTGGGCTTGAGTCCCTCAATAGAGAGCATTCTATTCCTCTCCAAACCCTAGCCGTCATCTCCTAACAATTTTAAAAACCATTTTAACATCCAGAAAACCCACAAGTGGTACCTCTTATTTGTGATATTCTTTAAACAAGTCCTAGAACCCCAAAATGATCATGAAGTTTTTGGTGACCTCAGGAGGGGATGAGTGATGTCAGTGGAGAGAGCCAGGAAAGGAATGTCCTCTGTAATTATGCATAAAACATTACGAATGCTTGTGAAATGTTTCATGAGGATGTTATGCTATCTGATCAAGGATTTGAGAAGATCTCATCCTCCTTTAATAATCTCTTAAGCATACTTGTTCTTGGCAAAGATAAAAGTCTTTTCACGACCGCGATTAATATCGTTCATTGTGCTGAAGGGATGACTTAGGTTGAATTATCTTGCATGTTTTGCAGTCATATTGTAGCTTAAAGTGGATTACCCTTTCATGTCAGGCTTGTAAAAAACTTGGGCAAATTGAGCTATCTGATTGCGAAATTTACGCGTCCTGTGAACCTTGCCCGATGTGTTTTGGTGCGATTCATCTTTCGCGAATCAAGGTGGTGCCTCAAGCCTCTCTATCATCCTTGTGGGTTATTTTTTTTCCTTCTTCTGAGAGATGCTTTTTTAACATACAGGGGGACATACTTGTAGACATAATACTCACTGACTGATGTCTCCCAAGTCACCATTATGTATGCGAGTATGTCCCCTTGTATGTACAGATAGCATTTTCCTTTTTTTTTTCTAGCTCCTGATCAGTTCTGCTCATTTGACTACGTCTCACCATATGATGCAGAGGTTGGTGTATGGAGCCAAGGCAGAGGCGGCAATCGCCATTGGATTCGATGACTTCATTGCGGATGCATTAAGGGGTACCGGGCACTATCAGAAGGCCCACTTGGAGATCAAGCACGCTGACGGCAACGGAGCCATCATCGCTGAGCAAGTCTTTGAGAAAACGAAGGAGAAGTTCCAGATGTACTGATTTGTCTCCTCACACTATAAAGACAAGACAACTCCAGATGAATTGTTTCTGCTACTTCCAATTCTCTTTTGTTCTCAGTAAGGTTCCATTCTTGTCTGTGTTCAAAAGAGTTCTTATTCCAATGCACTCGAGATTAAAACAAGCGCCATCGGTATTTGATCTGGCTTAATAGCTTGATATCATGTTATTTGGTCTGGCATGTGGCCACTTACAATCAATGTTTTCAGAGAAATGCATTCAGTCCAAAGGTTTTCTCGAATTCGCTGGCCCGATTGACGTGGTAGGGTGCAACTGGTGCTGTTAAAGTTTTTAAAATCGTTAGTGGGTTTTAGCCACTAGTTGCACGCTGCCATGTCAATCGGGCCCGCAAAATCGGGACAAACCTTCGGGCTGAATAGCATTTCTCATGTTTTAAAATCCAGATCAGAAGGCGAACAAAAATGGTCTCCGGTTCGGTCCAAACCGGTTCAATACGCCGGTTCAACCGTTTGAACTGCATGGCAAATGTGTCTTTTGAAATAAATAGTTACTAAATACTTTATTTCAGTACGTATGATTTCTTGGTTAACAAGTCGTGTTACGGGCTTTCGAACTATAGATCCTCTGCTCAAAATCCGACCACACTGTTTTTCTATAAAAATGGCACGTCGGTCGAACTGCCGGGTCCGATCCGCTTTTCAAAGCACTGCTTAGAACGACAATTGATGAACTCATAGTTTGTTTCCATCACTGTTTCTTATTCAGAAAGATAATTTGTCCTGAATAGTTGGAAGACATCGATGGGTTGTGTATGGCCTAAATTTTTGTAAGCCAACCATCTCTTATTGATTGATTTACTCAAAAACAAAAAAAAGGGTCTAGTTCTAGATCCGTCAATCTTTGGATATCCAAAGAATTTTGTTATTATACAATTTTTTTTTTTGGTTCATGGAAAGGGTTTTTTCTTTTGGTTTGGAAAGGGTAGGTCATCAATAGACCTCCGAGAGGTGCCACAATCTGGCGCAAACCATTGCAACAACAAACCGACACCCCGTCAAGACAACCACCACCACACTAGATGGAAAGAGCAGCGAAAAGCCGCCACCAACCTTGAACATAGGCTAACAGGGACAAATACCACAAAAACAGCGCCACCACCGGGCAGAATACGAAATCCGCACATTGGCGGTACCACACCACCACACCCAGCATACTAGAGAAACAGACAACCAAAAATCTTACACACAAAAAGGCGGCGAAGCCTCCGCCATCTCTAGCAGCCTAGGTAATAGGGAGGAGCTGCGAAGTCCCCAGACCTACCGCCGAAGAAGGCCGCCACTGTCGCAAGTCACCGGGAGCCTCTCACCGACCAGTCGAGGTGGTCTAGACATCCACCGACGGAGGACCTTGACACTGGGGCCAAATCTAACTGTTCATTTGGCACCTAGAAAGAAATCCAGCCCCGATGTCGAGTGAGGGCCGTCCAAACGAGCAGGGGAGGACCGCACAATGTCGGCATGATGAACACAAAATGCCGGCCACCGGAGGAGCCCTTATGTACACAAGGGGGGTAGTGTATGTCTGTTAGTATTCTATTAGTCCCACCTCGGTTATGGTAATGTAAAGGTGTGCGTTCTCTCTCTATATAAGGAGAGGTTGTCTTATGTAATGACAATAAGATTGATGGGATAATACAATGAGTTTTTTTTTTTTTTGACTAATAGAATACTAACACACGTACACTACATCTAATAGGGGGAAAGGGGGTAAGATCCCTCCGCACAAGAAGCCCGGAACCAAGTCCCTGCCTCCCTGGATCCACCTGCGGCGACGAGGTAGGCCAAGAGATTGAGCGCCAAAACACTAGCCCTAGGGGTAAAGGGGAAAAAAGTGACGTGCTCATAGCTATTTTAACTTTTTTTCAGCGGTTTTTTTTGTTACAGTACATGATGCTACAAGGTCATTCCTTTGGGTATAACAGTTATTAGTGGTGTATCTAGCTATGCAATGTGTTGAATCTTTTATTTAGATTGAACCAGGTTAGGTTGGACCAGGTCGATCTAGTTCTGAAAGTTTTGAGAAAGACTGTCCGAGCTGGGTATTATAGCTTGGATCCAATCTTGCTGAGAATGATTTTGTTCACCGTCCTTAAAAGACTGAACATCACTGTCCTCCTGATTAGTCAATTATAGGGATTTTTTGGTTATTTTCGGTATGAAGCATTTATCAAAATGACATATATATCCTTGTTATGGATCAATCAGGAGGACGGTGATGTTCACCCTCGTTTAAAGATTGTGAACAAAATCGTCCTCATTCTTATAACTAAGAGAGAGAGAGAGAGAGAGAGAGAGAGAGAGAGAGAGAGAGAGAGTTAAGTCTATGAGAGGAACAGTTGAGTAGGTTGTGTTATAGAAGTGGCCCTCTAGTTATGAGGATAAGGAAGTTTAATGACAAAGGACGCTAAGCTGAAGACAAGTTGGGGTGTGAGTCAAGTGCACAATTGGCCACTTGTGTCTTACTTGGTTGGGAAGGGCAGTAAGCCTTTGTGGTCCTTTCACATGCTTCCAATACAGATAGATATCCCCATCCTTCCCTTTCATTACCTAAACCTACTACCGATTTGCTTGCGTAGAGCTTGAGAGGAATGAAGGGGCCACATCAACACACCTCATGGATCCTCCTCCTTCAATTTCTCTATTAATTCTTTTTTTCCCTATGTTTTTATTCTCCCTTTCTTAGTATTATTAATACGTAATTTGTTCTTATTCTTTGTTCGTTTGTGATCGATCATGTCACATTGTATGGGACCATGCAAGCCATTGGCATCATCCTAACGACATAGCAAAATGGGTGCCCAACTTTCTCGAAATTACCAAAGACTCCATTCCTTCCTATTACTGAGATTTAGGAAATTATTCATGAAAAATCAATTGCTACAAAAACTGCTATCCATTTTTCTAAAAAATAATTCCAAATTAACTAATCCTTGATAATCAATGGCTATGTTGTTCCTTATTAATGTGGCTGTTAATAGTGATTTATGCCTTTTATGAAACAAGAAAGTATGGGCTTAGGGCAGGGTTTGATAGGTGTTTTTGCCACCCCTAGTCCTATGTGCTCAATTTTTAATTATTTTTTAAAGTCATACCGAACAATGTATCACCAACCAATCTTGTGCCCCAACATTAGCTGGGGCATCCTCAACCCTGACCAACATCCTTGGATACCTAAAAATGGTGGCGCTTCCCCTCCTCCTCCTCCCACCTGTCTTTTGTTGAAGATGTGGCTCCAAACAAGCCGCATAACCCTCCAAGGTTCGTGCACGATAAACGATAGAAAACGGAGCTTTGGGATCAAGGAAGGTTCGGCCAGCCAAAGTCATGTGCACGACTGTATCAAGTCGTGCGCACGAGTGGCATCGGCATTTTTCTCGGGCGAGAAGAACCAATCAGATCGTGCGCACGACCTCTCCAGCTCGTGCGCACAACTTGCGACGGCAATACGCCGGTGTGGCGGTTCGAGCTGCAGTTTCTTGTGGGATTCCTTCGCCAACTCTTGTACGATTGTATGCCTATATAAAGGCAGGTCTAGGATGAACCTAGGTACAAAAGAGAGGCCATAAGAGAGGGTGGGATTCCTTCGCCAACTCTTGTACCCCCAGGCAGGGCTGGTGGGTCCCGTTGTTGCCTCGTGGACCCCCAGGCAGGGGCTGGTGGGTCCCGTTGTCGCCTCGTGGACCCCCAAGCAGGGCTGGTGGATCCCGTTGTCGCCTCGTGGACCCCCAGGAAGGGCTAGTGGGTCCCGTCGCGGGATGTTGGCAAAAATTTGCACCCATAGTTACCCCGCCAAGTTAGCTAGAGGCTGATCTAGATGACTTGTAACTCAGTTGCAAAATTCAAATCCCCTGTCAAGAGTTGGCATTATAGGGTTCTTGGTTTAAGGAATGTTGGAGGATTGGTATTGGCGACCAACTTGTCCGATCTGATGATTTCATTCGATCGGTCAACTTTGGCCGATCGATCAAAATTGTCCGATCGGTCAAAGTTGTCCGATCGGTTAATTTCAACCGGTAGAGCTTGGGGCGATCGGTCGAAAAGGTATATTTTTTACCCGATCTTTTGGAAAATCGCCCGATCGTCTACCTGTTGATCGGGCGAAGTCTCCAGGGCCATCGATCAAAATTGTCCGATCGATCAAATTTGATCGATCGGTCAATTTCAACCGGTGGGACTTGGGGCGATCGGGCAAAAAACCATGTTTTTTGCCTGATCCTTAGGAAAATCGCCCGATCGTCTACCATCGATCGGGTGAAGTCTCTAGGGCCATCGGTCAAAATTGTTCGATCGATCAAATTCAACCGATCGGTCAAATTCAACTGGTGGAAATTGGGGCGATCGGGCTAAAAACCATGTTTTTTGCCCGATCCTTTGGAAAATCACCCGATCGTCTGCTTGTCGATCTGGGTGAAGTCTTTTGGACCATAGGTCAAAATTGTCCGATCGGTCAAATTCAACCGATTGGTCAATTTCAATCGGTGGAACTAGGGGCGATCAGGCAAAAAACAATATTTTTTGCCCGATCCTTGGAAAAATCACCCGATCGTTTGTCTGTCGATCTAGGTGACGTCTTTTGGGCCATCGGTCAAAATTGTTCGATCGGTCAAATTCAACCAATCGGTCAATTTCAACCGATGGAACTTGGAGCGATCGGGCATGATACTTTGGAAAATCACTTGATTGTTTGCCTGTCGATCTGGGTGAGGTCTTTTGGGCCATCGGTCAAAATTGACCGATCGGTCAAATTCAACCGATCAGTCAATTTCAACCGGTGGAACTTGGGGCGATTGGGCAAAAACAACATTTTTTGCCCGATCCTTTGGAAAATCACCCGATCGTCTACCTGTCGATCTGGGTGAAGTCTTTTGGGCCATCGGTTAAAATTGTCCGATCGGTCAAATTCAACCGATCGGTCAATTTCAACCGGTGGAACTTGGGACGATCAGGTAAAAAACAATGCCTTTTTGCCCGATCCTTTAGAAAATCACCCGATTGTCTGCCTGTCGATCTGGGTGAAGTCTTTTAGGCCATCGGTCAAAATTGTCCGATCGGTCAAATTCAACCGATCAGTCAATTTCAACCGGTGGAACTTGGAGCGACCAGACAAAAAACAACGTCTTTTACCCGATCCTTTAGAAAATCACCCGATCGTCTGCCTGTCGATCTGGGTGAAGTCTTTTGGGCCATCGGTCAAAATTGTCCGATCCGTCAAATTCAACCGATCGGTCAATTTCAACCGGCGGAACTTGGGGCGATCGGGCAAAAAACGTGTTTTGCCCGATCCTTTGGAAAATCACCTGATCGTTTGCCTATTGATCTGGGTGAAGTCTTTTGGGCCATCGGTCAAAATTGTCTGATAGGTCAAATTCAACCGATCGGTCAATTTCAACTGGTGGAACTTGGGGCAATCGAGCGAAAAACAACATTTTTTGCCCGATGCTTTGGAAAATCGTCTGATCATCTGCTTGTCGATCTGGGTGAAGTCTTTTGGGCCATCGATCTAAATTGTCTGATCGGTCAATTTCAACAGGTGGAACTTGGGGCGATCTGGCAAAAAACAATATTTTTTGCCCGATCCTTTGGAAAATCACCTGATCGTCTGCCTGTCAATTTGGGTGAAGTCATTTGGTGGCGTTTCGTCTTTCCCGTCGCTTCACTTGGTCCGATGTTTTGTCTGGTCCGACGTTTCGCCTGGTTCGGCGTTTCGTCTGGTCCGACGCTTCGTCTGGTCCGACGGTTCGCGTGGTCCAACGCTTCGCCTGTTAGCCAATCTGGTGACACCACATGTCGCATTGGTTTTCCCGCCAAAATTTTTGAGACTTATAAATCTCGTCCCAGAGTTCGTTTTTCACTCGCGCTGTCAATTTTTTTTTTGAGTTTCCTGCTTTTGCTCCCGAGCTCTTGTTTGCTGCTTCTCTTATTCTTCTGTTCGATTGTGATGGCATCTGCAAGCTGCACCAAGAATATCGTTCCACCGAAGATGAGGTAATCAAGGACAAGGCCATCGCTGAGCCGCCATCGCCTAAGATTGCTGGGAAAGGCAAGGGCAAGGGTAGCCTTAGTGTCCTAGGGAAGCGGCACCTTGGTGTGGGTTTTGCCTCTGCGCCCTCCAAGCCGGAGCATATCCCCAAAGTTGAATTTTTCTAGGGGCCGCTGAAGCTGTTGTCCGAGGACGAGTATGGCAACGACAAGAAGATCACTGACCTAAAGAGGGCAAAGTGGGAGAAGCAGCTTGCGTCCTTCACTGAAGGGGTCCACCGCCCAGCCCTCGTCGGAGTGCAAGCTGCCTTCGGCATCGACAACCGATCTGTCTACACGAAAGTGACTAGCAAGGAGAGAATTATGGGCACCATCGTGACGATCGGGCAACTTAACTGCGGGCTGCGTCTGCCTCTTCTGCTGTTCGTGGCACGATTGCTGAATACGTCTAGGCTTTGCCCCGGACAGCTGACGGGAAATGCATGGAGGATAATCTACACTTTCTGCCGGGTATAGTCCGACCACCAGGAGGAGCTTAGAGCCTGCTACTCCAGCATCCCCGAGGGTGAGCAAGCCCGGATCGAGTTGGGGTATTTTTTCTACCACTACAAGTGGGTTTTGAGAAAAAATAGCCCCTTCTTCAACCAGCATGGCATTTCTGCCCTTCGCCCCATCACCGACACAGTCCCCTCCGACAAGCTCTACACGGATTGGCCCATCTCCGTTTTTGGTGCATGGACTCCCTTCTCTGTGCCTGAGACTCCTCGGAGCCACGTGCACAAGGAGATCGAGAGGTACGTGCCAGGAGGTGATCTGTGCTGGCCTTCCGATCGGGTTGGAGCGATCGACAACTTGTTCCTGGAGCTGACATGAGGGACAAGGTCATGGAAGCAGTTTGTGAACTGCCCAGTCCACCACGACAATGCCAATATGATGCATCACATGTCGGTGAGATACGAAGATAATGACACTTTGTATTCTGATTATGAGGAGGACCTCGATACCGACAGGATTGTGCAGTTTCTATGGGTAGAGAAGAAGATATATGGCCAGAGGAAGCATGTCGTGCCCGGCGAGGAGAAGCTGGTAGTGACCAGGTGAGGCCAGGTCAAGAAGAGGAGGGCGGCGAAGGAAGAGAAGGTGGTGAAGGAAGAGGAGAAAAAGAAGAGGGAAGAAGAAGAAGAGGAGGAAGAAGAAGGAGGCAAAGAAGGAGGGGAAGAGAGTGAGGAGGAGGAAGAAGGTGGGGAAGAAGAAGAGGATGAGGATGAAGAGGAGGAAGGGAGTGAGGAAGAAGAAGAAGAAGGAGAAGGAGGAAGCGAAGAGGAGGGGGCCAAAGGCCGGGATGATGTGCCCCCCACCTCGCCTGGAGCTGCCCAAGTCCTTCCTATCGACAAGGCTAAGGCCCGTCTAATGGGGGATGATACCGACACGATAAATGATGGCAAGAAGGTATCGCTCGTGTATCATTTTGAGACCCTGAAGCGCCCCATGAGCATTAGGGTGAAATATTCAGGGAGCGACATGGTCTACGACCCGACGCCGATCACGCAGGTGCCACCCGAAGGCCTCCGTCAAGGTGAGGCCTCGCAGGCTTCTGTGAGTAGAGGGGCTGATGCTGAAAAACCAAGGCTGGTACCACGAGACGACACGGCCAAGGTGGCAGCAGAGGTCACCGCCCTGATGTCCTCCTTCCTCCAGGGGGCAGAAGGAGTACATGGCGAGGGGGGAGATTAGTCTCCTCCCGAAGTCCCTCCTCCCGAACCGAAGGGAGATGAGGGGCGGGAGAAGTAGGTGCCTGAGCAGTCCCCGATCCCAGTCCCTGCTGCGAAGACTCCTACCCCCAAGGGGAAGGGAATTGATCGAGGGAAGGGGCCTGCTCAACCCCTTCATTGAGGCTCTATCGGGAGGGGTAAGTTCCAACTCTTATCTTCCTTCTGTCTGGATTGAATATTGGATATGTGTTAATCCTTTAATTTCTTGTTTGCAGGTTCTCCTGGCAGTCCACAGCCAGTGCTGCGAGAGTTGGGCGAGGTTGACATCAACCACCCAACGGGGGTGTTGAGGAAGCTCTGCAATCTTCCCGATGTGACCCTCGAGGAAGCCTCCACCAGGCTGGAAGTGATTATGAGTAGCTTCAATCTTTGCCTTGAGTTGTAGTATTTCAACTTGTTCTTATTCTAACTTGTTCTTGTTGTCATGCAGATGTCTACCGTGCTGAAATTGAACAGCCAGTTATTCAAGAAGGCCATTGAGCGGGAGGCTTCCACCAACATCATGCGCTTGAATGCCCTCTTAGAGGAGGCTAATGATGAGAAAGAGAAGCTGGTTGCAGCTTTATTTTCGAGTCAACAGTCTGTTGGCAATGAGGAGTATCTAAAGAAGAACTTGGAGGCTTTGTACACAAGCCTGGATAAGGAGCTCCATGATCTCAAGAACAGGTTCTTCAAGTGGAGAATATTATGTATCAATATCTTGAGGAGATAAAGCAACTGAGGGCAGAGCTCGCTGCCAAGCAGGCGGCCATGCGCTGGAAACAGAACAGCTCAACGTTGACTTGGCCAGTTTCAAGTCAACAGCTGAAAAGGCCATGGAAGCCCTCAAGATTGCTCATGGCGGAGGCGCTCAGTCCTCGAAGGCGTCGGTCGTTAGCAAGGTCGTGGAGATAGGTCTAGGGCAACCAGTGTCGAGAAGCCTTGATGTATCTTCGTGTTGTACTTGTATTTCTGAATGAAATAAAATACTTCTCTTTTTGAATGAACTCTTTCTCTCTCAATGCTAATGTTTTGAATGGAATGTTATTAACTTGTATCGAATGATTGAGAGTGTATCTATCAGCTTAAAGTAGTGATGTCTCTTAACGTTAAACTATTCGTTTTGCCTGTAAGGGGTTGTATTACAACACGAACACCCAAACTACAAACCGATCTTCCAGTTCAAAATTTGTGTTATCTCACAATATTTTAACTATTTGTTTCTTCCTTTAAGGGGTTGTGTCGCAACACAAGCGCCCAAACTATTAGTCGATTTGTCAATTAAGTGTTGTGCTCTCTCACAACATCTGAACTATGTGTTTCTACCTATATGGGTTTGTGTTGCAACACAAACACCCAAACTATTAGTTGATTTGTCAGTTAAGTGTTGTGCTGCCTCACAATATCTAAACTATGTGTTTTTGTCTGTAAGGGGTTGTGTCACAACACAAACACCTAAACTATTAGTTGATTTTGTCAGTTAAGTGTTGTGCTGTCTCACAACAACTAAACCATATGTGATTATATAAGTTTATAGAATTGAAATGGACAAGATTGAAATCGAAACAAACATTCATTCAGTACATGTTTTATATCAAGGATAGAATATTTTGAGATGCTTTATATTCCAAGCTCTTGGTGGTCTATCTCCTTCTGGCGAGATTAGGTGACAGGATCCTTTTTCTCCGATTGACTCGATAATATAAGGTCCTTCCCAGTTGGGAGCTAGTTTTCCGCTGCCGCGTTCCCTTGTGTTAGAGAAGACCACTCTGAGGACTAGATCTCCAATGTGAAACTATCGTCTCTTAACTTTTCGATCGTAGGCCTACTTGATCTTATGTTGATAGTTGGCGACACGAATAGCTGCCTGGTTACACAGTTCTTCTGAGAAGTCAAGGTTATTGATACGGAGCTTGTTGTTTATTCCTTTTTTGATCGCTTTAGTCTTCAAAGTATGAGATAAAGTCTAGGTTGGAAGAATTGCTTCTGACCCGTAAGTTAGGCAGAAGGGCAAAAATCCCGTCGATCATCAAGGAATGGTCTGATAGCCCCATAGGACCTCTGGTAGGACTTTCTCCCATAACCCCTTTTTGTCTACCAACTTCTTTTTGAGTAGACCGAGGATTGCTCTGTTGGAAGCTTCGGCTTGTCCATTGCACTGTGGATACCTCGGAGAGGAGTAGAAAAGCTTGATACCGTAGTTCAGGCAGAACTCCCAAAATTTATCTGAATTGAATTGAGGTCCGTTGTCGGCGATGAGTACTTGAGGTGTACCAAATCTGGAGAAGATGTTGTGCCTTATGAATTTGATAACCTCGTCATATGTTTCTCGAAAGAGAGGAACAACTTCAACCCACTTGGTGAAGTAGTCTGTGGCTAACAACAAGGACAATCTTCTTGCTTGGCAATGGAGGAAACAGACCTAGAAAGTCTAAACCCCATTGATGGAAAGGCCAGGGCCTTGTCAAGGGATGTAGTTCGTCTGCCGGGAGATAGATCGCTCGAGCGTGTCTTTGACAGGGATCGCATCTTTGAACAAACCGACTCACGTCTTTCGCCATAGTTGGCCAGTAATATCCTTGAAGTTTAACTTTGTCTTCGAGGGATCTCCCGCCAAAGTGATTGCCACAAGATCCAGAATAGATTTCGACTAGGATCTCTTCTGTTTGTCTAGGACCAACACATTTGAGAAGTGTTCCTCCATGTGATTTGAAGTAGAGATCTTCCTCTCGGATTTTGTATAATGATAACATTCTTTGAAGTTTCTTAGCTTAGATCAGATCTTTCAATATTTTGCCTTGTTTGAAGAAGCCAAAGAATGACTATCTCCAATCAGTTGAAGCATCTACCAAGGCAAGAGTGAGGGTTAGCTGTCTCCAACCTCTAGAGTCTTTAGTCATGATAACGATTTATTGTTCGATGGCAATTTTGGGCAACTCTTGATAGTCGATCTGAATTCGCCTTTCTCTGAGGAAGTCTCCAAGCACTGATGCAGTGTTGGCTAGAGCATCGACTTTTTGATTTTTGGCTCTTGGAATTTGCAGGAAATCAATGTCCAAGAAGCGTTGCTTATGTTGCTCCACCAGAGCTAGATACTACTGCATCATCTCTCCTCGTGCTTCGTAGACTCCATTAATTTGCCTGATTATTAGCTTAAAGTAACTATAAACTGTAAGACGGTCCACCCCCAGGGTTTCGGCCATCTCCAGTCCAGAGATGAGTGCTACGATCGTACTCGGTTTCGTTGTTGGTAGTGCAGAATCCTTGAAGAGTGGCCTTTTGGAGATGATCGAGTTTGGGGGATATCAAGACTATCCCAATTCCCGAACCGATTGTGTTTGAGGCTCCGTAAGTGTAGAGCTTCCATCTAGTTGATAAAGTTGTGGGAACCTCAGGGCTCAGATTGATGGTCTCAGGACTGGAATTAAGGAGAGATTCTGCACCATCGTTGAGGTGCATTTCGACGTCATTTTCTGAAGTGATGTGTAATATCTGCCCCAAACATACAAGATATTATCTGCTTTGCCCGTGCCCACACGAGAACTTCCTAGGGAGGTCACCCATCCAAGGACTACTCTCGCCCGAGCATGCTTAACTACGGAGTTCTTACGAAATCCGTAGAGGCGTACGGTTTTAAAACGCGTCTTCTATGTTTGGGAGGGGAAATTATATAAGTAGCTTAGGATCTCCTCTTTTCAGGCGATATGGGGCTAACTCGTGGCCTTGTACACCACACCTCACCTCACCTCATCCATCTTGGCATCCCAGCCTCAGGAGTCTTGGCTCTTGGCTTTTGTCTTATTGGATCTTGGTCGTCACAATCCACCCACCTTAAGGCTACATGTCCTCGTGTAGGGTTAGACCCCCCCATCCCAAGGAGAACCGGCTTTGATACCATTTTGTAACATCTGCCCCAAACACACAAGATATTGTCCGCTTTGCCCGTGCCCGCACGAGAACTTCCTAGGGAGGTCACCCATCCTAGGACGCTTTCGCCCGAGCACGCTTAACTATGGAGTTCTTACGAAATCCGTAGCGGCGCACGGTTTAAAACACGTCTTCTATGTTTGGGAGGAAAAATTATATAAGTACCTCAGGATCTCCTTCTCTCCAGGCGATATGGGGCTAACTCGTGGCTTTGTACACCTCATCTCACTTTACCTCATCCATCTTGGCATCCCAACCTTAGGAGTCTTGGCTCTTGGCCTATTGGATCTTGGTCGTCACATGATGGGATCCTCAACGGGGAAGTCGGCAAGAAAGTCTGCAATTGCTTGCCCTTTGACGAAAACTCGAGGTTCGAACTGGATGTAGAGGGAGCTCATCTCGATCACCCACTTAGTCATTCTAACAGCTCGTCCTGCCTTGTCGAGGATGTCTTTGAGTGGATGTTCGGAGACGACCGTAATCAGGTAAGAGACGAAGTAGGGTCGGAGTCTCCTCGATGCCGTAAGCAATGCCAACGTGATTTTTTCTATCTTCGAGTAGCGAGTTTCTACCATAAGAAGAGTATGACTGATGTTGTAGACAGGGCGTTCAATGACTTCTCTTCTGCTGACCAAAACTGCTCTAATCGCTTGATCGGTGACAGTGAGATAGAGCTAGAGGTCTTTTTTTTGGCAATAGAGCCGCTAGGATAGGAGCCCGAGCGAGATAGTATTTGATGCTCTGGAAAGCTTGCTCGCAAGTTGGATTCCATCCGGAGGTGTCTACCTTTCGCAACTAGTCAAAGAGCGGCTTGCACTTGTCAAAAGACTTAGAGATAAATCGGTTGAGAGCAGCTAATCTTCCTATGAGGCGTTGCACTTCTTTCTGATTGGAGGGCGAGGGCGTTCAAGAATTGATCTAATCTGATTGGGGTTTGCTTCAATGCCTTTCCTAGTCACCAGGTGACCTAGGAATTTCCCTGATTGAACTCTGAAGGCACACTTGGCTGGATTGAACTTCATGCGGTATTTTCGGAGGACTTGGAATATTTCTGCCAGATCAGAAAGATGATTCTCATGACTAAGGGTCTTGGTAAGGAGATCATCGATATATACTTCGATCGATTTGCTCTTTGAACATCTTCGTGACTAATCTCTGATAAGTAGATCCAACATTCTTGAGACCGAAAGGCATAACATTGTAGCAGTAGAGGCCTCTGTCTGTCACGAAGCAGGTCTTCTCTTGATCATCGGGATGTAGAGGAATTTGATTGTATCCAGAGTATCCATCTATGAACGATAGAAGCTCATGCCCAGCAGTGGCGTCGATGAGTCTGTCTATTCTTGGCATGGGGAATGGATCTTTAGGGAAAGCTTGGTTAAGATTGGTGAAGTTGATGCAGACCCCGATATTTCCGTTCTTCTTTGGTACCGCAATGATGTTGGAGATCCAAGTTGGGTACTCTACTTCATGGATGAAGCCTACCGCGAGTAACTTGGTGATCTCCTCTTGAATAACAGTCGAGTGCTCTGGGCGAATTGTTCAGAACTTTTGTTTGACAGGTTTTGCTCCTTCTTTGATGGTGAGTCGATGGCATACGTCATCCAGATTGATCTCGGGAATATCTTCAAAACACCAGGCGAAGACGTCAATGTTGGACCACAAGAATGATACTATATCTTGTGCTTCTGCGTCGCTGAGATTGGTACCAATGAATGTCTCTCGAAGGGGATCACCGCTGGCAATGTTTACTCAGGTGATCTCTTTGATTGAAGGGGAAGACTCCCACTCGACAGTCGGAGGTTCTGCTAGTGGGGGCTTCTTTGGTTGCTAGCTCAAGGAAGGGCCAGCTTCTTTTCTTGCATGCTTCGGCGGAGCGAGATCTACTCGGCGATCTATCTTTGCTGCGACAGCTTCACAAGATCACCCAGCTTGTTAATAACCTCGGATACAGATAATGTCCTCTCCCGTTGCGAATTTGAGTAGTTGATGATATGAGGAAGATATGGCATAGACTGGTGCAGGAAATATCGTCCGAGGATGATGTTGTAATTGGAAGTACCCTTGATAATAGCGAATCGCACCGAGACCCAAGTCTCTCTACTGAAGTCCAAGGTAAACCTGGATTCACCCATGGTCATGCTCTGCTCACCGTTGAAGCCGGTAATGACCGTGGGGACGACGTCCAGGCTCGAGTACTTATGTCCCAGACGCTTGAAGCAATATAAGAATATAATATCGATCGAGCTGTCGGTGTCGATAACGATACGGTTAATGGTACTTCCATCGATGATGAGCCATAGGACTAGGGGATCTTGATATGGAGTATGCACTCTTTGGAGATCGGAGTCGTTGAAAATGATTGATGGCCACGATAAGCCCTTGATCAGTTTCTCGATCCAGGTATCTTCTTTGTTAGCTGCAGAGCAAACATTGAAGATGCGTCGAACTTGCCGATCGACCTCTATTTCGGTTAGAATTTGATGGTGCAATGCTCCGTGAATGCCAAAGACGTTAGCTCGTACCACGACTGGTGACGAGTCGATCGAGATGTGGTGGACCCAACAAGCTTCCTTTCCTTTTGATGAGGAAGGTGGGGTTGGTTGCGTCCGCTCTTGACGAACTCCCGGAGGTGGCCTTCACGCAGTAGATCTTCCAAGTGATTCTTTAGTCGGAAGCATCGACTTGTTGGATGACCGTGGCTGCGATGAAAGTCACAGTAGATAGATTTATCGGTGTGAGTTTGGTATCGGGCTGCAGAGGATTCGGTCGTCGAAGAAATACTTCATGTTGGATCTGGTCGAGGATCTGCTCGATTGAGAGAGTCCAATCAGTGAATAATGTTTTCTTCGGTGGCGATCTATGATCGTCTTCTCTTGGTCGCTTGACTGGCGGAGGTGCTGGTGCTGGTACTTCTGCATTGTAGACTTTGGCGGTATACTTGGGTGCTTCCCTTTCGGCAGGTCGCCCTGGTTTCACGTCCCTTCAGGGTGATCTGATCGTCTTCGACCTCAATCTCCCTCTGGATTCGATCGAACATTAAGCCGAGAGAAGGCGGAGGGTTGCAGATAAAGTCATTGTAGATGTGCAGATCGAACCAGAGAGAATTTTGGAATGCCAGCATAATGGCCTCATCGTCGAGATATCGTTCGGAGAGGGATGTATGCTCATTGCGGAATCTTCGCGTGAAGTTACAAAGACTCTCATCGGCTCCCATCCTCAGACGATATAGAGAATCCAGCTTCTTCGCTGGTTTGAGGTTGAGTTGATAGTGTTGCACGAAGTAGTTCGCCAGGACTCCGAACTGGGTAATCAATCCAGCACAAAGATTATGGTACCAGTCGAGAGAGGGCTCATCGAGGCTTCCAGCGAAGGTTCAGCAAAGCACGTTATTTTCTTCCTCGTGCGATGTTAAGGCCTGTTTGAATGATAGAATATGGAGAGTCGGATCTCCTTTCAAGCAATTAAACTTTGGCAGCGTTGGGGTTCTCCAACCCCTGGGGAAGGGCACTTGAAATAGACTTCAGTGGAGAGGTCCTGCCGAAGAGTATCCTTCTCTATGATCTAACCGCATTCGTGCTGTTGGACTAAGGGTAAGATCGAGAGGTCTTGATCCATATCTTGGATTATCGCCGGGCGAGCTCGGTGATAGAGATCAATTTGGGTATCTCGATAAAGGGGAGGGGACGGAGAGACATGGCCTTTCGATGCGGTCTCTTTCGTCTGATGCCTCACTCGTAGATTGGGTTTGGACTGTGCCTGCCTAACACAGTTTTGGCTCGAAAAAGATTATGAGGATTGATCATCGATCCGATCCCAAAGACTCTGCTTCTGCAGGGCTGCAAAGGGGGTGGGTTCGCGTTGGCTTCTCTCTCGGTTCGTATGACCGATCACCTGACTCATAGACTTCTGTTGCTCAGAATGGACGGATCGTCGAGGCAGTTCGGTCCCTTCTTTGAGAGAAGGGATAGGAAGCACAACTCCAGCATTGGATGCTACCTTCTTAATAGCGTCCCTCTCAACAGTGAGAGTGGCATTTTGTTTCGCCAGCTGCAGCAGTTGGAAGTCGAGTCCTGAGATCTAATAAGTCGGCAGAGGATCTTCCGTTGGTGTGGGCATAGTTTGCTCGATCGACTATCGAAGTGGCGGGGGAATCGACCAATCGAATGATCTCCCATTTTCCAAATGAGCTGCTATCTCGGGATGAGTAAGAGGAAGTCCGAAGTTGAGCCATTGACTCATCGATCGGGTTTCCGGGCGAGGCTGGTTCTGTCGAGTGTTACTTCCCTCTGGGTGATCCTGATACCTTGTCTTCGCCATTTAGTTAAAGCGGAGGAAGCAACCAGATTGCCGGAGTCTGATCGGTTGTATGCTCAACTGAGGGGGCTGGGAAGTATGGTTATGAAGGTCGGTTGTCTGCTCAACCGATCTGACATTTGTCGTAGAGCGAAAAGAGTTTCTCGATTGATCCCATAGATGGTGCCAAATTGTGGAAGATGATCTCCGTGCTGACCCGGAGACTTCGCCCAACTAGTCAATCGAGTCGAGTCGAATGTCTGATCGAACTTTAGTCTAGTCTGTAGGTTCGGAGGTTGATATATCTGAATACTAAATTTGAATAAGAAGACAGAGAGAGAGAGAGAGCAGATTGACACAAGGTATGATCTCGGAGTTCAGCCAAAACCTATGTCTCCGTTCTATAAGGTGCAACCTGAATTCACTAGCACTTTTCTCAAAGTGACGTCGATAGGCCGAGTATCACTGATCTTTTCGAGAAAAAAAAGATCGAGGAGTTATGATGTCTGAGATCTTGGTTTTTTCAAAAGTCAGAATAAAAAATTAGATATTCAATCCTATTATATTTGCTGGGCTTGCTATTTATAGAGTTTTTTGAAAGGGAAACTGGGGTAGAAGGCTGTTTCAACAGCCTTTGTCCGGTGTTTTGGCGGGGGACCGGTGGGTCCCGCTGTTGCCTCGTGGACCCCCAGGTAGGGTTTGTGGGTCCCGTTATTATCTCGTGGACCCCCAAAAAGGGCTGGTGGGTATCGTTGTCGCCTCGTGGACCCTCAAGCAGGGCTGGTGGGTCCCATTGTCGCCTTATGGACCCCCAGGCAGGGCTGGTGGGTCCTGTCGCGGGGTGTTGGCAAAAATTTGCACCCACATGCACCTTCACCGATCATGGTGGAGTTGTGGAGGTTTGGGATGGCACTTTTATGATATTGAAGTGGGCCTTGGGTGGAGTACTATACAGATTAGTCGGGAGGACGACAGTACGTGCATGGTGTTCGGTGAAGAACAAAGGTGCAGGTGGAGCACGCTCAGGGGCGAGGATGATCAAGAGGTGGGTTCAAGTGGCCAAGTCGAAAGACTTAGGTAATCAACAAGCTCGGTGATTGGTCTCCCAGTTTGGGAGCAAAGGTGGCGATAGCGATCTGGCAAATTGGTTCACTGTGCAATGAGAAGGAGTTCATGTTCAAGAGGATGCTTACATCTTGTTATGAAGCCAAAGTGGAGATTATCGAAGATGTGGCTCCAAACAAACTGCATACAACTCCAAGGTTCGTGCGCGAAGAAATGACAAAAAACAGAGCTTCGGGAGCAAGGAAGGTTCCACTAGCCATAGTCGTGCGCACGACTGTATCAGATCATGTGCACGAGTGGCATCAATATTTTTCTCGGGCAAGAAGACCCAGTCGGATCGTGCGCATGACCTCTCCAGGTCATGCGCACGACTTGCGACGATAATACGCCGGTTGCGCACGACTTGCGACGATAATACGCCGGTATGGCAATTCGAGCTGTGGTTTCTTGTGTGATTCCTTCATCAACTCTTGTACGATTGTATGCCTATATAAAGGCAGGTCTAGGACGAACCTAGGTACAATAGAGAGTCCATAAGAGAGGGCAATCATCACCAAGGGAGAAAGAGAGCGATTCAAGAAAGTATAGGGCTTTTGGGAAGGGTTCTCTCTAGTTTCTCCCGGGTGAAGATTGTGGATCTTGTCGCTTGGGGGGAATTCTATTTGTGGGCATTGAGAGAGATTGGTTGAGAGTCAAAGGTTGTTTGTACTCGGGTTATCTCCTCAATAGTGAATCAATAGATCGTCATTGCCCCATATCTCGTGAGTTTTACTTTGTACTTATTTTCTATTTATTTGTCTTCTTGGTGGTGGTGTGCCATCGTCATCTTCGTGGAAGTTCTTCGTCAATCAGTGTCTTTTTGCTTCTTCCGCTGCACGAGGGCCTCGGATCGAAACATCTTTCCCATCTCGTCTAGCACACCCCGGATCCCCCCTACTCCCTATGGCCCCTGCTTTTAAGCCCCACCCTCCTTTGCCACCAACATGTCGTACTCTAGCTTCCCTCGTGACCACCAGAAGAACAACACCCCTCCATTGATCCAACCCTCTCGACCTCCTCTTCCTCCTCATGAGTGGACTACGGTGGGCCGTAGGAAGAACATTCAACATCTCCAAGACTTGGTGAAAGGGATTCTTAGGAAACCAATCACTAGGTGCACCTCTTCAGCCTTCAATACTCAGAAGCCCAAAGTTATTTCGCACCGGCCTACCTAAGCATCAGGGTTCGACGAAGCCATACGTACTGCTATAGATGTGGAGGTTTTGATTACAAGATTGATAGCTGCAGAAACCCAGTTGTCTACTATCACTGCGGTATATATGGGTATATTTCTTCAAGGTATAGAGAGATATCCCACCTCGACCTCAGCCGGCCATGGCCACGGAGGTAAACTCACCAACATACTCACCTACATCCCCCCCTAACCAATAGTGAATGTAGAGATTTTGTTCTCTCAGTTGATGCGGGCCAACTATTAGACTTTCAAATAATGGTTGTTTGTGAGGTGTGATAGAGAGCTCCCTACGACAGAAGTTTCTAGGGTCATGGCCTCCTTCTAGTCGAGATTCTCTGGGTAGATCTGGGAGGCAGTGGAGGTTGGGGACCACACTTACATTGTTCATTTTCCTAATTGAGAGTATGCAGAGGAGGCAGTCAGGCGGAGAAACCTTATACATAGAGAGGCATTCTTCTTCTTTGAGGAGTTGGACCTTAATACCAGTGCAGTGAATGTGGACTTTTGGGCGACCAACTGGGTGAATTTCAAGGGGGGTCCATATCATGTATGGGAGCAAGAAGACATAAGGAGGATTGTTGCACCACTAGGGGTGCTCTGAGGTTTTGATCGAGGGGTGAGGAAGAAGGTCCTAGTACTGAATATGAAACTCTTGATCCATTTTTACAATCTGGAGCGCACTTCAACCTCGATATTGTACAGTTGTTGTTGGAGTTGATGTGTTCTAAGCTTGTAAAATTTTCCTTTATCAATGAAAATGATTGATAATTAAGATAAGAATTGTATCTTGGTACGTAATACTGTTACATGTTCTAATTACAGAACAAGGAGTTATGGATATATGACATCCACATAAGTGGAAGACTCAGTGGACTGGTTCTATATAATCTAAATAGTTCGTAGCTATGAAATATTGGGTTGGTCGGCCAATCATGTTAAGCTATTGGGATATCAGAGTATTGGTGTCTCACTATGGTCATCACCAAGCACAGTAACAGTGGCTGAACAGAATCAACATCGTGCACAGGTTGATAAGCAGACACCAGTACACTAAGCCGTGTTTCTACTTAAGGTAATTGACCCTTAACCCTAAGGAATCATGACTAGTTGACTATTTAAGGGTGGTACTTTGGCACACCAACGTATGAGGAAACACTTTGTAATCTTATACCACAGTGTGCTGAGCTACCCAGCTAGCATTGCATTAGTATACTACTCCTGTAGATCATTCACACCCCTAACGGGAGGTGCGTTCCTTGGCTTGACCTACGTCGTATTAAACTTAGGCCTAGTGGTCAATAGTCAACCTATTGATCAGATCTGGTTACTTGGCCAAAGTAAGTAGAGGTATGATGTACATAATCAACTTGGAAGGAACCTAGTCAGATGATCACTTGAGTTTAACGGTGTTCTCCACCGTTTAAGTTGAGTTATGTCACCATATGAAGGGATGACGAAATTACCAATACTAAGCAGAGAGCAGGGGTATGCGAAAGAATATAATAAGTCTAGGAGAATTGGAGTGCATCATGTGTCACACTCTGGGTGGCTACGCTGGTTAATTGGACTTAGAGGACTAATGGAACACATGGGTAGTATGTCGGTCGAGTCCAGTTGGAAGCCATGGATCCCGATCCCTAAAGGTTCCACCTTATCCATATTCTATACGGATCTTGTACTTTTTTCTCATCTCACAGAACGCTAGAATAGGAAGAACACGTAAACCCTAATTGTCCTAAGCTCTATTTGTGCGTAGCACTAAAGAATGGTAGTAGCGTATATTAGTATGTTTATTAGGGGACAACCCCGGAGTAGTATAGAGTACTAAGTTGAACCTTTATCTTATATGAATCCTACTCCATACGTGCGAGGCACTGGAGCATGATACAAGTGGACTAGATGATTTTACTAGAGGCACCCCATATATTTAATTACTAAGGACACCCTAGTGAATAGTGAAATCAGTAGAGGCACTCCATAGCGGTAGATCATCGTATGTGTGAGGGGTTCTCTAGTCGAACTAGAGTTCCCACACATGTGTGGTGGTTGGCCACATGGGCTCCCCATGTGAGGCGGGTAGCTAATTAGTGACATGGATTTTGATAAAACCAAAAGCCCCGCATGTCCTAATATTGGCCTCCTTTATCCTTGGTGGACTGATGTGCCCCCCACCCTTTTTGCGTACTCTTATTGTTAAGGGAGTGAATAGACATGCTTTGATGTCTATCCCCTCTCCCTAACTTATAGTAATCGACCAAGGGGGAGGGGGGCGATTTTCCTAAGGGTCTTAGGGTTCGGCCAAGGGTGCTAGGGGCCGGGTATAAGAGAGGGAGAAGGGGGGGCATGGCCAAAGGTTTCACAAGTAGCCGAAATCACCCTTTCCTCTCCATCTTCCTCTCCTCTCTCCCTCTCTTCCTCTCTCTTTGGTGCTTTTTGTTGGAGTTTGTCTCAGCTTCAGTGAAGAAGGAACGCGAAAAGGAGGATCGGAGCAGTGGCTCTGGGCATGCCCAGAAGAGGTGTGGCACCCGGTGACTGACGGACGCCACCTCCTCGGGTTGGCACCTTAATTGGGCGCCAATCTTGACGCCTAGGGCTCCAGAATTTTGGTGCTTTCTCGGGGCTAGAGGAATTGGCACCCTTGGTGGTGCCCACTGGGTGCCAGGCACTATCCGTGCGCAGATTCGACTCACAGATGCACTGTTTGTGGGTGACTTAAATAGGGTTTTAACCCTAGTTTTTGTAAGATGTTGTCATTGTGTTGACGGTTTGTTTTAGGGTCTTTCTTCGGGCTTTCCGCTTGTGTTTGAGAGACAAAGAAGATCATAGATCTTAAGAGGAGATTGGTCTCCTTGAGATCCGGTAAAGCGAGGAAGAAGAAGAGGGTTGTAAACTCAAAGATCTAATTCTATTGCTCTAAGGGCGGTGACCGACACCCAAAGAGATAGGGATTTTCGAATTGCGTGAACAAATATCCTTGTGTTGTGTGGATTGTTTCTTTGCTATATTTTCTCTGTGGTTGTTGTATCGCTCTTAGTGGTTTTGATCCTTCTCTTCAGATCGTCGGAGATTCAGAGGGCTTTGCATCTGATCTGTCATAGATGACCGAAGAGAAGATCACCATGGGTAGCATGAAGATTGATCTCAAGCCGTTCGACGGAAAGACCAATTTCACACTATGGTAGAGGAAAATGAGGAATATCATGATATAGCAAGATCTCCTCATGTGCATCATGGGCAAAGAGCATGCACCGAAGGAGACGATGGTTTTTTAAAGCACAGGCAAAAGATGATCAGAAGGCGATGAGTTCTATAGAGCCTCATCTGTCGGATGAAGTCATGTACAGTTTTATGGAGGAAACGTCAGCTAAAGGCACTTGGGATAAGTTGCAGTTGCTGTACATGGAAAAATCCCTCTCGAACAGATTATTCTTGAAGGATTAACTATACAATCTGCATATGGATGAAGACGGGGATCTGATGGAGTACCTGAACCAGTTTAACTGATGTATTTTATATCTTCTACGGGTAGAGGTAAAGTATGAGGAATATGACAATGCACTGCTCTTGCTATGGTCTCTTTCACCATCCTATAAGCACTTCAAGACCACCCTGATGTTCGGTAAGGAGACTCTCAAGTTTAAGGAGGTCGTCTAGGCGATTATCTCCTATGCAAAGATGTGCAAGAATACAGGAGAAGATGCGAAGGGTGCAGGACTCGTTGTGAAGAGCTCTCATGAGCACCGAGGCCGATTGAAGGATAGGCATACCAGAAGCCAGAGCCAGGATAAGAGCCGTTCGATGTCCAAGAGACGATCGAAGAATCTAAAGTGCTTTAACTGTGGGAAGAAAGACCACATCAAGAGACATTGCTTTAAGCTTCAAGATGAGTCGTATGAATAGGGGAAGAAGACGGAGAACTCTGACACAGCAGGTGCTGTTTCATAGAATGACGATGGCGAGTTGTTCTCCATATCCTCAGGTACATCCTCATCTTAGTGGATCCTTGATAGTGGTTATACGTTCCATATGTGTGCAAACAGGGATTGGTTCGACACATATGATGAAAAAAATTAAAGCAAAGTTCTTATGGGGAACGACACCTCCTGCAAGGTGGTAAGTATGGGAACAGTTAAACTGAAGATGAATGACAATATGATTTATTCGCTCGGGAGCATGAGACATGTTCCAGCTCTCAAGAAGAACCTTATTTTCTTGGGTACCCTGATGTAAATGGGTATGCCTACTCATCAGGAGATTGGAAGATCAAGGTTACTAACGGATCACTAGTGGTGATGAGAGGAGAGAGGCAGGAGAACAATCTATATAGACTGTCTGGGAGTATAGTCTTGGGTGGAGCGATAGTCTCTATAAATGTCGGTTCAGAGAGAGATCCAGTTTTGCTATGGCATTAGAGGCTGGGCTACATAAGCAAAAAGGGGCTACAGGAACTATACAAAAGGAAGCTGCTGAAAGATGTAGGCGAGTGCAAGTTGGAGTTGTGCCGATCATACATCTTGGGGAAGTAGTCTAAGGTTTCGTTCAAGTTGGCTTCCACTGAGAAAAGGGTAAAGGTCACTCTTGACTACATTCACTCCGATGTTTGGGGACCAGCTCCTACTTGTTTGCATGGTGGAGCACGGTACTATGTCACGTTCCTAGATGATTACTCTTGAAAGGTTTGGGTCTACTTTATGTGCGAGAAGTCCGAGGTGTTTGATAATTTTAAAACTTGGAAGGCAGAGGTGGAAAACCTGACAGGGAGGAAGATCAAGTACTTGAGGAATGACAACGGAGGTGAATACAAGGATGGAAGGTTCATCGAGTTCTGTCGGTAGGAGGGCATTGTCAGGGACTTCACGGCGAAGAAGACCCCTCAGTAGAATGGCACTGCAAAAAGGATGAACAGGACCCTCATAGAGAAATAGAGGTGCATGCGAGTGCATGCAATCTACCCGAGTCCTTTTGGGTAGAGTCGGTTAACCAAGCATGATATGTGGTTAATCGATCTCCCTCGAAGCTACTAGAATTCAAATGTGCCGAGGAGGTATGGTCTGGAAAAGACGTGGATCTTTCCACGATAAAGGTGTTCGGATACAAGGCATTCGTTCTCATCCTGAGCGATGAGAGGAACAAGTTGAAGCCAAAATCATAGGAGTGCCTATTCCTGGGCTTTGAATGAGGTGTAAAGGGCTTCAAGTTGTGGGATCCAAAGACCTGAAAGAAGATCATCAGTAGAGATGTCATCTTTGACGAGACGATAATGCCTATGGTAGAGGCAAAGGCTGATACAAAAAAATCCAGTTAGGAAGAGAAGACTGCCACAAAGGTTTCAATTATCTTGATAGATATGTGTGAAGCAGTCGGCACATTCAAGGGTGATATGGACGATGTTGGAAACAAATCAGAGGTGCAACGAAAGCCAGACTCGATCTTAGGATCGATACGGTGTGCGATACATTTTTAAAATGTTCTTAAGAAACAATCATATGCGCAAGATTAAAACGAAATGCAAACGAACCCCTATGGTCATCTATCGAAACACACCATAAAAATTATGTATGCAATTCAATAGATCTACAGTTTAGTTTATTATACCTCCGTGCGGGATTTAGCACTGCAATGTTAATCTTCCAAGTTGATGATGACGGAAGTATCCATGTGCGTGGGAGAAGCCTCGTTCTTCTTCGGGTACACCCGATCTCACGAATCGGCCCAGATCCTTGCACTAAAATCTCTGAGTGCTTCAGAGTGCAAGCTTTCACTTCTTCTTTATCACACACACTCTATGAGGCGAAAAAGATAAGATGAAGAGGATTTTCTCTTCACACCTTAGGTCAAACCCAAGAGTGAGAGAGATGAGTGCCCAAGAGAGAGGAAGGCCAAAACCGAACACCAGGGAGAGGGGGATCGGTCTTTCTCTTAAAAATCTGAATAAGGCTCGGTTTTCCTTGCCTAATATTCCTTGGAAACCATGCCCCCCCTCTCCCATTGTCCATATGAACCGTTCTTCTCTTTCCCTCTCTCATTAATCCTCAAACTTAAATGCCCACTATTGTATAGTTGCCATATTTGATTTTGCAATTAAAGGGAATAGATTCAAATCATTTCAAATCTGAATTAATCCCTTTAAATATGAATTTGATGGCCATGCATATTTACCCTAATGAGGGGGGCGGCCACTAGGGCATGCGGGACATTTTGAAATGACCAAAATGCCCCCCATGTATCTAGTGCCCATTCACCTTATACGGGAGCATACATAGTCCATCTCCGTGCATGATAAAGTACTCTAACACTTAGAGCACCTCATCCATACCTATTTAATATACCATAGAGTTATAAATAGTATTTTTACTATTTACTGGGGTGCCCTCAGTAAAACATGGGGTGCTCCTATAGTAAAAATCACTAAACACATAGACCGTGTTCTAGTGCGACACACACATATGGAATGAACTCCTCGTAGTATTATGGCAACATTGTGTGTCCCTACACTACTCTGGGGTTGCCCCCTCGTGAACACACTTAGTCCTGTGCAACCAGCATGCCCTAGTGCAATGCACTCACGTAACACAGGACGATTTAGGCATTATTTCTTTAACTTATATTGTGTTGTGAGACAAGGAGAAAGTTATGATACGTAACGATCATGGATAAGGTGGAACCTTCAGGGACTAGGATTCATGGCTTTCAACCGGACCCGATCGACACACTACCCAACTGTCCCTATCAATCTTCTGGGTCCCGATTAACCTGCATGGCCACCCAGAGTGCGACACAGGCTGCACTCCAATTCTCCCAGACTTACTAAGCTCTCTCGCATACCCCTGCTCTCCGCTTAGTTAAGTAATTAGATGTCCCTTCACTCGGTGCCATGTGTCAACTTGAGCGATGGAGAGCACCGTCAGACTCAAGTGACCATATGACTAGGTTCCTTCCAGGTTGATTAACACATTGTACCTCCGATCATTTTGGCCAAACAACCGGATTCGGTCTAACAGCTCAACTGTTAACCACCAGGCCTGGTTTTAGTATGGTGTATGTCAGACCAAGGAACGCACCTCCCAATGGGGATGTGAATAGCCTGCAGGAGTGGCATGCCGATGCAACGCCAGTCCGACAACCCAGCACACCGTGGTATTAGGTCGTGGTTAGATCCCTTATATGTTAGTGAACCAAAGTTACCCAAACTGGTTAGTCCATCGGTCATGGTTCCTCAGGGTTTAGGACCTATTACCATAAGTAGAAACACGGCTATGTGCACTGGTGTCTACTCACCAATTTGTGCACCGTATTGGTTCTGTTCAGCCACAGACACTGTGCTTGGCAATGACCATGGTGGAGAAACCCATGCTCTGTCATTCCAACAGCTTAACCTGATAGGGCGACCAACCCTAATCAGAACTGTGAACAATTTAGGCTAATAGTACTAATCAACTGAGTATCCCACTCAGATGAACCACTATACAGCCATGGCTCTTTTTAGTTTAGTATATAGAATACGTATAATATACATCAATTAAGCTATTCTAATATAAATATTAACTCATTTTTAATCAACCATGGTTTTTACAAGCCCTAGACCATATCTTACTCAACGATCTCCCACTTGGTATAGCGAGGAAAAATGGTTCTGACTCCTATAGCTTCTACATGCTGCTCAAACGCCTTTGTAGGAATCGCCTTTGTAAAGGGATCAGCAACATTGTCTGCAGATGCTATTTTGGTCACCGCTACTTGCCTTTCCTTCTGAAACTGTCGGATCAAGTGGAACTTGCGTTCGATATGTTTCCCCTTCTGGTGGTGCCTTGGCTCCTTGCCTGTGCTACCACCCCACTATTGTCACAATAAAGGACAATAGGTGACTGAGCCTCTGGTACATACCCTAAGTCCAATAAGAACTTTTTGAGCCACACCGCCTCTTTTCCAACCTCACACGCTGCGATGTACTCAGCTTCAGTAGTGGAGTCTGTGATACAACCTTGCTTCACAATCCGCCAACTTACTACTCCTCCTCCTAACGTGAAAACATAACCTGAAGTCGATTTTCTAGATTCCATATCTGATATAAAGTCAGCATCCGTGTATCCAATCGATGTCAGGTCCTGTGAAGTGTAGACTAACTCATAATCCCTCGTACGACAAAGGTACTTGAGTATACTCTTTACAGCAGTCCAGTGTGCTAGACTCGGGTTCGACTGAAACCGACCCATCATATCTACTACAAAACAGATATCTGGCCTCGTGCACTACATGGCATATATTAAACTACCCACTGCTGAAGCATAGGGTATCTTCTGCATCTCTACTTTCTCCTCAGGTGTCTTAGGATATTAATCCTTAGACAATTTCTAGCCATATCTGAATAGCAAGAAACCCTTCTTGGAGTCCTGCATGCTGAATCTGGCCAGTATCTTATCCATATAAGCAGCTTGTGAGAGTGAGAGAATCTTGTTCTGGTGATCTCGAGTTACCTTAATCCCCAGAACATAACTCGTCTCACCTAGGTCTTTCATGCCGAATTACCAGGATAACCAAACTTTTACCGTAGATAATGTTTCTACGTTATTTCCAATCAGTAGTATATCATCTACATAAAGTACTAAATATAACACTGTAGTATTATTACTCCTTTTGTACACACAAGGTTCATCCTCATTTTGATCAAATCCTTATGAGCGGATTGTCTGATCAAAACGGATATTCCAACTTCTGGATGCTTGTTTCAGTCCATAGATGGACCTCTGAAGTTTGCAAACCAGATCTTCCTGACCTACTTACTCAAAACCTTGAGGCTACATCATATATATGTCTTCCTCCAAATCCCCGTTGAGGAAAGCTGTCTTGACATCCATCTGTCGGATCTCCCAATCATAGTGGGCTGCGATGGATAAGAGGAATCAAATAGACTTAGGCATAACTACCAGTGAGAAGTTCTCGTCATAATCGATCCCTTCTCGTTGGGTGAAACCCTTGGCAACTAATCTAGCTTTATAAGTTTCAACGGAACCATTGGCTCCTCTTTTCTTCTTGTATACCCACTTACACCCAATAGGTTTAATATTGGGTGATAGTGTAACAAGTGTCCAGACATTGTTTTGAGACATAGATACAATTTCTGCCTCCATGGCTTTTTGCCAAGCAGAACTGTCAGAATATTTTATCGCCTCATCATAGCTCAAGGTATCATCCTCCTGAATCTCTGGATCGACTAATAAAGTCTCTCTATAGTATCTTTCAGGAGCTCTGATTTGTCTTCCACTATGACGAGGTAATGTTGGTACTGAGCGATTCGTTTCTACAGTCTCTAGTATCTTAGTTTCAATGTTACCTCTTCCCTCTATGTTACCGGATGTGTTACCTCCACCAGTACCCAGTAGCTGTTCCAGAACTACCTTACTGGTTGGCTTGTGGTCCATAATATAGTCCTACTCTAGGTAGATGGCATTCGTAGAAACGAGTACCTTCTTATCCTCAGGATCATAGAATATACCATCTTTTATTTCTTTAGGATAGCCTATGAATAGACATACCTTAGACTTAGTCTCCATCTTATTCCTCTTGTCCTTCCGCACATGTACAAGACATCCTTATATTCTGAAATACTGCAGTATAGGTTTTCGCTTTGACCACAGTTCTCTAGGAGTTAGAGGCACTGATTTAGATAGGACATGGTTTAAGATATAAGCTGCTATTAATAGAGCATATCCCCAAAATATGGTCGGTAAACTAGCATAACTCATCATATTGCGGACCATGTCCAACAAGGTCCGATTCCTTCTCTTAGAAACTCCATTCTGTTGTGGTGTACCTAGAGCAGTCAACTAGGATATAATCCCACTGTCTCTAAGGAACTCATCCGATAGGTACTCACCTTCTCAATCAGATCGAAGGGCTTTCACATATCTACTAGTCTGCTTTTCAACTTCGACTCTAAATTCTTTGAACTTGTTAAAGGACTCAGACTTTCGATGCATTAGGTAGATATAGCCATATTTTGAGTAATCATCAGTAAACGTGATGAAGTACTCATGGCCTCCTATCGCCTGGATGCTCATGGATCCACATACATCAGAATGAACTAACTCTAATATCTCTGTGGCCCTATTCCCTTTGGCTTTAAAAGCCCTCTTGGTCATTTTGCCCTCCAGACAAGACTCACAGGTTGGAAGGATCTCCGAGGGATTGATTTTCAGAAGCCCGGCCTTGACCAACCTATGAATTCTATCTGAGGCAATATGTCCAAGTCTTAGATGCCACAATAGAGTCAGATTTTCTGAAGGTTTCTTACGTTTAGATGAGTTAATATTCAAAGCGGTTATGTTTTCTTTTTCTAATTTAGGACTTAGAATATAGAGACTGTTCTGAACTTTTCTCTAATAATGAAGGTTTCATTCATTCTAATAGACACAACAGATGTATCAAAAAGAACTGAATAACCATCATTCACCATAGAAGAAACATAAATTAGGTTACGTCTCAAAGACGGTACATATAATACGTCTCTTAAAATCAAAGTCTTTTCATTAGAAAAAGATAAATAAACATCTCCAACTGCTTCTGCGATTGCAACAACATCAGTCCCCATGCTTAGGACCACTTCCTCATTATGTAGCCTTTTGCTTACCTGGAACCCCTGTAAAGAGTTACAGGCATGGTCAGTGGAGCCAGAATCCACAATCCAAGATGCAAAAGAACTGCTACTTGAAAGAAGTGACTCAACTACAAGTAGCTGAGAATTACCTATTCCAGCACCCTGAGGCTTTGTGCAGTCCTTTTTCTAATGACCCTTTTCGCTACATCTGAAGTACTTCATGCTTAGTGACTTCATCTCTCTTGACCTAAAGGTCCCCACTTGGCTCTGCAGAGGCCCTGCCTTCAGCTTCTTGTTCTTAGGCTCACTACAAAAAAAACAGTTATTACCGACGGACAATATCCGTCGGTAATATTAAAATTTCGTCGGTAATATTATATAGCGACGGAAGATATTTCCGTCGCTGGCTGTCGGGAAAAAAGGCGTCGGGGAAAACAATACGACGGACCAAATATTACCGTCGGTATTAATAATTAATACCGACGGTAATTAGAACGCCGTCGGTAATATTTAATCAATTTAAAACTAATATAATATAGTATTGCCGACGAACTATAAGAATCCGTCGGTAATATATAAACATTTTACCGACGAGTATAGTTTATACTGTCGGTAATACTATATATATTACCGACACATATATATATTACCCGTCGGTAATAATATATATATTACCGACCAAATTAATATCACCGTCGGTAATACTATATATATTACCGACGGATATATATATTACCCGTCGGTAATACTATATATATTACCGACGGATATATATATTACCCGTCGGTAATACTATATATATTACCGACGGATATTATATGCCGTCGGCAAATCATTAATAATTTAAAAAAAATAAAAATATTATTACCGACGGAATAATTTATTTCCGTCGGTAATAAGTATCTTTTTTTTTTTAATAAATTTACATAAATAATGTTATTTAATTCCTGTGATTCAATACCACAATATATTACCACAATTTATCAAATATTACCACAATTTATCAAATATTACCACAATTTATAAAATATTACCTAAATTGATAAAAAATTACAGCAAATTATCAAATATTACCACAGTTCCCGACCGACAATTATAGATAGAAGAAAAAATAACCATATATTACAAAACAATATTTACACAATCCAGAACTGAGAGATGATACATGTCCTATCTCAACCACCCCCGCCCGCCACCAACGCCGGTGCTCTCATCGATCCCCTGACGCCGCCCTATCTCAACCACGCCCGCCCACCACCAACGCTGGTGCTCTCATCGATCCCCTGACGCCGCCCTGCTCCTGCAATTAACATGTATTTGTTAAAAAAATGGTTTATATCTATAACTGAGTCTAAGCGTTAAAAAATGATAAGTTAGCGTGTTTCGATTTTGAAATAGGTTTGGATTCGATCCGATCGTCATCGACTCGACATCCGGTAATTTGAACTTGGAATTATTCCGTATTTCGGACTTGCGAGCGGGTTCTAATTGGATATTTGACCAATTTACGCTCCGATTCACCGATTTAGAGTCTAAGTGTTGGAAAATCATAAGTTAGCGTGTTTCGGATATGAAATAGGTTTGGATTCGATCCGATCGTCATCGGCTCGGCATTCGATAATTCGAACTTGGAATTATTCCGTATTTCGGACTTGCGAGCGGGTTCTAATTGGATATTTGACCAATTTACGCTCCGATTCACCGATTTAGAGTCTAAGTGTTGGAAAATCATAAGTTAGCGTGTTTCGGATATGAAATAGGTTTAGATTCGATCCGATCGTCATCGGATCGGCATCCGGTAATTCGAAGTTGGAATTATTCCGTATTTCGGACTTGCGAGCGGGTTCTAATTGGATATTTGACCAATTTACGCTCCGATTCACCGATTTAGAGTCTAAGCGTTGGAAAATCATAAGTTAGCGTGTTTCGGATATGAAATAGGTTTGGATTCGATCCGATCGTCATCGGCTCGGCATCCGATAATTCGAACTTGGAATTATTCCGTATTTCGGACTTGCGAGCGGGTTCTAATTGGATATTTGACCAATTTACGCTCCGATTCACCGATTTAGAGTCTAAGCGTTGGAAAATCATAAGTTAGCGTGTTTCGGATATGAAATAGGTTTGGATTCGATCCGATCGTCATCGGCTCGGCATCCGGTACTTCGAACTTGGAATTATTCCGTATTTCGGACTTGCGAGCGGGTTCTAATTGGATATTTGACCAATTTACGCTCCGATTCACCGATTTAGAGTCTAAGTGTTGGAAAATCATAAGTTAGCGTGTTTCGGATATGAAATAGGTTTGGATTCGATCCGATCGTCATCGGCTCGGCATCCGGTAATTCGAACTTGGAATTATTCCGTATTTCGGACTTGCGAGCGGGTTCTAATTGGATATTTGACCAATTTACGCTCCGATTCACCGATTTAGAGTCTAAGTGTTGGAAAATCATAAGTTAGCGTGTTTCGGATATGAAATAGGTTTGGATTCGATCCGATCGTCATCGGCTCGGCATCCGGTAATTCGAACTTGGAATTATTCCGTATTTCGGACTTGCGAGCGGGTTCTAATTGGATATTTGACCAATTTACGCTCCGATTCACCGATTTAGAGTCTAAGTGTTGGAAAATCATAAGTTAGCGTGTTTCGGATATGAAATAGGTTTGGATTCGATCCGATCGTCATCGGCTCGGCATCCGGTAATTCGAACTTGGAATTATTCCGTATTTCGGACTTGCGAGCGGGTTCTAATTGGATATTTGACCAATTTACGCTCCGATTCACCGATTTAGAGTCTAAGTGTTGGAAAATCATAAGTTAGCGTGTTTCGGATATGAAATAGGTTTGGATTCGATCCGATCGTCATCGGCTCGGCATCCGGTAATTCGAACTTGGAATTATTCCGTATTTCGGACTTGCGAGCGGGTTCTAATTGGATATTTGACCAATTTACGCTCCGATTCACCGATTTAGAGTCTAAGTGTTGGAAAATCATAAGTTAGCGTGTTTCGGATATGAAATAGGTTTGGATTCGATCCGATCGTCATCGGCTCGGCATCCGGTAATTCGAACTTGGAATTATTCCGTATTTCGGACTTGCGAGCGGGTTCTAATTGGATATTTGACCAATTTACGCTCCGATTCACCGATTTAGAGTCTAAGTGTTGGAAAATCATAAGTTAGCGTGTTTCGGATATGAAATAGGTTTGGATTCGATCCGATCGTCATCGGATCGGCATCCGATAATTCGAACTTGGAATTATTCCGTATTTCGGACTTGCGAGCGGGTTCTAATTGGATATTTGACCAATTTACGCTTCGATTAACCGATTTAGAGTCTAAGTGTTGGAAAATCATAAGTTAGCGTGTTTCGGATATGAAATAGGTTTGGATTCGATCGGATCGTCATCGGCTCGGCATCCGGTAATTCGAACTTGGAATTATTCCGTATTTCGGACTTGCGAGCGGGTTCTAATTGGATATTTGACCAATTTACGCTCCGATTCACCGATTTAGAGTCTAAGTGTTGGAAAATCATAAGTTAGCGTGTTTCGGATATAAAATAGGTTTGGATTCGATCCGATCGTCATCGGCTCGGCATCCGGTAATTCGAACTTGGAATTATTCCGTATTTCGGACTTGCGAGCGGGTTCTAATTGGATATTTGACCAATTTACGCTCCGATTCACCGATTTTGAGTCTAAGTGTTGGAAAATCATAAGTTAGCGTGTTTCGGATATGAAATAGGTTTGGATTCGATCCGATCGTCATCGGCTCGGCATCCGGTAATTCGAACTTGGAATTATTCCGTATTTCGGACTTGCGAGCGGGTTCTAATTGGATATTTGACCAATTTACGCTTCGATTCACCGATTTAGAGTCTAAGTGTTGGAAAATCATAAGTTAGCGTGTTTCGGATATGAAATAGGTTTGGATTCGATCGGATCGTCATCGGCTCGGCATCCGGTAATTCGAACTTGGAATTATTCCGTATTTCGGACTTGCGAGCGGGTTCTAATTGGATATTTGACCAATTTACGCTCCGATTCACCGATTTAGAGTCTAAGTGTTGGAAAATCATAAGTTAGCGTGTTTCGGATATGAAATAGGTTTGGATTCGATCCGATCGTCATCGGCTCGGCATCCGGTAATTCGAACTTGGAATTATTCCGTATTTCGGACTTGCGAGCGGGTTCTAATTGGATATTTGACCAATTTACGCTTCGATTCACCGATTTAGAGTCTAAGTGTTGGAAAATCATAAGTTAGCGTGTTTCGGATATGAAATAGGTTTGGATTCGATCGGATCGTCATCGGCTCGGCATCCGGTAATTCGAACTTGGAATTATTCCGTATTTCGGACTTGCGAGCGGGTTCTAATTGGATATTTGACCAATTTACGCTCCGATTCACCGATTTAGAGTCTAAGTGTTGGAAAATCATAAGTTAGCGTGTTTCGGATATGAAATAGGTTTGGATTCGATCCGATCGTCATCGGCTCGGCATCCGGTAATTCGAACTTGGAATTATTCCGTATTTCGGACTTGCGAGCGGGTTCTAATTGGATATTTGACCAATTTACGCTCCGATTCACCGATTTAGAGTCTAAGTGTTGGAAAATCATAAGTTAGCGTGTTTCGGATATAAAATAGGTTTGGATTCGATCGGATCGTCATCGGCTCGGCATCCGATAATTCGAACTTGGAATTATTCCGTATTTCGGACTTGCGAGCGGGTTCTAATTGGATATTTGACCAATTTACGCTCCGATTCACCGATTTAGAGTCTAAGTGTTGGAAAATCATAAGTTAGCGTGTTTCGGATATGAAATAGGTTTGGATTCGATCCGATCGTCATCGGATCGGCATCCGATAATTCGAAGTTGGATTTATTCCGTATTTCGGACTTGCGAGCGGGTTCTAATTGGATATTTGACCAATTTACGCTCCGATTCACCGGTTTAGAGTCTAAGTGTTGGAAAATCATAAGTTAGCGTGTTTCGGATATGAAATAGGTTTGGATTCGATCCGATCGTCATCGGATCGGCATCCGGTAATTCGAACTTGGAATTATTCCGTATTTAAAAGAAAAACAGAGGCTACATCATTACCATGAGAGAGAGAGTGACCATTTACGATTCGATTTACCGATTTATAGTCTAAGTGTTGGAAAATCATAAGTGTGATAATATGATTAAAACTCAAATTAGTAAGATTCATATTTTTTGCTAATATTATAAAGATTAGTAAGTACCTGATCATGAGGATGAGCCACCGCTAGACCGGCTTATGAATTCATTAAATTTACGCTCCAGTTCCCTGCGAGCTTCTCTTTCCTCATCGAGGGCCTTCTTCTCCGCCTCAACCCTCTGCTCGAGGGCCTGCCTCTGCTCTCGCTCCGCCTCCATCCTCTGCTCGAGGGCCTGCCTCTGCTCTCGCTCCGCGTCTAGCGCAGACTGCAGCTGAGTGATAGCACCGGTCTGGGTGTCCCGTGCCCTCGAGCGCATACCCTCTCGTCCAAAGTAGGAGGAGGGCGTGACTCCAAGGCCCGTACAGAGGACACGGCCGTGCGTGGCAGGTCTCAGCACAGTATCCATCGCTGAGTCGACAGATACTGAGCTGGAGGAGGAGCCGGCCTCGCCCGACGGGGTCACCATAAGTCGCATCCTCTCCTATATAAAAACAACCAATGATATTCAATGATATTTTATGGCATATGTATAAGAATATATTAACAGTAATTTAATTACTTACCACTTGCGAGGCAACCCTGTCGTCCAGAAATGCCCCATCGATACGCCGCCTCCTAGAGGCCTCAAAAAGGTCAATCCTATTAGGCTCGTGGCCCAAGGACTGTGTCTGTTGGACATATAAAATAAATAGACGAGTTAATATAACATGTATAGAGCTTTAAATAATAACAATGTTTGTATCATTTACCAGCTGCTGGGCAAGCTGGGGCATGGAGGTCCTCCCCTTCACTGGAGCAGGTGTCGTCGAGGCACTTCTATTCTGCTTGCCTACAGCAGATTTCACCTGTGTCAATCGATTAAATTTTGAAACATCAATACAAATTTTTAGTATAACATTAAAACAAGTACGAATCAACAAAATTAAAATTATACCTGAAAGCTAGGGGTGGCCCAGTGAGCGACCAAAAACTGTAGAATGTGTAGCGGTGGCGCGTCTCTCGTCCCGGCCGCAGCCTGTACCTCCTCAGCCGGCTGGCCGACCAAGTAACCGTAGAGCTTGTAGAGCTCGTGACGGTAATCCCTGTACCGCTCACCCATCGTCTTCCACAAGTCCTCCCGATGGGTGTCGGTTTCCATGTTCTCCCATTTAAATTTCTCCTGTAAAATCAATTTAGAAACAAGTCATTTTATCAAATCAAATTATAAAGAAGTACGATATTATTCTAAAATGCTTTAATGAAACTAACGTACCAAAAACTGCTGATACATCCTCTCCTTATAGGATGCATCAATGTTCTTCCACCCCCTTAACCCCACAATCGGGGCATTCCTCTCCTCCCGTACTATCATGCCGACCCACGTGGCGGCGTCAGAAGCGTGCTCGCCCACAAAGGTATGGCCGCTCCACTGTAGGGACAGCGGCTCGCGTAAGGCCGACAAGCGCCGGGCCGTCGTCACGCCCCGGTCGCCTACGTACCTGGTCGACCCTGCAAATAAAATATACATCAGTACTGAAGAAGTATTTACAACATGTATAAAACTTTAGATCTAAACATTACCTGTGGGTGTAGACGCTGCAGCCGAGTGCTGAGCAGTGCTCGAAGCTCCGGAGGCTGCGACCACAGCAGGAGCTGGTGTGGAGAGAGGAACAGCACTACCAGATCCGGACGGCTCAGCCTCGGACCCTGGGGTGGCAGCCGGAGCGCTCTCAGCTACCCTACCCCTGCCTCTGCCTCTGCCTCTACGAACATATGACCGTGATGCCATCTGAAACAATTTAATTTACATATGAAACAGTAAGATTTAAGATTTACATATGAAACAATATGAAACAGTTTGATTTACATATGAAACAGTATGATTTACATATGAAACAATATAAAACAATATGAACCCGCTCGCAATATGAAACAATATGAAACAATATGAAACAGTTAGACTCTAAATCGGTTAATCGGATCGTAAAGTGGTCAAATATCCAATTAGAACCCGCTCGCAAGTCCGAAATACGGAATATAATTCCAAGTTCGAATTATCGGATGCCGATCCAATGACGATCGGATCGAATCCAAACCTATTTTATATCCGAAACACGCTAACTTATGATTTTCCAACACTTAGACTCTAAATCGGTGAATCGGAGCGTAAATTGGTCAAATATCCAATTAGAACCCGCTCGCAAGTCCGAAATACGGAATAATTCCAAGTTCGAATTACCGGATGCCGAGCCGATGACGATCCGATCGAATCCAAACCTATTTCATATCCGAAACACGCTAACTTATGATTTTCCAACACTTAGACTCTAAATCGGTGAATCGAAGCGTAAATTGGTCAAATATCCAATTAGAACCCGCTCGCAAGTCCGAAATACGAAATAATTCCAAGTTCGAATTACCGGATGCCGAGCCGATGACGATCGGATCGAATCCAAACCTATTTCATATCCGAAACACGCTAACTTATGATTTTCCAACACTTAGACTCTAAATCGGTGAATCGGAGCGTAAATTGGTCAAATATCCAATTAGAACCCGCTCGCAAGTCCGAAATACGGAATAATTCCAAGTTCGAATTACCGGATGCCGAGCCGATGACGATCGGATCGAATCCAAACCTATTTCATATCCGAAACACGCTAACTTATGATTTTCCAACACTTAGACTCTAAATCGGTGAATCGGAGCGTAAATTGGTCAAATATCCAATTAGAACCCGCTCGCAAGTCCGAAATACGGAATAATTCCAAGTTCGAATTACCGGATGCAGAGCCGATGACGATCGGATCGAATCCAAACCTATTTCATATCCGAAACACGCTAATTTATGATTTTCCAACACTTAGACTCTAAATCGGTGAATCGGAGCGTAAATTGGTCAAATATCCAATTAGAACCCGCTCGCAAGTCCGAAATACGGAATAATTCCAAGTTCGAATTACCGGATGCCGAGCCGATGACGATCCGATCGAATCCAAACCTATTTCATATCCGAAACACGCTAACTTATGATTTTCCAACACTTAGACTCTAAATCGGTGAATCGGAGCGTAAATTGGTCAAATATCCAATTAGAACCCGCTCGCAAGTCCGAAATACGGAATAATTCCAAGTTCGAATTACCGGATGCCGATCCGATGACGATCGGATCGAATCCAAACCTATTTCATATCCGAAACACGCTAACTTATGATTTTCCAACACTTAGACTCTAAATCGGTGAATCGGAGCGTAAATTGGTCAAATATCCAATTAGAACCCGCTCGCAAGTCCGAAATACGGAATAATTCCAAGTTCGAATTACCGGATGCCGAGCCGATGACGATCCGATCGAATCCAAACCTATTTCATATCCGAAACACGCTAACTTATGATTTTCCAACACTTAGACTCTAAATCGATGAATCGGAGCGTAAATTGGTCAAATATCCAATTAGAACCCGCTCGCAAGTCCGAAATACGGAATAAATCCAACTTCGAATTATCGGATGCCGATCCGATGACGATCCGATCGAATCGAAACCTATTTCATATCCGAAACACGCTAACTTATGATTTTCCAACTCTTAGACTCTAAATCGGTGAATCGGTCGGATCGTAAATCGGTGAAACGGTATGATTTACATATGAAACGGTATGATTTACATATGAATCGGTGAAACGGTATGATTTACATATGAAACAATATGATATACATATGAAACAATATGATTTATATATGAAACAATTTGATTTAAATATGAAACAATTTGATTTACATACGGTCTAGTCATTTTCTGTCTCATCTCTGTCACTCTCATCGCTTCCCTCTTCTATTATTTGATCTGCATTCGCTGTCCAGTTTATATTGTCGACATCTTCATTTTCGTCGTGCACTGCGTCGACAATGATTATCTCATCATTCTGGTATGCATCGAAATCATCATCGACGACCCCCGCATCCTTGTCTCCCATGTCGTAAAAATCTCTGGGTGGTGACCTGACTACAATTTGCCAACCTGGAGAGGTATTATCCGGTGCATAAAATATCTGTTGCGCTTGAGAGGCAAGAATGAATGGATCTTCATATTGGGTATTCAATCTCTTGGCAGTGTTGATGCTGATAAAACCGTATTTGTCGACATTATAACCAGTCCCGCGATTATTAACATCATACCAATCGCATTTGAATAATACGATCCGATTTTGGCCAAGGAATTTAATCTCGAGAATCTCGTTGAGGACGCCGTAGAAGTCGATATTTTCTAATTCTTCTTGCTCACCGTTGACGACAACCCCACTATTTTGGGTTCTTCGTGATTTTTCACTATCTTTCGTCCGAAATCTATAACCGTTCACGATATAACCATCGTACGATATTGCGTCTTGCAAAGGACTACAAGATAAGCGCCAGAGATCCTCATTCATCAGCGGATCGTGGTTGTCGTGCAGCTCCTGTGCCTATAATAACCACACGACATTCATGATATGAACACATAATTATTGTTCGGTAATGGATGTCAATGAAATTCAGTAATGATGTGAATACTTACGTGTTTCTCGAACCACGATGGGAATTCACGATCATGAATTTGGGGAGCATTTCGAATACCCCGATTATTAATGATGGCTTTATGCTTCCTGTTTTACCGGTTATGAATTAGATTATAATTAGCACATATACTTAATGAATGGACTGAAAGAATGAGTAAATGATCGTAAAATGCTTACTCAATGAATGGCCACACTTCATCACATTGGCGCAACACATACATATGTGCCTGTTGAATCTCATCTACAGACAATCGACGGGTTTTGCCTCCTCCTACAGGTCTACCCATTTCGGCAAATATAGACAGACCCCCATCGAAGTCTATTGGACCACCGTCATAGTTCCGCTCAAGTTGATTGAATCGCGTGTCTATACCATGTAGGTATCTTGAGCAGAATGTTAGACATTCTTCTGCTAGGTATCCTTCAGCAATTGATCCCTCCGGACGACTTTTATTACGAACATATGATTTCAATGTTCGCAAGTACCTAATTTGAGAAAAAAATATTTGTATGAATATATCAAGAACGATCAAATACATTGTGCGAATGAGACGAGACGATTACCTCTCGATAAAATACATCCACCGGTAATGAACTGGGCCGCCGAGTTTGGCCTCATTTGCCAAGTGAACGGTCAAATGCACCATGACATCAAAGAATGAAGGTGGAAATATCATCTCTAACTTGCACAATGTGAGCGCAATATCCCTCTCCATCTGTTCAAGTTGGTCCACTCTAAGTACCTTCGAGCACAACTGTCTGAAAAAAGTGCTGAGCTCAATTAACGGACCGGACACCTCTTCGGTTAAATTCCCACGTATAGCAAGAGATAACAATCGCTGCATAAGAACATGACAATCGTGGCTCTTTAATCCAGACAACTTCCGGCCGTTCTCTTGCACGCATCGTGCGATATTCGAAGAATAACCGTCTGGCGTTTTCACAGACCGTAGGAATGCACATAAGGCTGCCTTTTGCTGTGAGCTCATGGTGTAGCATGCAACTGGCAACACATACTTATCCCCAATCTCTTGGGGATGAAGTGATTTTCGGATGCCCAACTCCTTAAGATCGAGACGAGATTTAAGATTATCCTTCGTCTTACCGTCGAGATTCAGCAGTGTTCCTATAATGTTGTCACACACATTTTTCTCAATATGCATGACATCCAAGTTATGCCGCAAGAGTAGGCTGCTCCAGTACGGTAGTTTAAAGAAAATACTCTTCTTCTTCCAGTTATGCTCACGCGTTGAATCTTCATGCGTTCTCTTCTTTTTACCTTTTCCAAGTGCCACGGCATCAAGCTGATCCAATTCGCACAAGACTTCTACCCCCGAAAGCTGCTCCGGGGCCTTTGCAAGTTCCTTCTTGCCGTTGAAAGCTCTTTTGTTCTGCCTCCACTTATGGCCGTCAACAAGGAATCTTCGATGGCCCATATAACAGAACTTGCCTCCGTTCTTCAATCGTAATGAATCTGTCTCCTTATTGCATGTAGGGCACGCCAATTTTCCTTTAGTACTCCACCCGGATAAGTTGGCATATGCAGGAAAATCGTTGATGGTCCATAGAAGTGCCGCATGCATCCGAAAATTCTGGCGCAACGAGGCATCATACGTATCGGCCCCAACTTCCCATAACTCGTTCAACTCCTCAATCAACGGCTGCAAGTAAACGTCAATATCATTACCAGGCGACCTGGGTCCGGGAATGAGCAAGGAGAGCATTGTGTATGGCTTTTTTAAGCACATCCAGGGAGGCAAATTGTATGGAACTAGGACAACTGGCCAAATGCTGTACGACACACTCATATTCCCAAAGGGATTGAAGCCATCGCTAGCAAGCCCTAACCTGACGTTGCGAACTTCACATGCGAATTCAGGATATGTATGATCAAAATCTTTCCACGTCAGAGAGTCGGCCGGATGTCTCATAATCCCGTCATCTGTACGTTCTCGTGCATGCCACCTCATGTGCTCAGCAGTCTTCGATGACATAAACAACCTCTGAAGCCTGTCCCTGAACGGGAAGTATAGGAGAACCTTTGCAGATACATTTTTCTTCCTTCGACTGGTACTAGACTCGGCATCCGTCTCTTTATATCTCGTTGCTCCGCATATGTGGCATGACCGCGCATGTTCGTACTCTTTCCGGTACAACATACAATCGTTCACGCATGCATCAATTTTCTCATAACCCAGACCGAGATCTTTAATTGTCTTCTTCGCCTCGTAGAATGATTTCGGTACTGTCTCACCCATAGGAAAAGCCTCTTTCAGCAACTCTACCAACATATTAAATGACTTATTACTCCAACCATTGAGGCACTTCAAATGAAGAAGCTTTACAGTGAAAGAGAGTTTTGAAAACTTCTCACACCCCGGGTATAGAGGTTGTTCGGCATCTTTAAGCAATCTGTAGAACTTGTCCGCTTCGATATTGGGCTGATCACCTGACGGTGTTTCCGTGCCTATTCCACCTTGCAAATCATGTATCATACCCTGCATGTCATCGTCATCGTCTGTATTAATATTATCATCAGCGATCACTGTGTTTGAAGTTTCACCGTGAGCTGCCATGGGGACTGCATCTAGCTCCTCACCGTGCGAGAACCAACGGGTATAGGTAACGTCAATGCCACGCATTACCAGATCAACCTCACATTCCTCTCGAACCTTCCTAATCACCCTTCCGCAGTCTATACAGGGACACACAATTTTTCCATCAAGCGGTGCAAGACGCTCAAATGCAAAATCCAGAAATTTCCTGACTCCTTCTCTGTACTCTTGGCTCATGCGATTCGAATTACGCATCCAACTCTTATCGATCGAAGACATCTTCGTCTATCTGGCTATACAACACCTGACATATAATTTCAAACAATGTTATAAGACTCCGCACAATTTCGGTTTCGGTTCCCGGGTATGGAACACCGAACCAAAACTTCTACAGGCCATCCACATCCCTAATGGATGAGTGTATTATGATGAGTAGACTAGTCACATAGTAAACCTAGGGTTGCTGGCCAGCATTTGAACTGTTGATAGTTCGAATGCTAGGCATAGCACCAAAGTTATGCGACAGTAAGTCAACAAGTCAGGGAGCCTCATCAAGTAAACACTTGGGGTCTGACGGTTCTCTCTGTCGCTCGAGTAGATTTATGGCTTTAGCATACCTCATATCACACCGAACCGACAAAAACCGACTATTTCGGTTTCGGTTTCGGTTTCGATTTCGGTTTTGATTTTTCGTAAACCGAAAAAAATATAACCGACAAAACCCACACCGAAACCGACCGACAAAACCGACGCTCACCCTAGTCTAAAAACTACATTTTGCCCCCCATTCCCCCATTCAATTCAGTTTTGATAGGATAAAATTCAATGTTTTAAAACACGAAAACTCGACTCGACTCGAAACCTTAATGAGTCGAGTACACACGACAACTCGGCTAAAACCCGACAAACTCGAGTCGGATCGAAACTCAACCGAGTCAGATCGAAACTCGAGTTTTGGACCGAGTCGGATCGAAACTCAGCCGAGTCGAGTCGACTCGGCCGAGTTTCGAGTCGACTCGGCGAATAACGTGACACCACTTTACGGCACTAATTAATCTGTCACATGGCTGTTAGAGCACTAGTGTGTTAAATACTTCTGATAAACCACTATTCAATTAAAAAATTAATAATATTTTGAACAAAAAAATCCCTAATATTTACCACCATGGTAGATACGTACTTCAAGCCAAATGAAACATTTATTACATAATTCTAAAATACTTGAGAAAGTACTTATCAAAATATTTAGCCCTTAACAAATGGAGCCATAAGAATTAGAGAAATGCTATTCAGCCTTAAGGTTTTTCCTATTCCGCCAGCATGATTAACTTGGCAGCATACAATTGGTGGCTGAAGGTTTACCCGATTCAAATTAACCGAAGGGGGAAAGGGAGGAGGAGGAGGAGTTTACCAGCGATGGTCGGCAGGCCTCGAGAAGGAGGAGGAGCACTGGTGTCGCAGTCGGTGGCGCGAGAAAGCGGAGGGGTGGCCGGAGGTGCAAGGGAGGTGATGGGTGGCCGGCCGGAGGTGCAAGGGATCGAGAGAGAGAGAGACAGGTGAGGGGAGGAAGTAGAGAGAGAGAGAGAGAGAGAGAGAGAGAGAGAGGGAAGGCTAGGGAGGCCGGGGAGGGGGGGAGGAGGCCGGGGGAGAGAGAGAGAGGGCCGGGAGGCCGGGGAGGGGCGGAGGTCGGGAGGGGGATGGGTGGCCGGGAGGGGGATGGGTGGCCGGAGGGGATCTCGGGGCTGCCGGAGGGGGACGGGGTCGCCGGGGTGTCGGGTCGGTGAGAGAGAGAGAGAGATTGAGAGAGGGGCGCGCGCCGGCCGGAGAGATCGAAACAGAAGAATCAAAGAAGACCTTGACTGTTTGGTTATATAACAGGGTTTTTGCCGACGGACATTTTATCCTCCGTCGGTAAAACTATGTTTTGTACCGACGGTACATCACAATCCGTCGGTAAAACTCCACGACCGACTAACAAGTTCAATTTTTTCCAGAGGCTCGGTTTCGCACCCTGAGAACCGTCGGAACATTTTACCGACGGAAACTTAATTACCGTCGGTACAGTGCCGACGGAAATATAATTTCCGTCGGTATAATCCCGACCAAACTTCAGGCTCAATTTTTTCCAGAGGCTCGGTTTGGCACCCTGAGAACCGTCGGAACATTTTACCGACGGAAACTTAATTACCGTCGGTACATTGCCGACGGACATATAATTTCCGTCGGTATAATCCCGACCAAACTTCAGGCATAATTTTTTCCAGAGGCTCGGTTTGGCACCCTGAGAACCGTCGGAACATTTTACCGACGGAAAATTAATTACCGTCGGTACAGTGCCGACGGAAATATAATTTCCGTCGGTCTAATTAGTTATACCGACGGAACTTTTAAGTCCGTCGGTAAATAGTACGACGAAACTCTCCCTTCTATTTTTTTCCAGAGGCTCGGTTTTTACACTGAGTTTCGTCGGGACAATATTACCGACGGAAATTTTATTACCGTCGGTATATGGCCGACGGAGATATTATGGCTGTCGGTAACATTGTTTATACCGACGAAACTACAATGTCCGTCGGTACAATATCACGACCATGACATTTGGCCGACGGTTTATATGTTACCGTCGGTATAAAGTATATTACCGACGGTAAATATGTATACCGTCGGTATAAATATGCACAGAAAATTAAAAAAATTGAAGTTATAATACCGACGGATATTATTGTCACCGTCGGTAAAAAGTGTATTATTACCGACGGTGATAATAATGTCCGTCGGTAAAGACCCTATTTCTTGTAGTGGCTTCTTGCTCATAGGCTTCTTAGCCTTAAGAGCAGCCCTGTGCTTAGCACTTAATTCCTCACCTCTAACCTTGAACCCGTCTTCTGCTGCCTGGAGAGCTCCAAGAAGCTCTGCATTTGTCATCTCCAACTTGTTAAGGTTGAAGTTAGTGACAAAGCCTTCAAAGGCTCCAGACAGGGACGCAATGAAGATATCAGTCATAACCTCGTTATCCAGCACAATGTTCATGGTAGCCAGTTTGTTCTGGAACCCAAGCATTTTCAGCATGTGTTCCTGGACAGGCGTCCCTTCAGACATCTTAGTGCTAACGAGCTTTTTTATTGTGAGGTAGCGCGTTACGTGGCTATGCCCCTCAAACATTCCTTTGAGGTATTACATCATATCAGAAGCATCAGACATTTCTTCGACTTGCTTCTATAGAGTTGTCTGCAAGGAAGCTATGATATAGCACTTGCACATCTCATTAGAATCTCGCCAGTCGGAGAAAGCCTTGGTCTCTGCCTTAGTGGCATCTAGACCTGATAGGTTTAGTTCCTGAGTGGTTAGGGCTATGGTGTGTTTATCGATCCTCAAAACAAGCATGAGGTTGTGTTTCCAGTCCTCATAGTTAGGACCCATAAGCTTGTTATCATTAAGGATAGCAGATAAGGGGTCTAGTTTGGTCATCTGAAAAATAAATGGGAGTATATTAGAATGCTTCATAAACTTATTTTATGGTATTTTTAAAATGAGTCAAATTATATCCAAATGTCAATGCTACCCTCAAAGCGGAGACATATCTATGGATCAATTTTACCATATATATGATATCTCGAATTCGGATACACCCGCTCGAGGGGGCAATGTGTAGCGTCCTCTGCTCACAGCAGGTCTCTCGGACCCAATCCAAATCTGCCACAAACGGGCTATAATGGACCATGGTTTTCTTTTGGCCAGCCCCCCGTGATCTCTATGCTACGCAACGGGTAGCCTCATGGGTGCTTTAGATACTTACCCACAAGCCTAGGCAATCACAACACGGGAGTTCATGCTGCTCCCGCGAGGGCGGGAAAAGCCCTTCTCTCCTGACATTGTGGCCACCATATCCCGAAGGAGATTGCTAAGCCTCCGGCATGACAGAAAATAACTCTCACCCGAGGGGGATGTTGAGCCATACCCTATCACCCGAAAATTCAGCAGTTGGCCGTGGAGGCCAGGGGTACTCAAACTGAGTCCTCTTACACATCCCTTAATTATAGTGAGGGTTATTTTAATGCAAGTATTTTAGATCCTAAGTTACGACAACCTAGACCTAGACCCTGGTCATACCGTGCTCCCACTAGAGTTAAGACCTCTTTTGAAGTATAGATAGACTTGGAGAGAACCATAGTCCATATCCCGTGGATACTCAGTTGTCACCTTTCTCCTGAGAATCACATTACGTACTTTCCAAGCCTTCGATACTAAATAAAATGATCATTACCCTTTGTGCTTTAGAGCCTAGCCTATGGTCTAGACATACAAGGAAAGGTCTCCCATTAGTATGATTCCTCGTATGCAACTTGATGTTTGATATCATAGATGATCACCACATCACTATTGGTTTCGATATCAAACTAATTAGGGACATTCGACAACCTCCGTCGGACCTCGACCTAATGGTGGCATAACCGATTGTTATGGGATCCAACTACCATCAAACACCAATTAAACTACGGGTGTCATTAAATGGAGATCTAACCTAATGGTCGTAGGGACCAAGTGGGGAATAGGCATCCCACACACAGTGGGGAAAAGGCATCCCACAATCTAATACCTACAGCATTAGAATATATACTTTCACCGGGGTCTTAGAAAATATCTAACTACCATTAAACATAAACATCCATTGATATCAAGTTCAGGGTCCGACCCCTGAACCTGACTAGCAGTACTCTGATGATCCCGTTTATGGCATCTTCCGGATATCTCTTCCTTTGGCCCCCCACATTCGGTCTTCCGCAAATGGATTTTCCATCTGATCTTGTCCTCCAAATCTTTAGCCTGTAATTGAAAAATCTAGTATGCTCCGAGCAATTGCTCGTTCATAAACATTTTTCTAGGATGAAGAATAATCAAAGGTCTATAAATAGAAATAATTGGCCGGGAAAAACCAAGCCGTGGAACAACCTCCACGTACTTGTCCCATTAGGCCTTACAACCATCCATCATATAAAGAACAAAAAAATAACTATGTAATCATTTTTTCGGGGTCCGACCCCCGAAACTAAACAATCATAATTATTATTTTGTAGTGGCGTCCTACAAGAAAAACATAGCATGCAACACATATGCATATATGATCTAGCGCATGCAAACCCCGGTAAATGCATTCATTCATCAAATACACATTTAATTCGATTCATAGAAATTTTTTTCGTGAATTGCACACCGAAAATGGCTCTAATACCATTTGTTGGAAACAAATCAGAGGTGCAACGGAAGCCGGACTTGATCTTAGGATCGATATGGTGTGCGATACATTTTTAAAATATTCTTAAGAAACAATCATATGCGCAAGATTAAAACAAAATACAAACGAACCCCTATGGTCATCTATCGAAACACACCATAAAAATTATGTATGCAATTCAATAGATATAGGGTTTAGTTTATTATACCTCCGTGTGGGATTTAGCACCATGATGTTAATCTTCTAAGTTGATGATGACAGAAGTATCCACGTGCGTGGGAGAAGCCTCGTTCTTCTTCGGGTACACTCGATCTCACGAATCGGTCCGGATCCTTGCACTCCAATCTCTGAGTGCTTCGGAGTGCAAGCTTTCTCTTCTTCTTTATCACACACAGTCTATGAGGAGAAGAAGATAAGATAAAGAGGATTTTCTCTTCACATCTTAGGTCAAACCCAAGAGTGAGAGAGATGAGTGCCCAAGAGAGAGGGAGGCCAAAACCGAACACCACAGAGAGGGGGATCGGTCTTTCTCTTAATAATCTGAATAAGGCTCGGTTTTCCTTACCTAATATGCCTTGGATACCGTGGCCTCCCTCTCCCATTGTCCATATGAACCGTTCCCCTCTTTCTCTCTCTCATTAATCCTCAAACTTAAATACCCACTATGGTATAGTTGCCATATTTGATTTTACAATTAAAGGGAATAGATTCAAATTATTTCAAATCTGAATTAATCCCTTTAAATATGAATTTGATGGCCATGCATATTTACCCTAATGAGGGGGGCGGCCACTAGGGCATGCGAGACATTTTGATATGACCAAAATGCCCCCCATGCATCTAGTGGCCATTCACCTCATACGGGAGCATACATGGTCTATCTCCGTGCATAATAAAGTACTCTAACACTTAGGGCACCTTATCCATACCTATTTAACATACCATAGAGTTATGAATAGTGTTTTTACTATTTACTAGAGTGCCCTCAGTAAAATGTGAGGTGCCGCTATAGTAAAAATCACTAAACATACAGACCGTGCTCTAGTGTGACACGCACACACGGAATGAACTCCTCATAGCATTATGGTAATATCGTGTGTCCCTACACTACTCTGGGGTTGCCCCCTAGTGAACACACTTAGTCCTGTGCAACCACCATACCCTAGTGCAATGCACTCACGGAACACAGGACGATTAAGGCATTATTTCTTCAACTCATATTGTGATGTGAGACAAGGAGAAAGTTATAATCCATAACGATCGTGGATAAGGTGGAACCTTCAGGGACTAGGATTCATGGCTTCCAACCAGACCCGGTCGACACACTACCCAAGTATCCCTTTCAATCCTCTGGGTCCCGGTTAACCTTCGTGGCCACCCAGAGTGCGACGCAGGCTACACTCTAATTCTCCCAAACTTACTAAGATCTCTCGTATACCCCTGCTCTCCGCTTAGTTAGGTAATTAGATGTCCCTTCACTCGGTGCCATGTGTCAACTTGAGTGGTGGAGAGCACCGTCAGACTCAAGTGACCATATGACTAGGTTCCTTTCACGTTGATTACATATTGTACCTCCGATTATTTTGGCCAAACAACTGGATTCAGTCTAACAGCTCAACTGTTAACCACCAGGCCTGGTTTTAGTACAGTGTATGTCAGACAAAGGAACACACCTCCCAATGGGGATGCGAATAGCCTGCAGGAGTGGCATGCCGATGCAACGCCAACCCGGCAACCTAGCGCACCGTGGTATTGGGTCGTGGTTAGATCCCTCACACATTGGTGAACCAAAGTTATCCAAACTAGTTAGTCCATCGGTCATGATTCCTCAGGGTTTAGGACCAATTACCCTAAGCAGAAACACGTTTATGTGCACCGGTGTCTGCTCACCGATCTATGCACCGTGTTGGTTTTGTTCAGCCACAGACACTGCGCCTGGCAATGATCATGGTGGAGAAACCCATGCTCTGTCATTCCAACAGCTTAACCTGATAAGTCGACCAACCCTAATCAAAACTACAAACAATTTAGGCTAATAGTACTAATCAACTGGGTCTCCCACTCAGATGAACCACTATACAGCCATGGCTCTTTTCAGTTCAGTATATAGAATACATATAATAAGCACCAATTAAGCTATTCTAATATAAATATCAACTCATTTATTAATCAACCATGGTTTTTACAAGCCCTAGACTATATCTTACTCAATAGACGAGCAATAGCAGGTAGAGACACCATTGGAGGCTCTGGTATGGGCTCAGGTGGAGCCTGCAGGCACGGCCTTGAGAAAGTCGAAAAGGTCCATCAAACCACCTCAGATATATGGTTAGGATGATGAGGCCTGTTATGCCTTTTGTGAGTGATGATCTTCATGCCGACCCGAAGACTCCGCCCACCAGTTAATCGAGTTGAGTCAAAGGTCTGATCGCATGTTTGCGTAATCTATAGGTTTGGAGGTCGATGTCTTTGAATTCAGGCTTTGAATAAGAAGAAAGAGTAGAGGTTGACACGACATGTGATCTTGGAGTTTAGCCGAAGCCTACGTCTCCGTGCTATAGGGAGCAACCCGAATTCACTAACACTTTGCCCGAAGTAACCTCGACAGGCCGAGTGTCACTGGTCTCTTCGAAAAGAAGATCGAAGGAAATAGAATATCAAAAGGTTAGGATATCAGAGCTCCGGGTTTTTGAATGTCTGATATTTCCTTTTATGTTTTCGATTTCTCGATTCCGTTACTTTTACACTTGCAGAGTCTGCTATTTATAGACTTTTCTGGAAAAAAAACCGGGGCAAATGATGGTTTCTACTGTTGTATCTGGGGATCCCCCAGGCAGGGCCCCGCTGTTGTCTCTGTAGACTCCCTAGGCAGGGCTGGTATGTCCCACTGTCGTTCTGTGGACCCCCCAGGTAGGGCTGGTGGGTTCCGCTGTCGTCTCTGTGGGCCACCCAAGCAGGACCGGTGGGTCCTGCTGTTGTCCTAGAGACCCCCCAGGCAGGACCGGTGGGTCCTGCTGTTGTCTTTGGGGACCCCCAGCAGGGCTGGTGGGTCCCGCTGTCGTCTCGGTGGACCCCCCAGGCAGGGCTGGTGGGTCCCGCTGTCTGTGAGGCTTCTGGTCAAAATTTGCACCCACACCTTTATCATCAGCAAAGATGATCCAGCAAGCTATGATGAGGCTGCAGCGAGCAGCGAGGGGCAAGGCTGAATAAAGGCGATATAAGATGAGATAAGCAGTCTCCACAAGAACTCCGTCTGGGAGTTAGTTCCAAGGCTCAAGGAAAAGAAGATCATACGTTCCAGGTGGGTTCTCAGGAAGAAGGAGGGTATGCAGAATGAAGACCCAAAGTTTAAGGAACTTTTGGTTGCAAAGGGATTCGCTTAGCGGGAAGGAATTGACTATGAGAAGATCTTCTCTCCCATAGTCAAGCATACCTCCATTAGACTGCTACTGACTCTGGTTGCTCATCACGATATGGAGCTAGAGCAGATGGACGTGAAAACAACGTTTCTTCATGGGGATCTCGATAGGGAGCTCTACATATCACAGCCGAACGGGTTCATTAAAGAAGGCAAGGAGAACCACATGTACAGACTGAAGAAGTCTATCTACGAACTCAAACAGTCACTGAGGCAGTGGTACAAGTACTTTGACTCGTTCATGGTACAAATCAGTTACTCGAGGGGGATGTATGACTGTTGCGTTTACACTCGCACCTTTGAGAATGAAGAGGCTATGATATTGATGCTCTATGTCAACGATATGCTCATCGCATATTGGGACAAGAGCAAAATAGTCGAACTCAAGAAGATGCTGAGCAGGGAGTTTAAGATGAAGGATCTCAGGAATACGAGGAAGATTTTCAGTATGGAGATCATGAGGGACATAAAGGTTGGGAAGCTCTGGTTGTCTCAAGGAACCTATATCCGAAAGGTTCTTGAGAGGTTTGAGATAAAGGATGCAAGGCCAACCTCTACTTCATTGGCTTCGCACTTTGTTCTGAGCAAGAGACAGTGTCCTACTATGGAGGAGATCCAGGATATGCAGAAGACACTGTAAGCCAGTGCGGTAGGATGTCTAATGTATGTGATGGTTTGCATAACGTCGGATCTGGCATAGGCGGTGAGCGTTGTGTCCAGATTCATGTCGAATCCAGGGAAGATCCATTAGCAAGCGGTCAAGTGGATCTTGAGGTATTTGAAGGGAAGTACAGAGAAAGAGATCTTGTTTTCTAGGCAAAATAGAGATTAGTATCATGAGATATTTTTATTCAGACTATGTAGCGGATCTTGACAGGAGAAGGTCTACCACAGGATACGTGTTCACGTATGGAGGAGGACCGGTCTGCTGGAGGTCTATGCTATAGTCGGTGACAGTTCTCTCCATTACTGAGGCAGAGTATATGGCTCTAACAGAGACAACAAAGGAGACTATCTGGTTGAAGGGCCTAGCTGAAGAATTGGGACTGAGTTAGGACTCAGTTACGGTACAGTACAATAGTCAGAGTGTGATTTGTTTGGCGAAGAATCCAGTTTTCCATACAAGGATAAAGCACATAGACATCAGGTACCACATGATCAGGGACTGGCTGGATGATGGTGAGATCGAGGTGGATAAGGTTCACACGGATGAGAGCGCTTCAGACTTTCTCACAAAGCCGGTTACTAGGGAGAAGTTTGAGCATTGCTCAAGCATGCTCCAATTTGTCTCCTGCTAGCACAGTAGAGAGCACCTCGCCACTTGAGATGTGATAGAGGCAAGTTTAAGACTCGCCAAGGTAGAGGTTCGTTGGAACGGGAGCATTGACCGAAAGTTCACCAGGTGGAGTTTGTCGAAGTTTGGCTCAGTTTTGGCGAAGATAGAACGCGAAAAGGAGGCTCAGAGCGGCAACTCTGGGCGTGCTTAGAAGATATTTAGTGTCCTGGGAACTAGGTGTGTGGTATCTGGTGACTGACGGGCGCCACCTCCTCAGGTTGGTGCCCCTAGGTGCCAGTTTGAGCGCCAGAATTTTGGCATTTTCTCAGGGCTATTGGCATTGGCGCCCTTGGCGGCACCCTAGGCGCCCACTGGGCACCAGGCACTATCCGTGCGCGGATTGGACTCACGGATGCACAGTTTGTGGTTGACTTAAATAGGGTTTTAACCCTAGTTTTTGTAAGACGTTGTCATCGTGTTGACGGCTCATTTTAGGGTCTTTCTTCGAGCTTTTTGCTTGTGTTTGAGATACGAAGAAGATTGTGGATATTGAGAGGAGATTGGTCTTCTTGAGATCCGGTGGAGTGAGGAAGAAGAAGAGGGTTGTAAACTCAAAGATCTAATTTCATTGCTCCAAATGCGATGACCGACACCCGCAGTGGTAGGGATTTTCGAACTGCGTGAACAAATCTTCTTGTGTCGTGTGGATTGTTTCTTTGCTCTATTCTTTCTTGGATTGTTGTATCGTTCTTGGTGGTTTCGTTCCTTCTCTTCGGATCGTTGGAGATCCAAAAACCCTAGATCGCTTTTGCAAGCGTTAGGCGGTGGATAGAGACCTCGTCTGAGGTGTTCCGCACCAACACTTTTCTTCCTCACGTGGTGAGTTCGAAGGTGGAGAAAGCTTGCTACGTAGAGGCACTCAGAGATTCACTAGTGAGGTTCTAAGTCGCGTGCCAGAACGGGTGAACAAGAAGGTTACTTCATCTTAGTGTGCTTCTTCATCCATAAGGGTTTTCTTCCGTCTTCATCGACAAAGAAGAAAATCCTTCACAGTTAAATGATCCGCACAAAGGTATAAATCTCTAAAACTAGAATATTTGTATTGCTAGATTTCTGTTAGGGAGTTCGATCCTCATGTTTGATTCATACATATGTAGATTCATTTGATGAAAAATTATTTAATGGAATGCATACAACCTATGATCTTTGGATCGATTAATTGCTTCCATTGCGAACCACTGACCATGGATTATTTCCAACAATTGGTATCAGAGCTATGCTAATGGTGTGTGTTTAAATTTTTTTATGAAATCATCATGTTCGTGCATGACAAGCATGTGTCATCATCCCTGTTCATCGCGTAGATGATTCATATTAGATATATCATGTACTCTATATGTTGTTTTTGTAGGGCTCTGCTTTCTAAAAGGTTAAAATCTAGATATGTGGCATTCCTCCATAGGGCGGACCCTGAGTTTTGTGATTATCTGGATGTATGTCCCTTTGTGTGTGGATTTCTTGTAAGGACTAATGGAACAAGTGTGTGGAGGTTGTCCATAACTTGGTTGAGTCTTGCCATAGATTTGTTTTGTTCTTTTTGTCCCTAGAAAACTGTGTGCGAACGAACAATTGCTCAAAGCTTACTAGAGTTTTCGGTTACAGGTTGAAAAGCGAAGGAGAAACCGAAGATCCATTGTTAGGAAGAAGTGCGGAACCCTGAAGGACAAGCATGACCCGATGGAAGTGTGCGTGATGACGGCAGAGGGCTAAAGGAGTCAAGAGATCGTGCACATGGGCTTACACCGGATCGAGTAACCTTGCAAATGAAACAAAGATGACATTGCTATGCGACTCAGGTTCAAGGTTCAGACACCTGGACTTGTTTCAGTATGTGGTTGTTTTCACCAATCTAAATCCCTCATTCCGGATTAGATCCTCTCGGGTGAGGGACTACTGATTAGGTAGAGCCCTAAAAGTTTCAATTAGCACTTCTTCAGTCTTTGAGGGAGTTTGCAGTGGAGACTTGTACAAGATAGCGGCGAGGGTAGTTCTAAGAGCAGTGGATTTAAAGAACAACAAGTCTGCCGGTGAAGCAATCCCATGCATGCGAAAGGCAGAGAAGAAGTGGGTTTTGGATCAAGTCCAAAGGTGAATTGGACTTGGTTGATCATCGGGCAAGATGATCGGGCACCGATTGAGGTGCGGATGTACACATGGTTTAGGGTGACCAATTAAGATGTGCGACATGGCAATAAATTATCGTAGGCTCTCAGTAGTGGCGATGACGATGGTGGCGACGATATAAATGGCAATGGCATGGCGGAGTTTTGGGGTGGGCTTCATAGGACCAAGGTGGCGATTGTTGGGTTTGGCCTAATGAAACCCACACACATATCCAAGGAAAAAGGACTAATCTGTCAAGTGAATGTGGGCACGACCTGGATGTAGGTCGTGCAAACAACTCGGGGGCAGATCGTGCAGACAACTAGTCTAGGCTATTCGTATGGTCAATCTGTAGGAAAATCTGCTAGTAAACTTCAGGTCAATCATGTGCATGATATCCAAGTCATGTGAAAGACCAAGTCGAGCTGGCTGCGGGCTCGAGTTGTTTTCGGCCAAGATTGACTTGGTTTTTGGTCTCCCATGGGTATGTGCTTGCTTTCCTATTTAAGGGGAGCAAGAGTGGTTTTAGGGTTGGGGATCATTGTTGATAGCTACAAGGTTCTAGATTGTATACAAGAAGGAGCATCTCGGTAGAGTATTGAGAAAGAGGATTGAAGGAAGGAAGAGAGAAAGAGAAGAGAATAAGGATGGAGAAAGGAGGAGGACGAGGATACGGTGTGCGGATCATTATCTGAATTCTTCAGCGTGCCTTCCTCGATCGGTTTCGAATTCGGACACTTTCATCTCTTGGCATATCCTTCGGAATACTATGTATCTCTCGGGTGGATGTTCTCCACTCGCGGATGTTTTGTGTAGGGATTGAAGAGAGTTTTGCGGGATGTAACCCACAACTTGTGTAATATTTGATCAATGATAATCAAATTCGTGTTGCTAGTGATATTCTGTGTTTTGTACTATTGTGTGGTTTTTCTTTATTCTATATACCGGTTATTACGTGTGATCTTTGTGGTTTCTTATTCTTCGATCCATAGCATGGAGATTGACTCGTGGTTTTTTCCTATGTTTTGTGGTTTAATTTCCGGGTTAAACATCTTGTGCTCTTGTTTTATTGCCTAACCCTTCGATAGGGATACCTTCAGATTCGTGGGATGAGCACCACTAATAACAGAAAATCATGGAGATCGAGCACAAACTCACTCTCTGCGATCACATCCAAAGTGATGCATATAGAAAGAAAGCAGTATGCACTGCTCTCTGAAACGAAGCAGAGAACCGGATTCTTTGTGCTAGCTCCCGGTCAAAGAAACCTAGAGCTTTGATTTGTGAAGGTTGGGACAGAGCCTTACACGTCTCCTAAGAGTGATTTCTATCACCTAATTCATAATCGGGAGAGGAGTTAGGCCTTATTCTACAAGATTTACTTAGCTAGTTATGATGCATTAGGTCATTATCTTGTAAAAATATGCGTTTTGGTGGCGCTCTCTACACTCCTTAGCGTTAGGGTTTCCTAATTTTGGGCATTTTGCTCGGCCTCCTCGACTGCCGACGGCAGATCCGGGGAGGCCGAGACTTGGGTTTTGAGATTTCTTGGGGGCACGAGCTGGCCCTTTTTTGCCCCTGTGTATAGGGCCTTCTCCAGCCAGCTGGTTCTTTTGTTTTCGTCGCTCAGGAGGCACGACTTCTTCCTTCTTGCTTGGCTGCTGTTCTTCTCTTAGCGTCAGAGTCCGATCTCCCACTAGGGGTTGCAGGATGATCAGATCTGACCCCGATATTGAGTTTTCGTCGGTGGGTTTTCAGAACGCCTCCTCGGCACGGCGGTTTCTGGTGAAGGCAGCGGTCGACATCGGACTATGGAGGTAGCTTCTCTAATCTATTTTTTCGGGCTGCTAGCGTTCTCAGATCTATTTTTTGGTTGTGTTTTATGATGTTTTTAGGTGTTTTCTGTCTTCCCATTTTTGGGTTTTCTGTTTTTTTTTTTGTGGCTGATGCCGCCTCTTCCCCCGCCAGGTTGGCGGTTGGTTCTGGTAGCGCCGACATGTGGCGGCTCCCTCCCCCACCTGGTGGTGGTCCTTGTTGCAGTAGATGGCTGCCCTCTCCTGCTGCACTGGCATGTGGCGCTTCGCGAGGTCCTGTTGTGACCTCCACTTTGGAATACCAAAAAAAAAAAGGGTCATTATCCTGTTGGAAGAATCATAGTTAAGATCCATTGTGAGGGAATTACTGAGCCAACAATGTATACCAAGTTAGGGAGGCCTCCTCGGCCGCCTCTGGCGGCTCCGGGGAGGCCAGGAATTTCCTGGTCGTTGTCGGCCGACCACTTCCCTTGCCCTTTCCCCTGTAAATAGGGCGTCCTCCTCCTCGGCTCGGTGGTTTTGGCGTCGCGCTGCAGCTTGCTCCTCAGATTGATCGGCTCCACTGATGGATCTAGGATTTTTCGGCCGTTTTTGCGGGTGGTGTGGAGTTCTGGACCCCAGCCGGCGTCCGCCGTGGGCTTTTTCCAGGCCCTCCTCCGCGCGGTGGTGGATCCCGGCGATTCGTTGAGGTGGAGGTTGATTTGTGGAGATCGAGACGGCAGCGTGGTTTGCAACCTAGCCGGAGCTGATGAAGGTTTGATCTGGTATGGGATCTGGGTTTTTTTTGGGCTCTTTTTGAGTTCTTGTGTCTTTGTGTGAGCTTTCTTCTTTGTTTTTGGTTCTTTTCCACCGCCGGCGGTTGGCGAGGTGGTTGTGCTTTCCCGGAATACGGGTTGTCGTTCCGCCTGTGTGCGGCATGGGAGTGTATCCCCCCTCTCCTGTGGGTGGTGGTGTTTGCGCCGGTTTGTGGCGCCTCCTGCTTGTACCAGGCTGTGGTACCTTCGGAGATCTGTTGAGATCTCCCCTTCAGCATACCAAAAAAAAAAAAAAAGTTAGGGAAAATGATATTTAGCATTCCTTGTTTCCCTCGAGATCGGGCCATCCTGATCGATGTGGCACTGATCACAATCGGTCGTCGCCCAGTCCCGAATGGTGAATCGCACGCAACCACAACGGTCAGGCAAAGGGACGGTTCTGGTCAGGTGCCATGACAGATGCCACATCGGGATGGATGACCGGATGCCTGAATAGCAATGCTCATCAAGCTGCCCAACAAGCTAACATAACTCAAATGGGAAATAGAAACTACTTAATTCCCCCACCATCTAGGCGACCTAGCGTCCTCTCCCTACGGACCCTTTCAGACAGCTTAACAGAACCATCCTCTCCTCTCAATGGGAATGAAAAGACAAACTGATTTGGGCTTTTTTTCCCCACGGGTATCTACTCTGGACCGGCATCTACTTACCCCCCTCTCTCTCTCTCTCTGGACCGGCATCTACTTACCCCCCCCCCCCCCCCCCCCCCCCCCCCTCTCTCTCTCTCTCTCTCTCTCTACGGAAAATGCTATATAGCCAACTTGTTTGTCAATTTCTAGTTGCCAACTTGACACGATTAATGGCGGATCCAGAAATTCCAAATTTGAAAATTTGAAAGAGCTATTTGTGAAGACTTTTTTTAAAAAATTTAAAACATCAAAGGGGATCCTAAGAAATTTTTTCAATTTTGGAGGCGTCACGGCCCCCCTTGCTTCCTCCCTTGGGTAAGATCACAATCGTTCGTTGCACACAACTATGATCAATAAATTCAGACTCAGCCACAACTTGTCGGACTACAGTGTGTGCCACATCATGTTGGCGACCAAAAGTTTGCAAATGAATTGGCTATATAGTATTAGTATTGTAGAAAGAGAAGCTATGATGTAAATCCAGAAAGATTCGAGAGATTATATATCGTCCAGGCATGCGGGTTGATCGTAAACTTTACCCCACCAAAAAAAAAGAGCCACACTTTGTATCGAATTTTCAACCTGAATGATGTGGGCAACCAATCACAGTGTCTTTTTGGGGCTGAGTGTGATTCACCAGTCGGGACTACGAACAGGGCTGGACATATCATTCCGGCTGACCATTGGATAAATAGCAATTTCTCTTTTAAAAAAAAAGGTCCAATGAGAAAATAAAGAAAAGAAAAAGAAGAGAACGACTGGCTTTGTCGCGCGGTCTCAAAGGGTGGGCATTAAATAGGTCAGCAAGGATTCTTTGATACGAGAGTGAGAAGGTGGAGGTGGTGGCCTGGATTTCAACTTGTCTTTGTAGGAAAGAAACCTCAAGTCCCAGTCTTGTGCCGCTACAAGCCAAAGGATAAGGAAAGAAACCTCAAAGTGCCTTCAAAATTGTATGGTTGGAAATTGAAGAGAGAGAGAGAGAAGAGAGAGAGAGAGGGTACGTTGTTTTCAAGAGTCTATCCAATTTCAACCCCGCAAGAAAAAGAGGAAGAGGGAGCATGTGGGCCCACCATAGAGGTGACCGCTGACTAGCCTTCTTCTTTTTCTCTTGGTGGGGTTCTGGAAATCCATATGGACCATATATTAAAGAGTTTCAGATTCCCTCCGGTCGGTCGGCCCCAGCTGGTGGGCCCGATGCAAATCACATCCGCACAATAGTTGACGACCCAAAAGTGAATTACACTTCAACAACTGCGTGCGGTTGTCATGTATGTTGTGTTGGGTTTGTGGCTCGCATGCCAAGCCGAACCGGAGGAAAGAGACGAGCCTGGCGCCCTTAGGGGTGCCCTCTAGGCGCCCTTGGGACGCCCAGGGCGAAAATTCACGGCGGTTTTCTGTAGCTGGCGCCCTTGTGGCGCCCAGAGGAAGGGTTGAGGCATTTTTTAGGGTTTCTTTGAGACCTATTTAAAGAACCCTTGAGCCGTCATTGAAGAGAAGTCGTGTGTGAGTTTTCTTGAAGAAAATTCGGTGTGCCGCCTTGGTTTGTGCCTTGAAGGAGATTGATTGGGATTGAAGGAGGCTTGATCGAAGTAGAATTGGTGAAGATTAAAGAAGAAGGACGGATCCGATGGAGGCGCTTCGTCTCGGTTCTCATGGTACATGTTCTTGGTGAATCTTTTCATCATTCTTGGTTCTTCATGGAATCTTTGTAATCCCTGTAAGCTTGTTCCTGTTTGGTGATTAATTGAAGAGATCCTCTGCTCCCCCGTTTATGGATTAGCCCTGTTTTGGGTAAACCACGGTAGATCTTGTGTCTTTTGTGATTTTCTTGTCTCTGGATTGTTTATTTCCATCGGATCGATATTTGTTCAGTGGCGTGATTGATCCTCTGTAACCAACCCTCGGTTAGAGATCCGCTTCCGCTTGAAAGAGAATCACTGGAATCCCCAACAACTGGTATCAGAGCAAGGTTGGTTGTTACAGAGATAACGTCGATGAACATGCTTTCAAAATAGATGGTGGATCGTTTCGACGGAAAGGAGAATTTTGGTCTTTGGCAGAGAAGGGTGACAACGGTGCTAGTTCAACTAGGGCTACACAAGGCTCTGCAAGGAAAGTCCAAGAAGCCAAAAAAGATGACAGATGTTAGTGGAAAGAGATGGATCTGAAGGAGCTGAACACGATCGTGATGTTCATCGGTGATGATTCGATGTACGAGGTCATGAACGAAAAGACAGCCATGGACCTTTGGGCAATATGAAGTCTGTATACATGAAGAAGAACTTGACCAATAAACTGTATCTGAAGCAGAAGTTGTACGAGCTGCGTATGGCTGAGGAGACATCCATGCTGGATCATCTAAATGATTTCAATAAGATCATGGTGGATCTGACGAGCGTCATGAGCAAAGATGAGAGGCTGCGTGATGAGGACAAAGCATTGATACTTCTGAGCTCCTTGTTTTCATCCTATGAGCATCTAGTGACGATGATTACGTATGGGAAGGAGACTCTCAAGTTGGAGGATGTAAAGTTTGCACTCCTAACTAGCGAGGAACAAAGAAAGTCACAGACTTCTGTTGGAGATTCGAATGTCTTGGTCGCTAGAGGCAAGGATAGTAGTGGAAGGCAGAAAGGTAGTGATGAAGGTGGAGGTGGTGCAGGAAAGTCCAAGTATAAGCTAAGGTGTTGGCACTGTAACAATGTGGGCCATATGAGAAGTAATTATCTGAAGCGGCTGCAGAAACAGGACGGTGGAAAATCTTCTGGTACAATGGCGATGACGACTACTGATTTTGGCTATGATTTTGGGGATGACCTCCTAACTGCATTAGATGGTGGGAGTTGTGGTTCTGATGATGGATGGGTCCTAGATTCAGGGGCCGCTTTCCATATCTGTTCGAGACGCGAGTGGTTTGACACTTTTGAGGAGAAAGGTGGTACGATTCAGTTCGGTAATAGCTCTGAGCGTGAGATCACCGGTGAAGGAACCGTAAAAATCCGGACTCACGCGGGAACGATGAGAATGTTGAGATGAGTATGATATGTACCTGGAATGTGCAAAAATTTGATCTCGCTGGGTGTGCTTGACTCTGAGGACTGTGGGTATTCAGCTCATGGTGGAGATCTGAATGAAGGTTACACAGAGTGATCGGGTTTTGCTGAAGGGTCAAAAGCATGGAGGTGTGTATCAGCTAATTGGATCCACCTATCATAGCGGAGCTCCTATGGATTCTACGGCGAGGTGAGAGCAGAAGCGAAGGGCTTAAACTATGGCTGTCGAAGACATGAGGTGTAGACTCAAGCATGGGTTGAGTCAGCATCTGTAGTAGTAGTTTTTTCTGCTAGACCCTAGGTGGATGAGGTGTAAAGAGGGGAGATCTTGAGTTAGAAGCAAACAGCGGCAATGGTGGTATCGGAGACGATGAGACAGAGTAATTAGACGGTATCTTCTAGTTGACGAGTTGGCATACTCGCCACAGTGGAGATTGTTGGGTTTGTGGCTCGCATACTAAGCCAAACTGGAGGAAAAAGACGAGCCTGGCACCCTTAGGGGCGCCAACCCGAGAGTTGGCACCCTCTAGCGCCCTTAGGGCGCCCAAGGTGAAAATTCGCAGTGATTTTCTGTAGCTGGCGCCCTTGCGTCTCCCTGGGCGCCAGTACAGCTGGAGGCATGAGTTGAGGCATTTTTTACGATTTCCTTGAGGCCTATTTAAGAAACCCTTGAGTCATCATTAAAGAAAATTTGTGTGTGAGTTTTCTTGGAGAAAATTCGGTGTGCCGCCCTTGTTTGTGCCTTAAAGAAGATTGGTTGGGATTGAAGGAGGCTTGATCGAAGTAAAATTGGTGAAAATTAAAGAAAGACGAGCCTTGCGCCCTTAGGGGCGCCAACCTGAGAGTTGGCACCCTCTAGCGCCCTTAGGGCGCCCAAGGTGAAAATTCGCAGTGATTTTCTATAGCTGGCGCCCTTGCGTCTCCCTGGGCGTCAGTACAGCTGGAGGCACGAGTTGAGGCATTTTTTACGATTTCCTTGAGGCCTATTTAAGAAACCTTTGAGTCGTCATTGAAGAAAAGTTGTGTGTGAGTGTTCTTGGAGAAAATTTGATGTGCCGCCTTGGTTTGTGCCTTGAAGAAGATTGGTTGGGATTGAAAGAGGCTTGATCGAAGTAAGATTGGTGAAGATTAAAGAAGAAAGATGGATCTAGTAGAGACACTTTGTCTCAGTTCTTGTGGTACGTGTTCTTGGTGAATCTTTTCATCATCCTTGGTTCTTCATGGAAGCTTTGTAATCCCTTTAAGCATGTTCCTGTTTGGTGATTAATTGAAGAGATCCTCCACTCCCCCATTTATGGATTAGCTTGTTTTGGATGAACCATGATAGATCTTGTGTTTTTTATGATTTTCTTGTCTTTGGATTGTATATTTTTGTCGGATTGTTATTTATTCTGTGGCGTGATTGATTCATTGTGACTAATTCTCGGTTAGGGATCCGCTTCCGCTTGAAGGGGAATCACTAGAAGTCTAGAATCCCTAACAACTAGATTATTTATTTTCGTCGAATCGATATTTGTTTTGTGGTATGATTGATCCTCTGTTATAAACCCTTGGTTAGAGATTCGCTTCCGCTTTAAAGGGAATTGCTGGAATCCCCAACATGTCGGACCCACCAACTAGGGACAACCGACTGGAGGAGATCTGAAAAGGAAGGAGCAATACTATTCAACCCAAAGTGCTTGTCCCAAATGCCCAACCCAATCACTACCTCCTTTGCTCATTGGTTAGGACTGAGCACGGTTCACCGATCAAGGCTGGGTGCAAAGGATGACTATGATTCAGACATGTGGATAGATGATTCAAAGCAAATAGTATTTTCCTAAAAGAAGATGCTATTCTCCTTGAAAGCCCCACACGAGATTATAATAGGGGGCTATGAAGTGAAGAGAAAAAGTTACCTTTTGTCACTTGAGGATTAAGAAGGACAATGAGGGCTTCTATTTGCACACCAAAGTTAACTCTCAATATAGGAAGCACACAGGCCCGGGCCATCGTAGCGACAACCTAGGGATTGCTCGCCCGATTAGTCTCTCTAACCACCCGACTCATCCCTGCCTCATCTCTCGCTATGAAAGTTGGCTTGAACTGGGACCCCTCACCACAACAAGTCGACTGGTTCGGTTTCACCATCGATCATTAAGGATGTGCAACGATAAGCCACACCCAACATTCGATGGTTCAACAGGAACGTCCTTAACACCACCGTCAGGCTGTAAAGGAGCCACAACCTCGTCTTTACTAACTGGGACGACATCATCTACAACGAAAAAAGGACGAGGATAAAGAAAAACCCTAGATGAAGCTGGGAAACTAGTCTTCACAGTGGACAGTTTGTTACCTTCAGCATAGTGGGAGGATGCCTCCCTCGTTGGTGATGCCAGGCTCTGTTCGACATCACGCCTTTCCTTTGGGTCAACCTTCTCCACCGATGCCATCGTCTTGCTACCCGGAGAGGGCTTTGGAGTGGGTCCACAGTCTTCTCTAGAGGGTTGACGCCCCTTTGTTAACCTCCTGTGCCATTGCCCTCTTTGCAATAGCTCACTTCGGGAGAGACCGTTTGAACTCCTCCATGGAGAAAGGCTCCCTCTCCTCTTCCAACACTGCCTTCGCCATAGAAACAGGGACCTCCTCAATAAGGGGAGAGCCACCCTTGAGGCCCGTCTAGTCAATTGGAACCTGCTCAGTCTAGTTCAATTGAACTTCCCCAAAACAATTGACGGTAGTCGCTTGATTGCTCACCAGCGATTCTTCCTGTCAAAGCTTCTCCACACCTCTCACTTTAGGGCTCGGCGTGCCCGAGCGGGCCCACTTGAGGTGTTGGTTGGAAGGATCAATGTTTTGGGGGATCAGTGCCTCACTCCCAAGTCCGTGGTGTGTTGGTATGGCATTGGAACGCGCGGCGGAAGCGATTGTAAGTTATAAGACTTTTTCAGATCATGGTCGTGCTTTCTAAATTACTTGTATGATAAAGAACTAGTAAGCGAAAAATGATCTAAAGATCATACCCATGGACTATGGACTATTAGATGATTACCTCTCGGATCTTATTAATCCCCGATCGAGGTGAAAAGCTGCATGAATTCATCTTGGTAGAAGATGAATTTGTCGATGACGCAAGAATGTCTCAAACCTGTTGAGAGCATCTCCTATTCTCTTTCTCATCATGAGCTTGGATAGCATGTGGGAGCCGTCTTTTGGATCCATATCCTTCTCCCGCGAGGAAGACTCCATGCATGCGTGTCTTTCATCTCCCTTCTCTTCTTCCTCTCTCTTTCTCTCTTTTTCCTCTCTTATTTTCTCGTCTTCCTCTCTCTTTCTCTCTTGGTCGATTCCTCAAGTGGAGTTCCCTAAGAAGGGCGGCTAGGGTTTCTTAAAAACACAAGAGATAGAGATAGAAGGGGAAAGGTTAGGCCCCCCACCCCCAAAACCAAAATCCCTATAGATAGGGATCCAAGGGGGTGGGTGTTTTTTTTTAAATGGAGAAAGAGGGAATCCCCTTTCCATTTAAGTGGTTGTCCACCTCATGGTTTGGTCTCCATGTAGCCGGTCACTTAATGAAGAGAGGAGTCCTCCCCTTTCTCTCTATTAATATGGTCGGCCGCCTTATGGCCCCTACCACTTGGTGACTATTCCCTCAAGGGGAGGGACTTCTTGTCAGGCTTGGATCCCTCCCATTTTTTTCACATGGTCCAATGACACATATTCCTATGTGCATCTTATATGGCACAACTTATACTTTGTCATGCTTTACAGAGCATGGGGTCTTACTAGTGGTGTCACCTAGGATTCCTAGTCCAACTAGGATTCCCCAAGGAATGGACTTTTAGAAGGTTCGATCAGGTAAACCTGACTTAAGTAAACCCTAATCCTCCCTATGCACTTATTGTGCACTATGACATGGCAGCTCATCTGTATGAATAGCCTAGGAGATGAAATCTATAGGAAACTCCATGACCTCGGCTCCAACTGAAGGTGTGTGTGATCATCTCATGACCACACCATCCTTGGTTAGCCATGACCACAACAACTACTAGGTCACGACTACACTCCGTGTCCTTCTCCACTGTGTTGCACTTAACCCTTCCTACTTTTTATATCAGTGAAACTATCCGGGATCAAATATTGCCCCTCCCGATATAGCACACACCCACTAGAGTCCTAACTTTCCAAATCATTGTGATCATTATCTTTAGTTTAGAAGCATCCGGCCATACTTGATGATCAACCTTTCTTGGAAGTTACTCAATAAGACACCCTGTTCCCCTCGAGGAGTGAGAAATTGCCAAAGCATACCTGCATTCCCTAATTTCAATCCAAGTTACCCAACCTACCCAGGTTTTGGTCTCACATTGGACCACAATGATTGGTAGATCAAAGTAACAAGTACCAAATCCAGAGTCCACATGACATCTTGGGATTTAGTGTTTAGTTAACTAGTAGAAGACTTACCATAATCTTAACGATAGGTAATTTAAACTTGGTGCGCTCTTTCGATTCGTTCAGTGTACTTGAAGCATACCAATACTTATGGCCTGGAGTCAACTACTCCAATGGTCGAGATGAAGCATTTCTATCAAAGAGAGTACAAGAGTGGTACAGTCTTTTAAATAGGATATCCAATCTGATTACTGATTGTGAACCTTCTGAAGTATATGAACTAATGAACTCAAATCTCATGTATATCAATCTCATTAATACACTTGAGTCATCAAACATATATCTCATAGGATAAGTGGTAGCATTTACAAAATAAACTATGAATGATGGAATGTCTTATTATTCAAATAACAAAGGTCTGATCCAATGCACTACACCAATTTGAGGAATAAACTACATAAATAAACGACGGGTAAAGTTTGTCTTTTAATAAATGACGGTCAATTCATATTTTTTAGTTGTAAAAAACGACGGGCGTTGAAAAACGACAGTCATTGCCCGTCCTTTTTTAATAGTATTGGTATAGTGATGGTAATTGGTATTGTCGAACTCAAAGTCCAACATTGTGGCCACTGATACTGCCTGGAATGGGCCCACTCCCCAAAGTGATGAGGTCGTCATTGAAGTCAGATTATTGCAGGTTTGCTCTCCTACCAACCCCAATTAGGTTGTCTTCCTCCAACTTGACGTCCTCGTTGGAATTTGCATGCGGCTCGTCCTACAACACCGCACTAGAGGACCTAGGTTTCCCGTGGTCCCCTCCGAGCACCGCGATATACTATGGATCTCTAAGGTGGGCCATAGTTACTTGCTGGAAAAAGGGTGGGACGACCCGGATCCCTCCTTTGGACATCCAGTCAATGCACCGAAAGCCTTGTGAAGAGAGTCGCGATCTGGGCATCGAATGCCTTCATCTTCACTCGTGCCACCACCAATGTCGGGGTCTTCTAGTGCGCCATGTGTTCTAAAATTGGAGATGAAACAGAACCCTTTGGTCCAATCCCCCTTTACGAGAAGGAAAAGATCTAGCCAGCTGGGGTCTAAGTCAGCCAAACCATCTAATACTCTCCCAAAGGACACCCAGTTGGAAAGATAAGCCCCTTGCATGTCGTACAAGGTAAAGGACTTCACCATCAACTTGCTGAAAAGCCAGTCCAGATCCACCTTGATCGACACCGAGGTCGTGAAGGATGTTACCGCACTGAGGATTCTCTAGGTGTTTCCCCCGATTTGGTGTGGACGAAGGGGCAAAGGCTGAAGAAACAAGCCATAGAAAGTGTGAAGTGGCAGTGATATTTCTGTTTGCAAATGACCCCTGCACACGATGGTGTATCTATGCTCGCCCGCAGATCAGCATACAGCTCAGCGGGAAACTTGTGAACAACGTGCTGGACCATTGTTCGGCAGAAAGAGGGAGTCGGGTTTTGAAGAAGATGAGTAAAGGAAGCAGGGAGAGCATAGCGAAAGTGTGCCTCCTCTTTCGAGGTTTGTCTGATTTATAGCGATGAAATGCCCCGCCAAAGATGAAGCTCTTCCCCTGCTCAAAATAGTGAATCCCAATCAGTGCATCGCCTAGAAGCAACAAGTGACAAGACGACTTCTTCTGACAACGGTCGACACATATGGCAATGATGGCACCCTTTTATCTCCTGTCACCACCATTCAAAGCAAAGAAGACCAATGGATTCCCACAATCATCTTTCAACCCGACATGCTCCCAATATCGGATCTAAAGGGGGCTAATGTGGGTGGATATTTCTGCTTACCCAGCTTGGATCGTGACACATGGTATGACCAAACAAACCGGACCAAATGAACCGAGCGCGACTAGATCTCAATGATCGGCACATGATGACAAGGCCCAAGGAGAGTCTACGAAGGTCAAGTCGACCCAGACCGATTACCCTAGCCCACGACGATTTGGTCATGCCAGTTACGTGACCTTTGCACATATGCCGAGACAGATCAAGTCGAACTTCACCTCCTGAAAGATGCACAGGTTGCGGCGGACCAGGACCTAGCCAATCTAAGATCTAGGCAATCTGAATAGAGGTCGCTCTCCTCTGGAGGGGAAGAACCAATCCAAATGGAACGTCTCCCAGCTGGCCAGATCCTAAGCAAATCCGCTAGCCTGGACATACTCTCTATTCCCGGCACCCATTAAGGACTCGGATTGGACAGGAAAGATCCCGGCTTCCAACTACAGCCAGGGATAGATATGGAATGTGTTATTAAGATTCCTATCCGGATAATCCAATAGATTCTGCCATAAACACCTAGGTGAGATCTTCACGATCCAGATAGATCTGCGCGATCGATCACCTCTTAATCCATGGGACCACCTTATAAGTGACTCTATCATTCTATGAAAATTCTAAACAATAAAGCTAGCTAAGTTTGGCTAGCTAAACTCCATGCATTAAAAGACCAACTAGAAGAAACTAGTTGGCGTTCGCCACAACGGGCAGATGCAAGCATGGGTTTTAGATTGCATGATCTATAGAATAGCGGAAGTTAAATAAAAATGATCACGAGATATAACGCGAAAGAGCACACAAGTTATTTATAGATGGAAACCTTTCACAGGGATGAAAGCCACCCTCCGGTTGAAACCGGACCTAGACCCTTCACACAGAGGGATCTAGCTTCCCTTAGAAGATTAGAACAATGTTACAAGCAAACCACGATGTGACTACACAGAGATTACCCCTTAGCCCTCTAGGTCCGTGACTCACGCCTTCGGTGAAGTGGAGGTGGCACTCTCTTTACATAAGTACTGGACTGAGCTGACTCTTGCACCTCCATCGTCGTTTCTCTTCTCCACTTGTCCTTCTCCCCACAGAGGCCTCCCAAAGAGAGCGGCATCGCTAAGAGTGCTCAATGCGAATGGCGTTGTAGAGCACTCTTACAAGAGCCTTCCACACGGCGGTGGAAACAAACTCGATGTGTACAAAGTGAATGGGGAGAAACAAAGTGGAGAAAAAAAAGAAAAACCTTGGACCTAAGAAGTAACTAAGTTAGAAGGTGACCTAGAATTTTTTTAAGACCTTAGATGTATGCTTTTATGCCTAGTATACCTGAAGGATTCAAGATATAAAAAAAACCCCAAATGATAGATCAAGATCTAGGTGTTGGATGACACTTTAGATCCGTCACTAAACTTTGACCTCTCTTACTTGTATGATCACAAGTAGTTAGGAGACTCTCAAGTGACCATACAAGTAGTAAGTCCAACCTTCATAGTTAAAGGTTGAAGAGAGGAGGAGAAGAGAAAAAAGAGAGGTAATGGAGATCAAGGGAGAACTCACTAAACCTTAAAAACCTCTTCTAACTCTTCTCCTAAACCAAAATACACATTAGTAGTTGAAAAGATATAGTGGGATATTTATAGTCCAAGGGAGCCCTTACGTGGATGGCTATGACCAAGAGTGTAGCTCTTATATTTAATGGGCTACCTCAGTCAAGTTGTGCGTACAACCCTACAGTCATGTGCACGACCAACACATGTTGGAAGAGGATTGGTTGAGTCTACCGACTTAACCCTTCCAGTAACTTCTAGATCAGGTCGTGCGCACATCTTTAAAATCATACGCACAACTTTTCAATGTGTTGCCATGCTATAGAACCGTCCCATATGGGGGCTAAGGTGGACATCAAATGGTGTGTGACCGACTAGGATTGTGCACATGACTTAGTCTGTCAAAACACCAATTTGAGCACAAATAGTCTAAGGCAAAGTAGTGCGCACAATTGTGAAGTCGTGCGCACAACTTTAGTCTCACAGTGAGGACTTATGCCCACCTCTAGACTAAGCCACAGTTGTGCACACGACTCGTGAAAGTCGTGCACATGACTAGACTATTAAATACACACTAAGTGTAGGGCATTGGCCATTATTTTAAGCGAGGTAAAACGTTCAAGTCTAATATGCCCATGTGGTCATTTCTTGTCTAAAATAGATACTTATACATCTTTAACATTTAAACTGAAATGAATATGTATGTAAAAACTAAAATAATAAAAAAGATCGAATAAAACTAAATGATGTGTGTGCTAGATAGTCATGCACCCAAACCCTAATCATCAAAGAAAAAAGTCTTATCCCAAAGTGTTTAGAAACATATCTTTCATGCCTAAGCATGTTAGAAAGGATGGTAGTAGTGGTTTTGGCTACAACAATACTATTTATCGCAACAGAACCAAACCTAACTCTACCCTCCCGACTTTAGCTTGTAGCTATTCATAACACCGGTAAAGTAGGTTTTTTTAAATTGCTAAAAACTAATGGCAACATAAGGAGACTAACAATCTCTCTCTTGTTTATAGTTTTTAGTGACAAAACAAATATATCATTACACAAACCACTACAAGGGAGCTTTTAATACATCCAATTCTATTAAGTTCGGCTCCTGAGTGTCTCGGTGTAAACCCTAGACTCTAAATAGATAAAGATAAAAAAAGAAAAACCTGTAAATCCTGAAAGAAATCAAACACATAGGTTAAATCCACTTTTATTCCTGCAAAACTAATGGCAACATAAGGAGACTAACAATCTCTCTCTTTTTTATAGTTTTTAGTGACAAAACAAATATATCATTACACAAACCACTACAAGGGAGCTTTTAATACATCAAATTCTATTAAGTTCGGCTCCAGAGTGTCTCGGTGTAAACCCTAGACTCTAAATAGATAAAGATAAAAAAAGAAAAACCTGTAAATCCTGAAAGAAATCAAACACATAGGTTAAATCCACTTTTATTCCTGCAAATTAAACCGATGTCAGTCTTAAAGAACATATGATGTATCATTTATGCATAAGTAAGCAATATAAGCATAGCATGGATGATGTCATATGTAATAAAGCAAGAGACTAGCATATTCTCTAATTAGGTCTAGTCAAAGGCAAACTCCCCCCAAGGGGATAGCCACAGTCTTATGAACCGTGGTTCATAAGGAATTTGTGGAACGAATTCCACCAGTCTTATGAACCGAAGTTCATAAGGAATTTGTGGAATGAATCCATCAGTCTTGTGGAATCCATAAGGATTTCACAAGGATTTTCTCTCCATTTTTGTCATAAAAGCTATGACAAAAGGTAGAAGAAACGTGCTATTCAAAAGAGAGTACAAAAATGTTCCCTAAACGATGACTCCATTGAAATACGGAGAAAACCCTCGCAACCTTAGTAGATGTATGCGAAGTGCATAGTAGGGTGCTGGTAAATACTCCTCCTCTAGGATAGCTTGAGGTTTGACACCTCTCAACCATCCTTGAGGATGCAACCTTAAAGAGGAGTGCACTGCTCAATAAAACACCCCCTTAAGTACAAAGCTTAAGGTAGATCACCACCCAACCACCACATATGTTATATACATATACTAACTAGTAACATATATATTATGACATACGGGCTCACCAAAAGATATGGATAAACAACATAGGTGACCCAACTAACCAGAAACACACAAAGACAGTGTGAGATAGGGGAAGGGTGTGGACTTACAGAGTCCATACTAGACATGCAAGGTAAATATAACAAAGAAAAACACATGCTAGTGTGGATCTGAGACTATAAGATCAGTAATTATAAGTAGACTACTAAGTAACGAGCATATATCTTTTAAGAGAATCAGACTGCAGTTCTAGCTATCTCAAAGATATAAAAATCACAACTCAGAAGTTACAAAAGAATAGTACTGCTAATATATATATATATATATATATATATATATATATATATATATATATATATATATAAAACAAACTGAGTCTCATGTAAATGTCTTGTAGGGCGGTACAAATCAAATGCATCGTAGCTATGAAAAGTACAAAAACAAATAAAAACTACAAATACAAATGCAGCATCTTAGTATACTGCCGACTATATAAAAACAACCTGAGCCAGCTGCTCAAGTCCACTGGTCACTCCTCAAAGTCGGAGTCCTGGTGTCCGGGCACCAAAGTAGTGACGAGTGCCCTCAGCTTTCGGTCATGTCTCATCGACCTCCAGTCTAGCCTCTCGAGTATCTCGCGTTGGGTGAGCTGCTTATCGTAGAAGTGCTCGAGGTCCGCCTGGTAGGACTAATGAGTCTCCTACTGATAGGCCAACATCTGGGCCATCTATGAAGGGAGACTCAAGAGTTGGGGGACCTCCTTGCTATGGAGCTGCGGGGGCCTGGTCCTCGTCCATCTCCTCCTCCTCCTTATTGTCATTCTCGGTCTCATCCTCCTCATCGTCATTTGCCTCGTCCTCATCGTCGTCTATAGACTCATCTGGGGCAAACTCCTCGCCCTCATAATTAGAGATGAGGTCGACAGTCACTCACTGAGCCCGAGTAACTCTCAGAAGAGACTCAACCCCTATGGGCTGTATAGGGCGAGTAATCTCCAGACCATAATCTATGTGCAGTCATGCGCACAAGTTCACTGAAGAACTAAAAGTCGTGCGCATGAGTTTAGGCCTATTATAAACTCGTGCGCACAACCTTACTAAAATTTCAGATTTCAAAGCAAGATCATGCCACGACCGCAACCCCGATCGACTCCAAACCAATTGTCACACATCGAGGATCCCATGGGGATTGTATGAGTTGTGGTGGCAAGCAAATCTGACGGTTGGAATGATCTGTGCATGGTAGCCATGCCCAAATCTCAAAAATGCAAACAGGGGCAAATTGGAAAATTACTAACGTCTAATGGTTAAAAACTACCTAGAATCATCTAAACTTGAGAAATACACCTAGGAGGAGCATTTAGAACAAGTAAACATTTAAGATCAATAGCATTATACCAAATTGGACTTTGACGTGAATAAATATAATTTAAAATGGGCTAAATCGTAACTATGCATAATTGTGACCTCAAACAAATGGAAAACAAGCATATTATTGCATTTCACATCATTTTGGCTTAAAATAACATAAATTTATACCTAGCACTATATCAGCAATCCAAACAAGGACACTCTTATTTAGTTGAAATTTGTCAAAGAACACATATTGGTCAATTTTGGCTCTTATCATGATTTCTATTTTATTTTTCCTTAAATATACTTAATGCAACAGTTCTCATGTAAAGAGTATAGGTTGACATCCCCTCGCCAGTTAGCCAGTGGTGCCGGGCTTCAAGATGCCCCAACAAACCATTTTACTGAAACGAGTTGCAGAAAGACTAAGGAACCATATGGAGAGTCTCATGTAATAAGAAAATGATCGGTAACTCCAAACCAGTTGGCTTTGGGTACCGACCATATTACTCCTCGGATCATGTTCTCGAGATCTCCATATATAAAAATAAATGTGTTCAAGAAAGAATCTCAATTAACAGAGGCAATAGAATGCGTTTTAAGTATGAACTTAGATTACTTGGGCGAAAATGAATCTATCATCAATGCTAATACTAAAAAAATTATTTTGAACAATCACACTTTATCATATTACAATTTAGTCAAATTTATCAAATGCTATGGCACAACAAAAACACCTTTAGATATAATACAAGATAACCTTAGTGCATACAAGCTATAAATACTACCTTGGTCATTTCTGTTAGGTTTGATGTGGTCTACAGCTCGTAAAACCCTAGGTTTGGCTGTATATGGTTGATAGTTTATTTAGGATTGTATAAAGGTACGTATTATTATACGTGTTCTATTTAAAGAACTTAAGGAGCCATGGTTATATAGTAGTCCATCTGAGTGGGAGACTCAGTGGATCGGTCCTATGAGCCTAAATAGTTCACAGCTCTGATTTGGGTTGGTCGCCCTATCAGGATAAGCTGATGGAATGACAGAGCATGAGAATCTCCATATTGGTCATTACCAGGCACAGTGTCTGTGGCCGAACAGAACCAACACGGTGCACAGATCGGTGAGCAGACACCGGTGCACATAGCCGTGTTTCTGCTTAGGGTAATCGGTCCTAAACCCTGAGGAACCGTGACCGATGGACTAACCAGTTGCGTGTAACTTTGGTTCACCAACGTGTGAGGGATCTAACCACGACCCAATACCACGGTGCGCTGGGTTACCGGGCTGACGTTGCATCGGCACGCCACTCTTGCAGGCCATCCACATCCTTATCGGTAGGTGCGTTCCTTGGTATGACATACACCGCACTAAACCCAGGCCTGGTGGTCAGCAGTTGAGCTGTTGACCGGATCCGGTTGCTTGGCCAAAGCGATCGGAGGTGCGATGTGATAGTCAACCTGGAAGGAACCTAGTCATATGGTCACTCGAGTCTGACGGTGCTCTCCACCGCTCGAGTTGACTCATGGCACCAAGTGGAGGGACATTGTATTACCAATACTAAGCGGAGAACAGGGGTATGCGAGAGAGCTTAATAAGTCTGGGAGAATTGGAGTGCAGCCTGCGTCGCACTCTGGGTGGCCACGCAGGTTAACCGGGACCCAGAGGATTGACAGGGACACTCGGGTAGTGTGTCGATCGGGTTCGGTTGGAAGCCATGAATCCTAGTCCCTGAAGGTTCCACCCTATCCACGATCATTACGGATCAATACTTTTTCCTTGTCTCACAGCATATTATGAGTTGAAGAAATAATGCCTAATCGTCCTGTGTTCCGTGAGTGCATCGCACTGGAGCATGGTGGTAGCACAGGACTAAGTGTGTTCACTAGGGGGCAACCCCAGAGTAGTGTAGAGACATACGATGTTGCCATTATACCATGAGGAGTCCATTCCGTGTGTGCGTGTTGCACTAGAATGCAGAATGCGAGTTTAGTAATTTTTACTATGGGGCACCCCACCTTTTACTAAGGGCACCCTAGTAAATAGTAAAAATACTATTCATCATCCCATGGTGTATTGACTTGTTGCTGATGCCGATGAGGTGCCCTAAGTGTTATGGTGCATTATCGTGCACGTAGATGGGCCATACATTGTCCCGCATGAGGTGAACGACCACTAGATGCATGGGGGCATTTTGGTCATTTCAAAATGTCCCGCATGCCCTAGTGGCCGCCATCCTTACTAGGGCTAGCATGCATGGCCATCAAACTTATAATTAAGGGATTAATTCAGATTTGAATGATTTTGAATCATCTCCTTAATTGCAACAATTCTAATATGGCAACTAGTAATAAAAAGGGGCATTGAATTTGAGAGTAATGAGGGAGAGAGAGAGGAACGGTTTCAAATGACAAGAGAGAGTGAGGGGCACGAAATTCAGATCTGAAATGGTACATCCTTCTCATATTTCCGATGAAGAACCAAAGCCCCTTCGCTTATGGTTCGTATTTTTTGTCATCTCTCTCTCTCGGGTTCATCTCTTCTCTCTCCCTCATCTTCTTCTCCAAGTGTGTGTGTGAGATTGATGGAGATCGCTTGCACTCTGAGACACTCAGAGATTAGAGTGCAAGGATCCGGGATGATATGTGAGATCGGGTGAATCCGATGAGATTCATTTCTCTCTTGCATGAGGATCCGGCTCGAGATTGCTGCCCAGATTTTACGGGCAGATCTGCATTGTTTTGATCACTGAAGAAGCTATAGAAGCCCAAATGACTTCAAACCGGTTGCAAACTCTTGGCGTTGAAGTCTTCTTTCCGGCAAATCAAGTTTCGCTCCGTTCCGATGTCGAGATAGAAAATTACGGCCTTTGCACTGAAAGGTGTTCGTGCAGATCCGAATTTGTCTTCATCAATATTGAAGCAATTCTTCGCGGTGTTAAATACCGCACGAAGGTATAACCTACTAACCCCTAGATCTATCATAATGCATACATATGAGATATGTCAATCATTTCGATAGATGACTATAGGGGTTCGATTCGTATTTGTTTTATCATTTACGCATATGATTAATATGAATGAAAATTTTAAAATGTACCGCACACCAAAACGATCATCGGGATCAACTCCACCTTCCGCTGCGCCTCCGATATCATTCCAACAAATGGTATCAGAGCCATTTTGGTGTGCGATTCATGAGAAAATTTTTCATGGAACGAATCGTATGTGCATTTGATTAACGAATGCGTCACCGGGGTTTGCGTAGATCATATATTCATATATGTCGCATGTTATGCATAGTGTGTTTTGCAGGGCACCGCTATAGTGTGATTGTTTGCTTTCGGGGGTCGGACCCTGAAATATAATTGCATGGTATTTCAATTGTTTTTGTGATGGATGAATGTAAGGCCTAATGGGACAAGCGTGTGGAGGTTGACCACGGCTTGGTTTTTCCCGGCCCTTATTTCTATTCTTGTCTTTATTCTTCTACCTAGGAAAATGTGTACGAATGAGCAATTGCTCGGAGCATACTAGTATTTTCAGTTACAGGTTGAAGTCTTGGAGGACAAGGATAGATCAGAGATTCAGCACTGGAGGACCGAGCGCGGTGGCCCAAAGTAAGGAATATTTGGAAGATGCCATTGAAGAAATGTCAGAGCATTGCTAGTCAGGTTCAGGGGTCGGACCCTGAACTTGATATCAATGGATGTTTGTTTTTTCTTTGGTTGGATATTTCTTTAAACCCCGGTAAAAGAATATAATCTGATGCAGTATGTGTTAGATTGTGGGATGCCCTTTCCCCACTATTCGTGGGATGCCTTTTCCCCACTTGGTCCATGCGACCATTAGGTTAGATCTCCATTTATTGACACCCGTAGTCTAATTGGTGTTTGATGGTAGTTGGATCCCATAACACTCGGTTATGCCACCGTTAGGTAGAGGTCCGACGGAGGTTGTCGGATGTCCCTAATTGGTTTGACATCGAAACCAATAGTGATGTGGTGATCATCTACGACATCAGACATCAAGTTACATACGAGGAGTCATACTAATCGGAGACCTTTCCTTGTATGTCTAGACCATAGGCTAGGCTCTAGAGCACAAAGGGTAATGATCATTTTATTTAGTATCGAAGGCTTGGAGAGTACGTAATGTGATTCTCGGGAGAAAGGTGACAACTGAGTATCCACGGGATAGGGACTATGGTCCTTTCCAAGTTATCTATACTTTATAAGAGGTCTTAACTCCAGTGGGAGCGCGGTATGAGCAGGGTCTAGGTCTAAGTTGTCGCAACCTAGGAACTAAAATACTTGCATTAAAATAACCCTCACCATAATTAAGGGATGCGAAAGAGGACTCAGTGTGAGTGCCCCTGGCCTCCACGGCCAATTGCTGAATTTTTGGGTGATAGGGTATGACTCAATATCCCCCTCGGGTGAGAGTTATGTTCTGTCATGCCGGAGGCTTAGCAGTCTCCTTTGGGATATGGTGGTCACGATGCCAGGAGAGAAGGGCTTTTCCCGCCCTCGCGGGGGCCGCATGAACTCCCGTGTCGTGATTGCCTAGGCTGGTGGGTAAGCATCCGAAGCACCCGTGAGGCTACCCGTTGCGTCGCATGGAGAACACGGGGGGCTGGCCAAAAGGTACCATGGTCCATCATAGTCCGTTTGTGGCAGATTTGGATTGGGTCGGAAAGATCCGATGTGAGCGGAGGACGATACACACTGCCCCCTCGGGTGGGTGTATTTGAATCCGAGATCTCGCATACATGGTAAATTACTCCATGGAGATGTCTTCGCTTTGAGGGTAGCGTTGGCATATGGATGTAATTAGCTTGTTTTAAAAATATCCTTAAAATAAGTTTTAATACAATCTATATTCAACCATAGATCCCCTGTCCGCTATCCTATTAGAGAACTAGATAACGAGAACCGACTTCGTAGACCGGTAGCGCCAACATGACCTTATGTTTAGGGTTGGTAAACTACTATGGCTATAAATCTTAATGTCCCTAAACCAGACCTATCGGGTCTAGATGCCACTGTGGTACAGGATATGGCATATAACGATTAACGAGAGTCTGTAGAGATGTGCAAGTGCTATGTCATAGCATACTTGCAGACAACTTTTCAGAAGTAAGTCAGACATATGTCGGGTCCTCTGATGTAATGTTCTGTTACAGCATCAGATGTCTGAGGGGCGCAGTCAAATGACTCGCTATCTCACCATCAAGAAACTCGTCAGCACTAAGATGTTTGATGGAATACTGGTTTGGAAACACATTCTTGGGTTCCAGAACAAACTGGTTTTCTTTGAAATAGTGCTAGATGTCGAGGTGATAGAGAACATCTGTCTTGCATCCTTATATGGAACCTTTGAAGGCTTTGTCAGAGACTTCAACCTTTACAAGCTGGAGATGACAAATGCGGAACTTCTGGGAGCTATCCAGGTCACTAAGGATGGGATCAAGATTAAAGGTAATTCCTTTAGTGCGTAACTTAGGTTTTCTATGAAGTGCCTAAAAGTAAGAACTGATCAGAAACTAAAAATAATGACTGTATAGAATCAGGAGCGGACTCTTAAGTCTGGTGAAGCCTAGTGCGAAAGTGCTTCCGATATGGCAACAAAAGGGGCATTGGAAGATTGAACATATGGTCTCAGGGTGCTAGGACAGGTAAACATCAACTCTTGGTAGAGTCGAATTGCCATCTAGTAGCAGTGCTTCTGCTTCTTGAAATATGGACTTCGTGTCTATAGAGATTCAAGGAAAGTAGAAGGCTACTTATTGGTAAGGTGGTCCTAATATAGATACTGATACCATAACAACTGCAGAAGCTATTAATATGTTATCTTAGATTTTTCGATAGAAGGATTTTGATCCTTAGAGATTTAGTTATGTTTCCTCCAAGCTAAATAAAGGTTTTCAGTTCTAATCGATGGCTTTAGTGCATCTCTTAAACTGAACAGGTGCCTTCATTGCTAAAGGAATAGCTCATAATAATCTTTTTGTATCAAAATCTAGTTCGAAAATAGATTACATAATAGCTGTAGTATCTAATTCATATTCATCTTATTCATTGGGATAACTTAATCCAATTGTGGCTCCTATGACTTAGATATATTGTCTCAGACATAATTCAAAGGTTAGTGAAGGTCGAGTTTTTAGATATATATATCTCGAAGATCCTTCTGACCTGTGAGTCTTGTTTGGAAGGCAAAATGACTAAAAGGGCCACTAAGGTATTGGAGTTAACCCATTCTGACGTATGTGGTTCCAAGAGCATCCAGATGGATAATATCCATTGGATGAGTTCCATAGGTACCTGATGGGGCATGGGATGATATCCCAGTTAATTGCTCCAGGGACACCATGCCAGAATGGAATATCTAAGAGAAGGAATCAGACCCTGTTGGACATGGTCTAAAGAATGATGAGTTTTGCCAAGTTTACTACCCACCTTCTATGGGTTACACCTTGAGACACAGTAGAGTATATCTTGAATAATATCTCATCTAATCAGTGCCTCATACCCCTGAAAAGCTGTGGTCTGAGCGAAAGGCTATACTACGGCATTTTAGTATATGGGGATGTCCTGCATATGTGCAGAAGGACAAGAGGGATAAGATGGAGACTAAGTTCAAGGTGTATCTGTTTATAGGTTATCCTAGAAAAATATAAGGTGGACTATCCATGATCCTGAGGAATAGATGGTGATTGTTTCTACGAATGCCATTTACCTAGAGCGGGATTCTATTATAGACCATATGTTCACTAGTAAGGTAGTTCTGGGTGAATTACTGGATACTAGTGGAGAGCGCATGATCGGAAACGTAGTGGTAATAGATGATGCAGATACTAGTATACCAGAAACTGTAGAAATAATTTGCTTTGTACCACAACCATCTTGTCGCAGTGGGAGCACCATTAGAGCTTTTGAAAGATTTTGTGGACAAACTTTGTGAATTAGTCCATAAATTCAAGAGGATGGCCCCTTGAGCTACGACGAAGTAGTGAAATTTTTTGACAGAACTGTCTAACAGAAAGTCAAGGAGACAAAGCTTGCATCAGTGTTCAGTGATACTCTTTTGTACCAGGGTTCATCATAGCTTTATTAAAGCATATTTGGATTGGGTCAAAGTTAAAAACCCGTGTAAGCGGATCACTGTGCGCACCCTCCCTCGAGTGGGCGTATACTGAATCTAAGGCTTGCGCACCTAGCAACTTAGCCCATTGGGTAGAAGTTGGCAGAAGAGAGGATATATGATGCAGTTTCCAGGCTTAGGAGTTAGCAGGTCAGGAATACCTGGCTTACAGAATTGCAAAAGGTTCATTTATGGACTAAAGCAAGTATCCAGGAGAAACAATATCTATCTTGATCAAGTATGATCTATTCATACAGATTTGATCAAAATAACTCAAGTGTGTATAAGAAGAGCGATGGAACTATAGGGGTGTACCTAATACTTTACATAGACGATGTTCTACTAATTGAAACTGAAGTAGGAACGTTGCCTAAGTTAAATGTCTGTTTATTATCTTAATTCGACTGAAAGACCTTCGTGAGGCGAGTTATGTTCTGGAGATCATGGTAACTCGAGATCATCAGAACAAGATTCTCACGCTATCACATGCTATGCATAGAGATATGGTTCTAGCCAGAATCAATATACAAGACTTCAAAAGGGGTTTCTTGCTAAAGCTTGAAACTATCGAATGATATAAATCATTTGACACCTAAGGAGATGGCAGAAATACAGAAGGTGCCCTATGCTTATGCAAAGGGTAGTCGTATGCCATGAATGTATAAGATGCTAGTTATCTGTTGTGCAGCAGGAATGGAGGGTCGGTTTTAGTCGAATCCGGGTCCAGTTAGCTGGACTGATGTGAAGAGTATACTCGATATCCTCGTCAAACAAGGACTACGAGTTAGTTTACACTTCACAAGACTTGACGCCGATTGGATGCACAAGATCTGATTTAGCATCAGATGTGTAATCTAGAGAATCGACTTCAGGTATAGTTTTTCACCTTGGGATGAGAAGCGGTTAGTTAGCAGAGTGTGAAGCTATAATGCATCACGGGCTCTACTACAGAAGCCTAAGCACATTGTAGCGTGCATGACAGGAAAATAGGTGGTATGGCTCGGTAAGTTTATAGTAAACTTGGAAAGCATACCAGAGGCTCAGTTTTTTGTTGTAGTAACAAAAGAGCGGTAGCAAGAGCCTAGGCACCACCATAAAGGGGAAACATATCAAATACAAATTCTACTTGATCTGGTAGTTTTAGGAGGAAAGGCAAGTGGCGGTAATCGAGTTAGCATCTACAGATAATATTGCAGATTCCTTTAGGGAATTCCTGTAAAGGCTTTTGGGCAGCATGTAGAAGCTATAGAGCTCATGACCATTTTTCCTCGCTAGACCAAGTGGGAGATTGTTAGGTTTGATGTGGTCTACAGCTCGTAAAATCCTAGGTTTGGCTGTATATGGTTGATAGTTTATTTAGGATTGTATAAAGGTATGTATTATTATACATGTTCTATTTAAAGAACTTAAGGAGCCATGGCTATATAGTAGTCCATCTGAGTAGGAGACTCAGTGGATCGGTCCTATGAGCCTAAATAGTTCACAGCTCTGATTTGGGTTGGTCGCCCTATCAGGATAAGCTGATGGAATGACAGAGCATGAGAATCTCCATAATGGTCATTACCAGGCACAGTGTCTGTGGCCGAACAGAACCAACACGGTGCACAGATCGGTGAGCAGACACCGGTGCACATAGCCGTGTTTCTGCTTAGGGTAATCGGTCCTAAACCCTGAGGAACCGTGACCGATGGACTAACTAGTTGCGTGTAACTTTGGTTCACCAACATGTGAGGGATCTAACCACGACCCAATACCACGGTGCGCTGGGTTACCGGGCTGACGTTGCATCGGCACGCCACTCTTGCAGGCCATCCATATCCTTATCGGTAGGTGCGTTCCTTGGTATGACATACACCGCACTAAACCCAGGCCTGGTGGTCAGTAGTTGAGCTGTTGACCGGATCCGGTTGCTTGGCCAAAGCGATCGGAGGTGCGATGTGATAGTCAACCTGGAAGGAACCTAGTCATATGGTCACTCGAGTCTGACGGTGCTCTCTACCGCTCGAGTTGACTCATGGCACCAAGTAGAGGGACATTGTATTACCAATACTAAGCGGAGAACAGGGGTATGCGAGAGAGCTTAATAAGTCTGGGAGAATTGGAGTGCAGCCTGCGTCGCACTCTGGGTGGCCACGCAGGTTAATCGGGACCCAGAGGATTGACAGGGACACTCGGGTAGTGTGTCGATCGGGTTCGGTTGGAAGCCATGAATCCTAGTCCCTGAAGGTTCTACCCTATCCACGATCATTACGGATCAATACTTTTTCCTTGTCTCACAGCATATTATGAGTTGAAGAAATAATGCCTAATCGTCATGTGTTCCGTGAGTGCATCGCACTAGAGCATGGTGGTAGCACAGGACTAAGTGTGTTCACTAGGGGGCAACCCCAGAGTAGTGTAGAGACATACGATGTTTCCATTATACCATGAGGAGTCCATTCCGTGTGTGCGTGTTGCACTAGAATGCAGAATGCGAGTTTAGTAATTTTTACTATGGGGCACCCCACCTTTTACTAAGGGCACCCTAGTAAATAGAAAAATACTATTCATCATCCCATGGTGTATTGACTTGTTGCTGATGCCGATGAGGTGCCCTAAGTGTTAGGGTGCATTATCGTGCACGTAGATGGGCCATACATTGTCCCGCATGAGGTGAACGACCACTAGATGCATGGGGGCATTTTGGTCATTTCAAAATGTCCCGCATGCCCTAGTGGCCGCCATCCTTGCTAGGGCTAGCATGCATGGCCATCAAACTTATAATTAAGGGATTAATTCAGATTTGAATGATTTTGAATCATCTCCTTAATTGCAACAATTCTAATATGGCAACTAGTAATAAAAAGGGGCATTGAATTTGAGAGTAATGAGGGAGAGAGAGAGGAACGGTTTCAAATGACAAGAGAGAGTGAGGGGCACGAAATTCAGATCTGAAATGGTACATCCTTCTCATATTTCCGATGAAGAACCAAAGCCCCTTCGCTTATGGTTCGTATTTTTTGTCATCTCTCTCTCTCGGGTTCATCTCTTCTCTCTCCCTCATCTTCTTCTCCAAGTGTGTGTGTGAGATTGACGGAGATTGCTTGCACTCTGAGGCACTCAGAGATTAGAGTGCAAGGATCCGGGATGATATGTGAGATCGGGTGAATCCGATGAGATTCAATTCTCTCTTGCATGAGGATCCGGCTCGAGATTGCTGCCCAGATTTTACGGGCAGATCTGCATTGTTTTGATCACTGAAGGAGCTATAGAAGTCCAAATGACTTCAAACCGATTGCAAACTCTTGGCGTTGAAGTCTTCTTTCCGGCAAATTAAGTTTCGCTTCGTTCTGATGTCGGGATAGAAAGTTACGGCCTTTGCACTGAAAGGTGTTTGTGCAAATCCGAATTTGTCTTCATCAATATTGAAGCAATTCTTCGTGGTGTTAAATACCGCAAGAAGGTATAACCTACTAACCCCTAGATCTATCATAATGCATACATATGAGATATGTCAATCATTTCGATAGATGACTATAGGGGTTCGATTCGTATTTGTTTTATCATTTACGCATATGATTAATATGAATGAAAATTTTAAAATGTACCGTACACCGAAACGATCCTCGGGATCAACTCCACCTTCCGCTGCGTCTCCGATATCATTCCAACAATTTCAACCTTAGAAGATGACAAGAGATAGAAGACAACCCTATGAGTCAGCAAAAGGGCAAAACACTGCCCCCTATCACAGCAAGCCACTACGTTCTAAAAAGATTTGTAAGGAATTCAACTGAGAACCTAGAACAAACAAAACTAAGCAAACCCTTTTCTAGAAAGCAGGGAAACCAAAACACACAAAAACTACACACTATCCTAACGAATGGATCGAGACATGCTAAACAAGTAGGATAGAGTGTAGAGGTCAAGGGATGGGATCTAAAGAAAGAGGGAAACAAGTGGCTCCCACCCAAAGACCGACCAAACTAGTGGCCAAAAGTGTGATTCCTAAGAGGTGTGTCTCCTGAAAGCCTATGATCAGTGATGCTCTGAGTAGTGTTCACATCACTCTTTGGAACCCACCATTGCGTACCTTGTGAGGCACGAAAATCCAAAATCGATGATGAAAGAATGCAATGAACACTTCGCTTTATAGGCGAAGGCACAGTAGGAAGGGTGCCAGGGGAAGAGGGTATACTAGAACGTTTGACTTGGCAATGTCGGGTGTGCCCTTTCTTATCCGAAGGGTAAGTTGGGACATGAGTCTCAAAAGCAGTAGGAAGAGAGGCGGCAGAAGTAGCATTAAGCTCTTTATCATAAAGACTTTCTTTGACGAAGCTAGGCACCTGGCTAGAGGTGCTAGCTTTGTCGAAGCCTATCCCCCTAAGAAACTTACCCTTCCTTGCCTAATCACATATATGGATCAAGGATCGAGTACTAGTATATTTCTTTAAAATAAATTCCTCAGACTTGGCCGATTTGATATGAAGGTCCTCAAGCTCAAGATTGAGCTTGTCCAAGTCCGCACGAAGAGTGGATATGAGATTTGAGACTTCAGAAGCCTCCATTTAGAGACACTCAATCTTACTATCCCTCTCCTTAACGGCCTCCCCTAACAAAGCACACCTAGTGGAGGTGAGCTTGTAGGCCATAACAAAATCAAACTCTAGTTCACACCCTTGATCAGATATCTCGGGCATGCTAGGAACATTACTCTCGAAGGAACAAACAAAGAAAGCAAACGCAACGATATGGGCAAGGGCACAATTAGCCGAATCACTCGCCGCCTCCTCAATGTCAGAGTCGGACTCATCCCATTAAGTACTAAGAGATTAATCTCGAGAGATAGGTATCTTATTGGGACACTCCCTTGCAAAATGGCTTAAGCATTTGCAATTGAAACAACGACAGAGATTACCGTATGTTTCCCCTCGACTACTAGGCTCCTTTGAAGGAGCCTATCCTTTGGATTTTTTTTTCAAAAGGAGGTCTACCCTTATCACCCCAAAACGGCCTCACATGACCTCGGGGTGCATCTCTGGTCCTACCATAATCTCCCCCATTCCTCTTCAAGAAATTCATGAATTGGGAAAGAATCATGGCATCAACTCTCTCAAGGTCTAAACTGGACCCCACACTCTCTGGAGTGCTATAAGTATTCAGAGAAGATTTAAAGGTAGGACCTTGCCATTTGAGATAGGCTTCCTAAAAGTACTCTCGTAGGTCCGGAGGTTCTTGACAAGCTCTTCAGGGACGAGCTTCCCGATCTCTTAGGTCTCTTCAATTGCCATGAATTTTTGGCATGAATCTATCAGTAAGAGACCTAAGGATCTTACGGCATACGTTCTTGTTAGATACCCATTTCTCTAACACAAAGGAGGAATTAACTACATCGTTTAACTTGGCGTAGAACTTGTCGAAAGACTCCTCCTCCTTTATTGCCAAAGCTTCAAAACGAGAAGATAGTTGTTGAAACTTGACATCCTTTATGGAGGTCGTTCTTTCGTGGGTGATCGAGAAGATATCCCAAGACTCCTTCGAGGTTTGGGTGACAGAAATCTGTTGAAATTCACTCTCATTTACACCAGAGTGGATGGTACTAAGGCCATTCTGATTAGCGATGCAAAGGATATTTTTGTGATCATCCCACAAGTCAAATGGTTTGAGGTTCATCTTTACCTTACCACCCTCCATCACCAAAAGGATCGGTGGAGCCCAACTATCTCTAAAACAAATATACACTTCTTTGCTCATTCCGTAAAGAAATGCTTGCATTTTGCACTTCCAGTGTGCATAGTTTATGCCATCCAATAAGGGAGGTTTGTTAATAGCACTTCCCTCTCTTCGTGAACCCATCGCGATAAGGAAGTGTTAGGAACAAACTGTTGGGTTGCGAAAAAAATAAAGCAAAGAGTTAAACAAGTCCTAAAAATGCAGACTAAAGTTGAACAAAGCAAAGAGCCCTAAAAAGGGTCCCATAATCACACACCTCAAAACTTGTGAATAATATACGTGATCACATGTGAAAGATAGGTAATCTAAAATGGATCCTACTCCAGAAGTGCTAGCTCCAACAAGAGAGATCCGCTCTGATACCAATTGAAAATTCTAAACAATAAAGCTAGCAAAGTTTGGCTAGCTAAACTCCGTGCATTAAGACACTGACTAGACGAAGTTGGTTGGCGTGCCCCACAACGGGTAGATGCAAACACGGGTTTTACATTGCACAATCTATAGAATAGTGGAAGTTAAACAAATAATGATCACGAGATATAACACGAAAGAGCGCACAAGTTATTTATAGATAGAAACTCTTAATAGTGATGAAAACGACCCTCCGGTCGAAGTCGGGCCTAGACCCTTCACACAGAGAGGTCTAGCTTCCCTTAGAAGATCAAAACAAGGTTATAAGCAAACTACGATGTGACTACATAGAGATTACCACTTAACCCCCTAGGTCTGCGACCCGCACCTTCGGTGAAGTTGAGGCAGCGCTCTCACTTCATAGGTGCTAACCTGAGCTGACTCTTGCACCACTGTCATCGTTCCTCTTAGACGCTTGTCCTTTTTCCCAAAGAGGTCTCCCAAAGTGAGCGACATCGTTAAGGGAGCTCAACATGAATGGCGTCACGGAGCGCTCTCGCAAGAGCCTTCCACACGGCGGTGGGAACACACTCGATGTGTGCAAGGTGAAATGGGGAGAAACAAAGTGGAAAAAAGAAGAAAAAACTTGGACCTATGAAGTAACTAAGGTAGAAGTTGACCTAGATCTCTTTCAAGACCTTAGATCCATACTTCTAAGCCTAGTATACCTTAAGGATTCAAGCTACAAAAAAAACCCCAAATGATAGATCAAGATCTAGGTGTTGGATGACACCTTAGATCCTTCACTAAACTTTGACCTCTCTTACTTGTATGATCACAAAAAGTTAGGAGACTCTTAGTGACTATACAAGTAATGAGTCCAACCTCCATAGTCTTGAACTAGGATAGAAGGTTGAAGAGAGGAGGAGAAGGGAAAGAAAAGTGGTGATGGAGTTCAAGGGAAAACTCACTAAACCTTAAAACCTCTTCTAATTCTTCTTCTAAACCAAAAGACTAATTAATAGTTGAAAGGGTATAGGGGTGGACTATTTATAGCCCAAGGGAGCCCTTAGGTGGATAGCTAAGATCAAGAGTGTAGCCCTTATCTTTAAAGGGCTGCCTTAGCCAAGTCGTGCGCACGACCCTACAGTCGTACGCACGACCAACACATGTTGGATGAAGATTAGTTAAGTCTACCGAATTAACCCTTCCAGTAAGATCTAGACCAGGTCGTGCACACGTATTTAAAGTCGTGCACACGACTTTCCAATTTTGTCGTCATGCTATAAGATCGTCCTATGTAGGGGCTAAGGTGGACATCAAATGATGTGTGGCCGACTAGGATCGTGCACACGTCTTGTGAAAGTCGTGTGCACGACTTAGACTTTCAAAACACTAATTTGAGCACAAATAGTTTAAGGAAGAGTAGTGCACACGACTGCGAAGTTGCGTGCATGACTTTAATCTCACAGAGAGGACTTGTGCCTATCTCTAGACTAAGCCATAGTCCTTGAAATTTTCTAATTACCTTAGCTAGTCTATACTTGGTTAGCTAAGCACCGTGCACTATATGACCAACTAGATGAAGCTATTAGGTGTGCCCTATAACGGGCAGATGCAAGCATGGGTTAGATCGCACAATCTAAAACTAGTAAAAGTTACAAGTTGTGATCAATGAGAAATAATGCTAAAATACATACACAAGCAATTTTATAGATAGAAACCCTTAACAGGGATAAATACCACCCTCCGGTCGAAATTGGGCCAAGACCCTTTACACAGAGGGGTTTAGCTTCCCTAATGAAGTAGCACACAAGGTTACAAGCAAGCTAAAAGTAACTACATAGAGATTTACCCTTAGCCCCCTAGATCCGCGACCCACGTCTTCGGTGAAGTAGAGACGACGCTCTCACTTCATAGGTGCCATTAGCCCTCTAGATCTGTGATCCGTGATGATTGTGAAGTAAAGGTGGTGCTCTCACTTCATAGGTGCTGAACAAAGCTGACTCTTGCACTTGCTTCTTTGCTCCTCTTCTCCGCTTGCTTCCACTCAAAGAGGTCCCCAAAGCGAGCAGCGTTGCTATGGGTACTCGACGTGAACGGTGTCACGGAGCGCTCTCACAAGAGCCTTCCACACGGTAGTAGGAACACAGTCGGTGTGCGCTTAGTGAAGTGGGGGGTAAACAAAGCGAAAAATAAAAAATGAACACTTGGATCTAAGAAGATACTAAGGTAGAAGATGACTTTGATCTCTTTCAAGAACTTAGATACATGCTTCTAAGCCTAGTAGCTCCAAAGAACTCAAGCCATAAAAATCTGTAAAGCTAGATCAAGATATAGGTGTTGGATGACACCTTAGATCCTTCACTAGCTAACTCTCTAGTTTGAATGAATACAAGAAGTTTGATGACTCTGAAGTGATCCTTCAAACCATGAATACAACCTACATAGATATGATCTTGGATAGAAGGTTGAAGAGAGGAGAAAGGGAAGAAGAGTAAAGATATAGTTCAAGGATAAACTCCCTAAGCCTTTGTTTCTCTCTTTTAATTCCTCCCCTAATGCAAAAAACTCATTAGTTGCAATAGAGGGTAAGGGTGGGCTATTTATAGCCTAAGAGATCCCTTAGGTGGATGGCTAAAACCAAGAGATAGATCCTTATCTTTAAGGGTCTGTCTTAGCCATGTCAAGTCATGCGCACGATTAACACGTGTAACAAGTGGATTAGTTAATCCTACCGATTTAACCTTTCCAGTATGTTCTAGACCCAGTCATACATACGACTTTAAAGTCGTGCGCACGACTTTCTAACGTGTTGTCATACTATAGGACCATCCCATGTGGGGGCTACTGTGGATATTAAATAATGTGTGACTAACTAGGATCGTGCGCACAACTTGTATAAGTCGTGTGCATGACTTTAGCTAGTCAGAATACCAATTTGACCAAGGCAAAGTGGTGCGCATGACTTTGGTATCGCAGAGAAGGCCTAATTCCCACCTCTAGACTAAGCCACAGTCGTGCGCACTGTGGGTGCAAAAATTGTACCGGATCGGGTAAAAGCCGTAGGGGCCCGCGCAACAGCCCAAGTGGGTAAGCCTGGCCAGGCTCATAGGCCCACTCTGCAGGGCCTGCAGATCAATCAATCCATCCCTCTTATTGGGCCCGAATAACGGTCCAATAAGGGCCCAACGAGAAGGCCCGGTACCAGCACCACCTCATCACTGCCACGTCATTATTGCCATATCGGGCATATGCCTATGCTATAAAAGGACCCCCATGGTATTAAGAAAAGGGGTTGGAGATTCGGTCAAGAAGGGAGAGGAGATTCCAGAGCTAGAGCAGGAGGCTTATTTCTCCTTTTAGTTACTTTACGCAACCCCGTTGTATACAGATTCTCTTGGTCTGTCGAGAGAACGCTCAACCCTCCATTGCTATCGAGTTATAGTGAAGAACAGATAGCACCTCTTGTTCGGAGATGTAGGTCGTAAGGTCGAACTCCATTACCAATCCTTGTGTCATCACTCTCTACTCTCTATTTGTTGGAAATAAATCCATGGTAGAGGCCCGCAGCGGAAGCAAAGTGAAGGTCCGAAGACCATGAGCGGTGTGCGTTACATATCAAAAATTTTATCGAAACGATCTACATGTGCATGTATGAATCTAGCATGGCTACTACGCGAATCCCTAACGTCAATCTAACATGAAAGAATAATCTAGTATGAATGCATATTCTATCTATGCTAGATCTACACGTTAGAGAACATACCTGTGAGCGGATTCTTTCACCTCAACAAATTTCTTCTTTGTCGATGGAGACGGGCCCGGATCTACTCGATATACTTTCGGTGCAACAGCCATACTTTATACTCTAAACTCTGATTGGACTAAAATTTGGACTGTAGGTAGCCAACTTCGAGACACAACTTTTATAATAAGTTTCACCTTGTTTGGACTTCTGTAACTCCTGAAATCATAAAAACATTGTTGATTTTCTGTACAGATTCTGGACAGCAAAAGCTTACGGGAAATGCCTTCTAATTCACCTGATCTCGCACGATGCATGACACCTCATCAATGGATCTCTGAGTGTCTCTATTCGACGAGCCTTCTTCTTTTATAAAACCCTATGCGAGGAAGATGAGTTGCCATCCAATGGCGTAAGCGAGCGAAAGAAACGAGAGAGGAGAGGAGAAGAGAGCTAAGGACATCAATGGAGGGAGGGTTCGGTTTTTCCATCTGGCATCATGCTTGGCTGACCCCACCTCTCCCCTTTTATAAGGCTGTTCTATCCCCTTGGATAAGGCTCCAAGGGGATAAGCTTGATCCCCAAAAGATCTCCCTAAAAATCTACCTTTATCTCTCCTTCTCCTAATCAGTTTTTCCTACTTTTAGGGCTTGTTTTGACCAATTCAAAACCCCTATCTTATCCCTATGGCCGGTCCTATTATTGGGGATTCTTATCCCCATAATATAGGGGCCGGTCCTGCATGGGTCTCCCACAACTAGGGTCGGTCACTAGTGAGGCTTGGCAGTGCGCATTTTTACCAAAATGCCCTTATGCCTCAAATTGACCATTTCTAGTATGCGAGACTTAGCGACTCTTCCTTAAGTGATCTTGACAAGTTACTTTACTATTAACTGAGGTCACCAGAGGGTGCCCCTAGTAAAGTCAACCAGTCAACTCACAATATATCCCGGTGAATCGCACCCATATATCAAAGTTCACTTATGGCGGGGGATTACTACATGCGTCTCTGCACTAACCTAGGGTTTTCCCTTAGTGCACACATGTAGCTACGCATCTACCGTGCACTAGTGCGAAGCACTTAGTAGCGTAGGCTTGAACTTCTCACTTCCTCTTACTGCGTCCTGTGTTTTGAGGAGATGGTACAAGGACCGTACATAATGTCGATAAGGTGGAACCTTCAGGGACCAGGGTTCATGGCTTCCAACTCAGACACGATCGACACACAACCCGAGTGTACCATCGATCCTCTGAGTCCGAGTTAACCTGCATGGCCACCCAGAGTGCGACACAGATTATACTCTAATTCCACCAGACTTACTATGTTCTTCCTCATACCCCTGCTCTCCGCTTAGTATGGTAAACCCACTGTCCCTCCATCTGGTGCCATGATGCAACTCGAGCGGTGGAGAATACCGTCAGAGTCAAGTGCTCATATGACTCAGTTCCTTCGAGGTTGACCACATACATCGTACCTCGATTGCTTTGATGAGCAATCAGATCCGTCACCAGTTCAACTGATGACCACCTGGCCAGGGTTTAATACAATGTAGGTCAAACCAAGGAACACACCTCCCGTTAGGGGTGTGGATAGCCTGCAGGAGTGACGCACTGATGTAACGCCAGTCGGGTAGCCCAGTACACCATAATTTTGGATCACTGTATCCGGATCCTCACACATTGGTGCGCCAAAGCACCGGTGTCTGCTCACCGATCTGTGCACCGTGTTGGTTCCATTTGACCACAGACACTGTGCCTGATAATGACCGTGGTGGAGACACCTACGCTCTGTCATCCCAACAGCTTATCCTGATAGGGCGACCAACCCTAATCAGAGCTGTGAACTTATTTAGGTTACATAGGACCAGTCCTTTGAGTCTCCCACTCAAATGGATTACCATATAGTCATGGATCTCTGTTCTGTAATCAGAACACGTACTAAGGTACGTACCAAGATGCAATCTTATACTATCAACCATACATAGCTAAACTATATATTTTTACGAGCTGTAGACCTCACCAATTCTAACAATCTCCTACTAGGTCTAATGAGGAAAAATAGTGTTGAGCTCCATAGCTTCTATATGCTGCTCATAAGCCTTTGCAGGAATTCCCTAAAAGAATTAGCAACATTATCTGCAGATGTCACCTCAGTACCGCTACTTGTATTTCCTCCTATAACTGTCAAATCAAGTGAAGTTTGTACTTGATGGGTTTTCCCTCATTGTGGTGCTTAGTCTCTTTAGACCTTACTTACCCCTCTTCTGTTGCAATAACAGATAACTGAGCCTCTGGTATGCATCCCAAGTTCTCTAAGAACTTCTTAAGCCATACCACCTGGTAGACTACATCGCACGCAACAACATGCTTAGTCTTTGTAGTGGAGTCTGTGATGCACCTGCTTCACACTCTACCAACTACCACTTCTAATCCTAAGATAAAAACAATTCTTAAAATCGATTCTCTGGAATACACATCTGACACCAAAGTCAGACCCTGTGCATCCAATCGATATCAGGACCTATGAAGTGCAAGCTAACTCACAATCCTCACTTGATGAGGACTTCTAAGTATACCCTTCATGTTAGTCCAGTGATCTGGACCCGGGTTCAACTGAAACCGACCCATCATTCCTGCTGCGCAATAGATATCTAGCCTCATGTACCGAATCTGGCTAGAATCTTATCTTTATGCGTAGCCTATGACAGCAAGAGAATCTTGCTTTGGTAATCTCGAGTTACGTTGATTCCCATAATATAACTCGCCTCACTAGGGTCATTCATATCGAATTGTGATGACTGCAAACCTTTACCGTAAATAATATTCCTACATCATTTTCAATCAGTAGAATATCGTTAACGTAAAGTACTACGTACACCCTTGTAGCTCTTTCACCTTTCTTGTACCTACTTGGTTTATCATCTTTCTGATCAAATCCGTGTGAGCGGATTTCCTTGATCAAAATAGATATTCCAACCTGGATGCTTGCATCAGTCCATAAATGGACCTTTGCAACTTGCATTCCATATCTTCCTGACCTACTGACACAAACCCTGGGGCTGCATCATCCATATGTCCTTTCCAAATTTTCATTAGGGAATAACTGTCTTGACATCTATCAACTAGATCTCCCAACTTATAATGGGCTGCGATAAATTAAGAGGATCCGAAATAGACTTAGGCATAGCTACCAGTGAGATGGTTTTGACATAGTCAATCCCTTCTCCTTTGGTAACTAATCTAACTACTTAAGTCTTAATCAGGTGCTCTTCTTATACACCTCCTATACCCCGAAGGGTGATAGTGCTATAAGTGTCAAGACTGTTCCAAGGGCCATTGATGCAAGCTTACCTCTATGATCTTTTGTCAGTTAGAGCTGTCGGAAGCTCCCACTACTTCTTTGTAGCTCTAGGGATCCTCATCCTGAAACTCTGGATTAACTATCAAAGTTTCTCCATAGTATCTATCAGGAGTTTTGATGGTCCCATAATGATGAGGTGGTGGTGGTACAAAAGTGAATCGTTTCTATAGTATCTGGTATACTAGTTTCTTGTATCATCTACTCCTACTACGTTTTTAGATGCACACTCTCTACCAGTACCCAGTAGTTCACCCAGAACTACCTTACCGGTAAACTTATGGTCTATAATATAATCTTGGTCTAGGTAGATGGTGTTCATAGAAATGATTACCTTCTAAACCTTAAAATCATAGAACAGTCCACCTTATGCCTCAGGATAACTTACAAACAGATATATCTAGAACTTCATCTCTATCTCTTCCCTCTTGTCCTTTCGCACAAGTGCAGGACAACTTTATATCTCGAGACCCTATAGTGTCAGCTTTCGCTTAGACCATAGCTCCCTATAGGTTTGAGGCACTGATCTAGATGAGAGATAGTTCCAGATATAAGCTATTGTTTTAAGGTACAACCCCACCAGAAGGTGGGTAGTACACTTGGCAATATTCATCATACTACGGACCATGTCAAACAGGGTCCGATTCCTTCTCTCGGAGACTTCATTTTGACGTGTTATCCTTGGAGCATTCACCTGGGAGATAATCCCATGCTCCCTCCGGACCCTATGGAACCTGTCCGATAGGTTCTTGTTCCATCGATTAAATTGAAGAGACTCCTTTTATCTGGACGCTCTTGGAACCATAGACGTCAAAATTAACTAACACCAATAACTTAGTGGCCCTTTTAGTTATTCTGCCTTCCAGATTACACTCATAGGTTAGAAGGATCGCCAATGAATCTGTGAATACAAACTCGGCCTTCTATTATCTCTGAATTTATCTGAGACAAAATATGTAAATCAGAGGGGTCACAAATGGGATAGATTCTCTAAAGGATTTAGATTAATTTAAATTAGACGCTGCAGCTGTGATGAAATCTATTTTCGAATTAGGATTAAATACAAAGAGATTATTCTGATTTATTCCTCTAGTAATGAAGCTATCTATTCAGTTTAAGATACACACCTACGGTGCTATCTAAAACTAAAAACTTTATTTACGGAGGAGGAAACAGAACAAAATCTCTAAAGATCAAAATCCTTATTTCGAAATACTAAGATAACATATTTGACAGCATCCACAGTGGCTTATAGCATCAGTACCTATGTTAGGATCACTTCACCATAAAGTAGCCTTTTACTTTTCTTGAATCTCTGTAGATACGAAGTCTATATTCCAAGAAGCAGAAGAACTACTACTAAATAGTGACTTAACCCCTAACACCCTGAGTCCATACTCAATCTTCAAATACCCCCTTTACACGCCACAGCGGAAATACTTTCGTCCTTGGTGTTACCAGACTTAGGAGTCCACATTAGTTTCTGTACTAGAATAGTTTTTTCGATCTCTGATAAGTTACTCCCTTAGGTTCTTCTAAAGAAGACCTAAGTTAAGCACTAAAGGCATTGCCTTTAATTTTGATCTCATCCTTTGTCTCTTAGAAATCTCCTTATTAGTTCTGCGTTTGTCATCTCTAGCTTGTTAAAACTAAAGTCTCTGACAACACCTTCGAAGGTTCCAGACAAGGATGCAAGACATACGTCTTCCACCACCTCGTCATCTAGCACCATGTCTTCGGAATCTAGTTCAATCTGGAACTCATAGATGTGTTCCCGAACAGGCATACCCTTAGACATTTCGATACCGATGAGTATCATGATAGAAAAGAGATGAGTCTATAAACCTCACCTCTCTGACATCTAATGCAAGTAAGACTTTATTTCAGAAGACCCGGCATATCTCTGACTTGCTTCTAAAGAGTTATCCGCAAGTCTACTATAACAAATCATTTGCATATCTCCTTAGACTCTCGTTAGTCGTCATATGCCCTAGTTAGTGCCCTAGTGATAGTTGGACCTGTTAGGTCTGGTACAGGGATATTAAGATTGGAAGCCAATGTACGTTTACTACCCTATGCATAAGTTAAAGAAAACGCTTCTAATCTACATAGTTAGAGACCCGATAACTGGTTCTCTTATGGGATAGCGGATAGGGGAACTTTATGGTTGAATAAAAGAATGCAGAAAAACTTATTTTATGGATTTTTAAAATAAGCTAATTATATCTAAATGTCAGCGCTACCCTCACAGCGAAGACACCTCTATGGATTAATTTAATCATATATGTAAGATCTCGGAATCGGCTACACTTGTCCGAGGGGGCAGTGTGTAGGTCTTCTGCTTACACGGATCTTTCCCTTAACCCTATCCAAATCTACTAATTAAGGGCTTTGATGAACCATGGTTATCTTTTAGCCAGTACCACGTGATCACCATTGTCTTCGCAACGAATACCTCATGTGTACTTCGGATGCTTAACCATAAGCCTAGGCAATTACAGAACGAAAGTTCAAACGGCCCCTATGAGGGTGAGTAAAGCCTGAAACCTTGGCAATCGTTATATCCTGAGGGATATCACTAAGTTGTTTGGCATGGAAAAACACAGCTCTCACCCGAGGGGGTTGTTGAGTTATGCCCTCTCACCCGAGCACGAAGTGATTGGCCGTGGAGGCCAGAGGATCTCTAAAAGTCCTCTCTTGCATCCCTTATTAAATTTAAGGGTTATTTTATGCAAGTATGAGTGTACACTAAGGTCACGACAACCTATACACTAGCCTGGTTATACCGTGCTCCCACTAGCATTTCAAGCCTTTTGCAAAGCATTAATCGATCTTGGAATATCATAGTCCCTGCCTTGAGTGGATTTCTCTACTCAAGGGTCACATTACATATCCCAAGAACATCAATGCTTTGCAAACCTAGCTATCACACTAATGCTCTGGAGCCTAGCCTAAGGCCAAACTGACAGGAAAGATCTTCAACTACCATAGCGCCTCGCTTAAAAATTTTACGAATGATGTCACAGTAGAATTCCAACTCATTCTAGGTTTCGATGCTTGCCAAATAGGCACACCCGACTAGTCGGGTGTTGACCGAATGGTGGCATAACCAAATATAGGAAATTCTTGCTATCATCAAGGGTCAATTAAATAATAGGCATCACTAGTGGAATCCTATTCTAATAAGGTCTCTAGGACCCGAGGAGAAAGGGTATCCCTCTAACACAGATAATCAAATTATCGCATCGGGGTTCTCTACAGAAATATAAAGAACAGTAGAAAGAAACAACCACACGACTGAATCAAGTTCAGGGTCTGACCCCTGAACCTGACTGGCACAACGCAGGCTCTCTATTTCCTTCACTAGATTCCTTGATCCAGTACAAGCCATTGTATACGATCTCCTGACGCTTTCGCCTTTTTGCCGTTATCGTGTACACTTCGTCGGATCGTCATCGTCCGCCAAGGTTCCGCTCATCCTCCCGGTGGTGGATCTCTGCAGCAAGTCCTCCTCTTCAATCTGTAACCAAAAAATATCTAGTACGCTTTGAGCAAGTGCCCGCTCATACATAATTTCCTAGAAAAAAAATTAAAACAAGCCTAGCAAATAACTTGGGAATCAAGGGTGGTCAACCTCCACCACTTGCCCAACTATGGCTCTAAAACCTATCTACACACAGAAGAAAACACATCCAGACATATTCGCTAACACGGGATCCGACCCCCGGTAGCAAACAATCATATATCCAGATTAATTTTAGAAGCAGCGCCCTGCAAGAACGATTCATAGAATACACAAAATATACTATGCATGATCTGCCGTAGAACCTCGATGGCGGCACATATTATTCATGCTCGCACATGACGGTTTCATAAAAAATATAAAACGTATACCATTAGCGTACTATGATATCAATTGTTGGAAATAAATCCATGGTAGAGGTCCGCAGCTGAAGCAAAGTGAAGGTCCGAAGACCGTGAGCGGTGTGCGTCATATCAAAATTTTCATCGAAACGATCGACATGTGCATGCATAAATCTAGCATAGCTACTACGCGAACCCCTAACGTCAATCTAACATAAAAGAATAATCTAACATGAATGCATATTCTATCTATACTAGATCTACACGTTAGAGAACATACCTGCGTGCGGATTCTTTCACCGCGACAAATTTCGTCTTTGTCGATGGAGACGGACTCGGATCTGCTCGATATATCTTCAGTCCAATAGCCATGACTTTCTACTTCGAACTCTGATTGGATTGAAATTTGGACTGTAGGTAGACAACTTCGATACACAACATTTGCAATAAGTTTCATCTCGTTTGGACTTTTGTAGCTCTCAGAATTACAGAAATATCGATGATTTTCTGTGCAGATTCTGGACAGCAAAAGCTTACGGGAGATGCCTTCTAGTTCACCCGATCTTGCATGATGCATGGTACCTTATCGATGGATATCTGAGTGCCTCCATCCAATGAGCCTTCTCCTTCTATGAAACCCTATGCGAGAAAGATGAGTCACCATCCAATGGCGCAAGCGAGCGAGAGAAACGAAAGAGGAGAGGAGAAGAGAGCTAGGGAGATCAATGGAGGGGAGGTTCGATTTTTCCATCTGGCATCATGCTTGGCTGACCCCCTCTCTCCCCTTTTATAAGGCCAGCCTATCCCCTATCCAAGGGGATAGGTTTGATTCCCAAAATATCTCTCTAACAATCTCCCTCTATCTCTCATTCTCCTTATCCGTTTTCCCCAATTTTGGGGCTTGTTTTGACCAATTCAAAACCCTTATCTTATCCCTATGGCAGGCCCTATTACTGGGGATTCTCATCCCCAGAATATAAGAGCCGGCCCTGCATGGGTCTCCCACAGTTAGAGTCGGTCACTAGTGAGTCTTGGCAGTGCGTGTTTTTACCAAAATGCCCTTATGCCTCAAATTGACCATTTCTAGTATGTGAGACTTAGCGACTCTTCCTTAAGTGATCTTGACAATTTACTTTACTATTAACTGAGGTCACTAGAGGGTGCCCCTAGTAAAGTCAACAAGTTAACTTGCAATATATCCCAATCCATCATACCCATATAGCAAAGTTCACTTATGGCGAGGGATAACTACATGCGTCTCTGCACTAACCTAGGGTTTCCTCTTAGTGCACACATGTAGCTATGCATCTACCGTGCACTAGTGCAAAGCACTCACGGAGCGTAGGCTTAAACTTCTTGCTTCCTCTTACTGCGTCCTGTGTTTCGAGGAGATGGTACAAGGACCGTACATAATATCGATAAGGTGGAACCTTCAGGTACCAGGGTTCATGGCTTCCAACTCAGACTCGATCGATACACTACCCAAGTGTACCATCGATCCTTTGAGTCCGAGTTAACCTGCATGGCCACCCATAGTGTGACGCAGGCTGTACTCCAATTCCCCTATACTTACTATGTTCTTCCTCATACCCTTGCTCTTCGCTTAGTATGGTAAACCCGCTGTCCCTCTATCTGGTGCCATAATATAACTCGAGCGGTGGAGAATACCGTCAAACTTAAGTACTCATATGACTCGGTTCCTTCCAGGTTGACCATATACATCATACCTTCGATTACTCTGGCCAGCAACCGGATCCGTCACCAGTCTAACTGATGACCACCTGGCCAGGGTTTAATACGATGTAGGTCAAACCAAGGAACACACCTCCCATTAGGGGTGTGGATAGCCTGCAGGAGTGACACGCTTATGCAATGCCAGCCGGGTAACCCAGTACACCGTGGTTTTGGATCACTACATCCGGATCCTCATACATTGGTATGTCAAAGCACCACATAACTTTTTAGTCCACTAGACATTGTTCCTCAGGGTTTAGGACTGTTTTACCCTAAGCAGAAACACGGCTTAGTGCACCGGTGTCTGCTCACCGATCTGTGCACCATGTTGGTTCTGTTCGGCCACAGACACTGTGCCTGGTAATGACCGTAGTGGAGACACCCACGCTCTGTCATCCCAACAGCTTATTCTGAAAGGGCGACCAACCCTAATCAGAGCTGCGAACTTATTTAGGTTACATGGGGCCAGTCCTTTGAGTCTCCCACTCAAGTGGATTACCATATAACTATGGCTCTCTATTTTGTAATCAGAACATGTACTAAGGTACGTACCAAAATGCAATCTTATACTATCAACCATATATAGCTAAACTATATGTTTTTACGAGCTGTAGACCTCACCAATTCTAACACTATTTACTCTCCAATCTTTCTAACTCTACAAACCATATAATTCAATCAAGAATTATGGGGCGAGGTCTTCGATCAAGATGGTATGAAAATTTTCCCCACACGCATGGCTAGCCTACTATATACACAGTACGTGTAGGGAAATGGCCCTTGTTCCAAACGATGTAAAACGTACAAGTCTAACACGCTCATGTTGTCATTTCTAGTCTAAAATAGATGACCATATATCTTTAATATTTTAAACTGAAATGTACATGCATGTAAGAACTAAAATGATAAAAAAGATTGAATGGAACTAAGTGAAAGTGTGTGTTTACCTAGTCATGCACCCAAATCCTAATTACTCAAGCAAAGTCTTTTTCTAAAGAGTTTAGAAATGTACCTTCCATGCCTAAGAATGGTGGAAGAGGATGATAGTAGTGGTTTTGACTGCAACGATATTTCTTTAGCATAACATAGCCAAGCCTAACTTTAATCTTCCGACTTTGGTTCACAGCTACTCACTACACCGGTAAAGTAGATTTGTTTAAATCGCTAAAAACTAATGCCAACATAGGAGACCTAACAGTCGTACGCATGACTCATGAAAGTCGTGCGCACGACTAGCCTACTAAACACACACTAAGTGTAGTGCATCAGCCCTTGTCGCGAGCGAGGTAAAACGTTGAAGTCTAACATACCCATGTGGTCATTTCTTGTCTAAAATAGATGCCCATACATCTTTAACATTTAAACTAAAATGAACATACATATAAGAACTAAAATGATAAAAAAAGATCGATCGGAGCTAAATAATGTATGTGTTAGCTAGTTATACACCCAAACCCTAATCATCAAAGTAAAAAGTCTTATCCCAAAGAGTTTAGAAACACACCTTTCATGCCTAAGCATGTGGGAAATGATGGTAGTAGTGATTTTGACTGCAACAGTACTCTTTATCACAACAGAGCCAAACTTAACTCTACCCTCCCGACTATAGCTTACAGCTACTCATAACACCGATAAAGTAGGTTTGTTTAAGTTGCTAAAAACTAATAGTAACATAAGGAGAACTAACATTATATATATACACATCCTCTTCGTATGGTCCAGGGAACGTGTTCTGCTCATCCTTAACCCTAGAGCTTGCTTTTTCTTCCTTTTGCTTCTTATCTGACTTAAGCATCAGAGGGACCTTGGTCATAGGTGAGTCTCAGTCTTATTTTGTAGGCCCACGAGGAACCAGCATAGCTCATATCATCCAATGAACAGGGGGGGGGGATAGTATATTAAACATGCACCTATAGTATGATGTACATCTATTTTATTGGCGAAATTTATAAGCGAAAACCGATTTACTGAGGTCGGTATAACCTTTGAGTTAGGATAGCGTGCGCATCTACAACCGTTTGGAGGCCTTAGAGATGCAACACAATATAAGTTCAGTAGTACAATGAATAATTAGGTAATGATCAACTACCTAGCTCGCACACCCGCTCACGTTTGTATCATGAGTATATCTTTCCGGGTATAAGGGTTTTGTGTGTGTGTTGGTTTTTATGAAACTGTTTTACTCGCCTTACGTGCATTTTGATCGGCTAATTGTTTGTATGCTTTTTGAGGTTTACGCTTGTTTAAAAAGTTTATATTTTCAAAATCCCAATTTTTTGGAGTTCTCGGATTTCCCAAATGGTAAAAACATATTTTTGACGGCCTAGAGAGGTCTAACATGTAGCAAGTTTTTCTAACTGTTGAAAACACCTTACGCAATCGTGCGGTCCGGACTGTGATATGGGTTAGGTGGCCAACCGCCTACATGGTTCTTGATCTGAGTCTAAACTGCTAGATTTCGCACGGTCCCAACTGTGAGCTTAAGTGGTCCAAACCGTTTGTGGTCTAGAGCAGAAAATCAGCCCTCCTTGGTTGATTGTAGACTATTTGATCGCTAGATTTGATGGCCGAGAATGGTTCCATAGGACGCCCTAAATAAGGCTGGTTTTCGCATTAGGGTCCAAGGTTGGAGGCTTTTGTTTGGTGGGTAGAACTAAAGGAGAACCGTTTGCTCCTTCCATCTTCCATCGAGTATTTCATCTAGTGTGAGTACGAATTGTGTATCAATCATTTGGAGAAACTAGTAAGAAACACGAGCAATACCCAGATGAACGTGATGTACGCTACTTCTTACCAAAAAAAAACTTGATGAACACTACTTGGCACAAACAACATCACAACCATCCGAAAAAGTTTATAATCTGAAGTGGAGATTTCCTAATTAAATTAAATAACCATTAAATGTCATTGAATGGATGTTTATTGTCTTTATGGTAGGGTTTTAATAGAATTTATAAGAGAGAACTGAGTTCACACATAGGAGAAGGATTCCAAAAGATGTTCACGTGTCACAACATGGGAGAGGGCTCCATTTTAGAATTATACTATCAGATTTAAAGACCTCCTTGTGGGATTCGATTTGAACCGAAAGGATTTTAAATCAGAGTGTTTTGGTTTCCCATCCTCTTGCAATGGAGGTTTTCAAAGTTTGATTGAAAGTCCTTTCCTGGACGATTCACTCCTAACAAATCAACCCTAAATCCTATGTGCTTTGGGCCGCTCTTGTGATTAGAGCATGAAAATCATTCCCTACGGCTTGAAGTTCCCCTCATAGGGAATTGAGGGAGAAAAGTCCTTGGAGGGTCAGATACCCTTGGGCAAAATACTTCACTTCGGCTTGAAGGTCTCCCCATAGGGAATTAAGGGACATGAATCCTTGGAGGGTCGGATACCCTTAGGTCCATCCATTGTTGACGGGTGGTGGTGCCTCGTGGCTACGAGTGCTTGGACATGCGCATGCGAGCTGGGTATAAAGCTAGTGGTACTTATGAGGTCAAGAAAGGAAATCGACAGAGTTTAAGTAAATGAGGTTACGGGAGTTTGTGTGCGACGGTGTTGGGGCGTTGGGTCGAGCAATCCGTGGAGTGGCTTTTTGTGGATTCGTCAAGGCTAGGTTGTGGATCATCGTAGTTCATCCAGGTAATGCACTGAATACCTTTACCCTTTATTGTGAATCACTTGCAGCTCTAAGATCACGGTCCCAGCATGATTTTTCTGTTCGGGGTTTCCACATAAAAATCGACAATGTGATAGACATTCTGCTAAGCCTTATATACTTGTCCCCTGAGCAAGTAGATAGCTTCCTAGGTCTTCATCTTTGATTGAGCCTTGAGAGGAGAGCACTCCCCCACTACATGCTTAAGATAAAATCTAAGAGAGCGTAGTTTAGCGAGCGATCTTGAACAAGATTAACAAAGAGTAACCCAACTATATGTATTGTGCCACTAAGGCAGGCGATCGTGTGCGAATTTTTATTAGGTCAAGCGTTCTCTCCGTACTCCAGGAATCTCCTTATTGAACCCCTACGGGCTAAGGAATTTCAATGGCTTAGTTCTTACCATCAAGGTGAGGAAGCCGATTGATGGCACAACCTTCTCATTGCTATTCATCGCAAGGTCTCACACATAAGAATCTAGAAAATAATGATCACGACAAGCAATAGAAAATAATCAAGAAATGGATCTTTTTTCAAGAGGTTAATCCCTACGAAGATACCCACTCTGATACCAAGTGAAATACTTATGAAATGCACCACCAATCCTCCATGTTGAATAATTGGGAATGGATCTTGACAAATCTAATGCTCAATTGTTATACATTCCATAACAAAGCATGCAAATAAAAGAACTCTCAAGCTCTCTTCTCACACAATGGCTTTAAAGTGTTAAAACATACAAAATCCTAACAATTGTAAGAAAAAAAAAGCATGCCAAGATATTTCTAGGTGAAAACCCAAACGGAAAAAACCACCATCGGTAAGCCGGATGAGACCCAACGGCCTTCCTTCACTAAACTACTAGTAAGAAGGCAATCAAATTACAAAAGAGCCCAAAAGTTACCCTGGAAGACCTTATGCACGCAAGCCCGCTCCTCACGGTGGTGATCGACGGCACCTACTGTCAATAGTCCACCTGGCTCCTTCCTTCACATAAACTTGCCTCCTGGTTCGTCACCCATGCACATCGATGCGCCCTTCTTGCCTCGATAACTTAGTGGATCCACCTCACCCACAATGAGCATGGTTACTTGAGAAATCGCAACCCCTCAGGTGTCGCCTCAATAGCCTTCCGTCGGCGGCAAACATAAAAATAAGAGAGAAGAGGGGTGAATGGAAAGGACTCTAGATAAATCTAGAGGGAGGAACTCATCAAAGGAATCAAAGAGATCAAGTGTCTCTTCCCCTAGCTCTCTCTCTCTCTCTCTCTCTCTCTCTCTCTCTCTCTCTCTCTCTCTCTCTCTCTCTCTCTCTCTCTCTCTCTCTCTCTCTCTCTCTCTCTCTCTCTCTCTCTCTCTCTCTCTCTCTCTCTCTCTCTCTCTCTCTCTCTCTCTCTCTCTCTCTTATAACTAACCAAAGATAAGATGAAGAACCCTAACCCAAGAGAAAAGGATTCTAAGGTGTGTGCCAACCTATTTATGGCCTTTTGGAAATGGATCCTAATGTTTAGTGTCAAAAATCTTGTCTTATAAAATAATCCAAACCATTTAATAAACAAGAGTTGGACTCATCGTGCGCATGATGGAAAAATCATGCACACAATCTGAAAGAAATATATATAGAAATCCCTCCAGGTCGTGCACGGCCTACCTGGTTGTGAGCACATTCGCCTTATCGTGCACACGATACTGACGTGGCATCTCAAATCCGATTTTATCAGGCTATTGAGATACAATCCATAAAATATGGGATCTCAACATCGCCTCAAGTCGTCTGCATGACCGAAGTCATCCATATGATGGGGACATTATGAGCATGATCTAGGCAAAGCATGCGCATTGTGCCTCCAAAACATGCATAGCTCAAGGGATCTTGGTCCAAATGCAATCTGATCAAAACCATGCAAGTGTGGGACTTGGCCACATGATCATACATTGTAAATACACAAGTTTTAATGATGTAAAACATATTATTTCTTCATGCACGTGATCAAATTCAATAAACCGATAAAGCATGTGGATGGGTATGCTTGCTTTGAATCTTTGGCCACTAGTCTTTAAGTGTGAGCATGATCAAACTAAGTAACTCTACCCACCCGGACTAAAAATGGCAAAATACAATACCAGATGGTAATAATTTTTTGTACAAAAACTCAATGGCAAATCAAGAGGTCACCTTATTAGAGGTAACAATGTAAACAGAAACTTCAGCGGTGACAATCTCATAAATACCATGCAACTTTGTCGCATTGTCATGGTTTATGCTCTCTTATAAGATAATGTCATGTGCCTTTTTATATTTATGTACGTACACATAACAATTTATGTGTACATAGTTTGTCCTCTAGGTTAAGTGACTATTTTGTTTGATGTGCATAATGTTAAATCTACTTGATGTGTACCTAATTTGTCCTCTAGGTTAAGTGTCTAGATTATTAGTCTCCCTATAACTAAATTTTTACATACATATGATTTAAATTTCTAAATTTTTTAATGCCTTAGGATTTTATATCATGGGTTCTAATACCAAGTTGTCACATCCTTGATTTTCCAATTTAATTGGTAAGACTTAAATCCGCACTCAAATAGTAGGAAAAACATTGCCATTTATTATATCATAATGTTTGTTACATTGATTTGTCTAGATCTGTAATTAAAAGCAAATACAATAGCATCATCAATATCGTCGCCCTAAAAGAGGTATAGGGGCGTCGTCAAGGAACGATTTGTACAATGAAACCTGTCTGCGCTTCATCTCCTTTGGCTCCTTATCCTCGCCCCCACCTCATCCCTTGCATAGTTAGGCTCTGTAGTATACATGTTTATAGGAGAGTGAGACTCAATAAGTTATCACAGATTTAATAGGTTCATGATTCACAAGTTACTATATATGAATGGTATAATATAAGTTTTTCATATAATGAAGTTATCTATGATGACCAAGAGCCAAGAGCTAAAAGCCAATAGCCAAAACTCCTGAGAGGGAGGAAAGCCAAGATGGATGAGGTAGGGTGAGATGGATCATGCCACGAATTAATCCCACATCACTTGAGGGAAAGATATTTTGGATTATATATATAATTTATTATCTCAAACAAATATGATGCATTTTAAAACTGTGTATCGTTACGGATCCCATAAGAACTCCATAGTTAAGCGTTCTTGGATGAGTGCGGTTTTGGGATGGGTGACCTCCTAGGAAGTCCTCGTGCACTCATGGGTAAAATGGACAATATTGATCATGTTTGTGTGGGGAGGGATGTTGCAACACTCACGCGCTTTCTTAATTTAAGGAATTAGAGCTCATTGTGAGTATCAGTAGGGTCTGGCCTACAGTTTGCATTGCCAGGGTACAGGTAGAGCGCTTTAGGCATTCTTTGTGGTGTTCGCTCCCCTGGTGAGAGTCAACCTTATTTTTTCTTGGGTCATTTCAAAAGTCCCTTATTTTTTTTCCTTAATAAATAAGGTTGTGGTCATCCTTAACCCTCTCAAGACTCAAGAGGGCTTCTCAAGAAAAACAAAAACTCTCACCATTTATGTGTGGTTAGATAGGCACATCTGGTTGTTTTTCAAGAAATAATATCTAACATTTTTCTCTATCTAGGCGAATTTTTGGGAGTTTCTCTCTAGGAGGAATTTCCCCCTTTTGTGCCCTGATCTAGGGTTTTGATTTCTCCCCTCTTGGCCTCCTTAGATGCCGTCGGCTGCTCCGGGTGGGCCAGGAGTTCGGGTGGACGGCGTCCTAGGGGTCGGTTCGGCCTCCTTTCTTCCCTTTGTACATAAGGGATCCCGGGCGGCTCGGCTTTTTATGTTCGGTGATCTAGCGGCACGTAACTCCCTCTTGCTCAGATCGGTGTCCTCTGAGCTTAGAAAGAGGGTCTCCGACCGGTATGCAACCGGAGTCGTGGTGCTGGACCCTTGACCGCTAGTGGCGGTGGCTTTAGCCCCCTCCTCTACTCGGTGGGTGGCTCTCGGTTGTTCGAGATGTCGGAGGCGGGGGTGTATGCGCAGAAAAAGATACGTGTCATCTTTATTGCAAACACATAGAGATTACAGAGGTCGGGACCCAGGGACTCGAGGGTGATGAGCCGAGTGCGGCGAAGATTTGATCAGAAGAATATGGGAGAGATTCTCTGGAGGGTCTCTTTGATCCGCATCTCCACGTGGTGTTCGTGTGAGAGCTCTGAAGGGGTTGCCCTGAATAGAGATCTTTATAGGGTGAGGATTTCTTGAGAGGCTAAGGATTTTGTTACCGTTGCTTTTGTCCCTTTCATGCTTTGCGCTTTCTCGGCTGTGAGGTTTTTGGCTTTGCTCCTCGGTCTTCGTGTCTTTCCTTTACTCTGGCTAGATCTTGACGTCCTTGATCGTTGATTCACAGCGTCAATCGTGCTTCTGGCGTCGACTTTGGCTTTGGCTTTGCTTTTGCATGGTTCTGGCTTTTGCTTTTTGCATTGGCGATTGCACTTGAACGTAGACGGGTAGAGGCTTGCGATGCTTTAGTTCTTCCAGACTTCACGTCGTATCGGATAGAACGTACGGTGCTTTGCTTATGACCGTCGTAGTTGCTTGGATTTGGCACTTGCTTTGCTTTGGCGCGGGTTTTACCGGTGCTTTTGCTTAGGCTTCTTGATTGAGCATTGACTCGATCTTCTTCTCAAACGGTGATGGCTATGTCTTCACTTCTCCTTTATTCTTCCGGCCTCCTCGACGGTTGTGGCGTCGGCTTGACTTCTCCTCTCCTCCGGGCTTCTTTAGCGTGATAGGAGTTGAAGATTTTATTTTAAAGATGATAGGTGTAGTGGCGCTTCAGGTATCCTTCTCCAAGCTTTTCTTCTTCGTGATTGGAGCGGATGTCGTTGAAGACGACGGGGTGATGCCACTTTGATCTTCTTCTCCGGGCTTTTGGGCTTGATCGGAGTCGAAGGCTTGTTGGAGATGACGGGGTGATGCCTCTCCTATCTTCTTCTCCGGGCTTTTGAGCTTGATCGGAGTCGAAGTCTTGTTGGACACGTCGGGGTGATGCCGCATCTATCTTCTTCTCCGAGCTTTTGGGCTTGATCAGAGTCGAAGGCTTGTTGGAGACGACGGGATAATACCGCTCCAATCTTCTTCTCCAGGCTTTTGGGCTTGATCGGAGTCGAAGGCTTGTTGGAGACGACGGGGTGCTGCCACTCCGATCTTCTTCTCCGGTCTTTGCTTCTGGTGTCTTTAGAGTTGAAGGGTTCTTCTTCTCCGACATTCTTCTTCGTGCACAAAGTTGAAGGGGTGATCTTCTTGTGCAAGGGTCTTCACATTGATGAGGACTTTCAATGGACTAAGCCGGTCTCGAAGGGATAGGCTTGCCCGAGCCTCGTGAAGCCTTGGCTTAATGAAAGGTGTGTCTCCTCCTCTGCAGAGCTTCTTCGCTTCCATCTTCAACTTCGACCTCTTGAGCCTTCCCCCTCCTCCTCTATTTATAGGTGAAGGGGGATGGGAGAGATATGGGAAGATTTATTTGAATCCCTTTAATATCTCTCCCATAACTATCCAAGATTTATTCCTTCATTGAATGAGGGTAATAAACCTTTATTTATTTTTCTTTTCTGGCGGAGTAGTTATGGCCCATTCTTTTTTTGAATTTATTTGAATCTTGCACATTAAATCGATGACGACCCAGCTTCGTTTCTTATCCGTCGGATCGAGGGATCGACGCAGATCCACGCTTGTGTAGACGTCTACGCAACCTCCCCCTGCGCATGGCGGTGTTTCTTTCCTTTTTCTCTTTTTTCTTCATTTCCTTTTCTTTCCTTTCTTTTCTTTCATTTTCTTTCTTTCTTTTCTTTCTTCTTTTTTTCTTGCTTGGCCGGCCACCCCCTACCCGCGGGTAAGAGGCACAGTTTTCTAGAAGTGGGCCGGGTGGGCCCCTCTTGAGGGTGGGTCCACCCAGCCCTTTGTTTGGCTCGGGTTGGGTCTGGTGGGCCCGGATTCGTGTCGGGTTCGCCCCCGGGTCGGTGCATGCGAGTCGGGTTCGGGTTTGACACAATTTGTGTGTCTACAAGGGGCGAAGCAGATCGGGGATTCGACGCGGCTCATCATCTCCGCCGAGTGACTGGTGGTGGTTTATGTTTGCTTGGTTCTTTTTGCTTCGATGGATCCGGTGTTTTTTTTTTTTTTCTTGTTTGCTTTGTATTGTCTTAATTTCTTCGCTGGAATTCGGTGTGGTACCACCGGTTGGGTAATGGTTTGGAGGCGCTTGTGCCCCTCTTTTTGCCGTTGGTCACACCAGAGTGGCAGTGTGTCGTGGTGGCCCTGTGCTAGTTTTTCCATATGGTGGCGGATGGTAAGTCAGTTGTCTGTCTTTGCTAGAGCCGGGCTGTGGCGCATCCTGGAGGTCCGTTAAGCCCCCGTTTTGCATCAAATTGATATTTATTGACTCGAAAGGCATAAACTTGAAACATGGTCATCAAATCAAACAGGTTATTACATGAAGTCGTAGCTGGAACCATTACCTAACGTTGCAATCACACTTGAACCCCTGTGTTTGTGTGTATGTGTGTGTGTGAGAGAGCGAGAGACGGCGCCGTCGTCGTCCGATGGGAGGGTGGTGGCCTTGACCTATTTGTCTTTGAGTGTCGGGTGGGGCGCCGCTTTCGTTTACCGCCACCTTTTTCCTTCCCCGTCCTTTTTGCTTCCATTTCCTTCCTTCTTTGCTTTTGGATTCATCCCTTGACTCCAAACTCGTCGCATGTGACTCCCCCAAGACCAAACTCCAACCTTGGGGGACTTTCTTTACCTTTTTGAATCCCCCACTCTTCCACAAAAAATAAAAAGGCTAATGCTCAATAGTCTACTCCTTTGGTTGCCAACTCGACGTGGCACTCGATCACTATACTATGATCTCTTGTTGGGGTTAAATGTGAATTCATCAGTCGATCTTGTGTAGTGCAACGAATGGTTTTGATTATGCCACATCAGGTTGGCAATCAGAAGTAGGTAAACGGGTTGGCTATATGGCATTTTCCTTACCTTGCTCTTGGACAAACAAAAACACCACCTCAGCATATTTGGAATTTCTTGGTTGAGATTTTTCATGCCTTACTTACTACTCGCTTCTCCAAAATCCAATCTTAATAATAATAAAAAATAATAAAAAACTAGGCAACCGTGTCGCTCATCCATTCGACAAAGAGGCGCAAAAAAAAAGTAAAGATACCGGGAATCTCCATCTCAAATAAAACTACGGGTCGTAACTCTTAAGTTTGAATCATATACGTAGCAATTTCCATGCATGATAAATACGAATTATTTTGAAACAAAGTTTGGAGTGATTAGACAAAAGGGCTACATTCTTTTTTCAAGAATCGGCTATGTTTATAGAGCACCTAAAGATAATTGCTAATATTCTAGTTACAGCACATCAAAATTTTAGAACACCTTGTAGATGATCCATAATTATCATTGCCAAAAGACGACACTGTAAAGATAATATTTTTAAGTAGTCACATTTGGATTACAAGTTTAAACCTTTCTTTTGAATAAAATATTCTTTATAACCTTATTTTTTTGTATGGGAATGTTGACTACAAAAATATTGACTATTACCGACAGTTTTTAGTAATTGTCGCTAAATATTTTACACCTGTCAAATACTATTAGTAACTAAAAATAATAATAATTTAATATTTATCTATGTTTATTTGATAGAAAAATAGTAATTTTTAGAAAAAAATAATTCTAAAGCCTATGCCATTTTCATTAGTTAAAAAAATGTAACTTATACAGCCTTCAGCGACCCCAATTTAGCCGACATTTATATTTTTTTAGCGGCACTTTTAACCGCCGCTAAAAAAAGTCAATATTCATGTAGTGAATTATTTATATAATTTTTATCTCTGATCTTTGGTTTATAATTTTAGCCCATAATGATAAATGTGATTCCTTTAATTATATATTGTCTTCTTTCATCTTTGTCTAATTGAACTTTTTCTTGATTTAGATAAATCATGAATCTCACTATTTTGGGTGCATGAGCTTAAATTATGTAATCATTAATTAAGAAAGGTCTCTCTAACCATAAATTGGTCTTCTATATCCTATTTGCATAGTAAAGAAAGTAAATTTGAGTGGACTTTGAATAATCTCAAAATATGAAATCATTCTAGTCACGTTGCAATACATTTGCAGTTCTCACCCAGAGCAATATGAATAACTCAAGTTTCTAGCATCGTCATTCGTCTGCTTACATTTACAGTTTTCACTCAAACATACTTTACTTCACTTTGCCACTGGAAATAACAAATAGGGCCTTTGGTTTCTTTGAGGTCCTTTTTTTTGCTAAGTTCCGTTGGTCTGACTTTAGACCACATAGGAGGCTACTATCAAGTTGATAACCTCATATAATATTATTATGAATTTTTTTTGCAGCCTTCGTAATTAGAGTTGTGCTATATAACCGATCCCATTTTGATAAGATAAGATTTGGATGATGATGATGACAATGACAAGAAGACTTCTTTACATGATTTATTTTAGGGGGACTTAGTGAACTGACAAAGAGATCAGTTAAACCTTAGGACTTTGAAATACTGTGGACGTAATTACCCTCCATAGATTTCTAAATTTTTTTTTGGTATGCTACCGAACCAGTGAACCACCTATCCGACCACCGAACTGCTTACTGCCACTGGAGCTGCTCGCCACCACCAAACCACTGAACATCGCCACCGAACCGAACCTAAACCTAGCCCTAACCCTGAGATCTACTGGCCATGGGATGAACCCTAGACCTATGATACTCCATCGAACCGAACACTGTTGTCGGAGATATTCGTAGCTGCCACTACCGCCGCCTCTGCCTTTGTTGTCGCCACCGCCTCTGCTGCTCGCCGATCGCCACCACCGCCCAGAGCTGCAGGTCACTACCCCCATCGCCGGAGCTGCAGCCGGAGTTGCTCGAGAGAGATGGGAGAAGAAACTGGGGGTAGTTTCGGGTTTACAAAAAATGGTAGGAACCTTAGGCTCAATGAAACTTTAAGGTGTCATGTTCACGGGATGGATCTATTGTCAGGGACCTCTCACACATTAACCCTTTATTTTAAAACAAGTGTGTTTGGAGACAATTTTGAAATTTCAATTTATGATTTTGGAATACCAAAAATTATAGGACTAGTTTTAGCTTATTCACACTTGGTTCTTGACTTATCAACATTTGAGTGTTTGGCGATAAAACAAGTTTTGCATTTATTTCCTCCAACTAAAACATTTTCTCGCTTTAAACCATTATCGCTACAACATGCTCTCACTACTAGGTAGGGGCTTTGGCAAGGGAAGGCGTGTCAGGTCTCTTTCGTAGCTACTACCCTCGGTCACTTAAGTTTTGGGGCAATTTGGACCATGGTTGTTGGTTTGGCTTAATTTTGTAATTTGGGTCTGTAACAACTTACATTAACTCACATTATGAATATAGGATGGGGTCTGCCTAATCTTTCCCCCAGAGCTTACCTCAAAAAAAAAAACATGGTCTCACTACGTCATTATCTTTCTTTTACATTTTCTCTCTCTAGACTATTCTCTCTACAATGTTTTTTCTTTCTACAATATTATTTATATAATATGCTCTCTCTCTCACTATTATTTTTTTTCCCTAGTACTTTCTCTCCCTAAAAAAGTTTTTAACAATATTTTCTCTTTCAAAAATATTTTTTTTTGTAATATTCACTCTACAATATTTTCTCTCTATAATATTTTCTCTTTATAGTATTTTCTCTCTATATAATTTTTCCTCTACAGTTTTTTCACTTTCTATAACAGTATTCATGTTCTATTCTCTCTACCTATATTCTCTTAATAATATTTCTTTCTTTAGAATTTTCTCTCTATAATATTTCTACTTTAATAATATTTTTAGTCCCAGTCTTCCTGTGGATTGGATCTAGATTGGGACAATTAATCTCCCTTTAAATAGGCTGCTCGACCCAACCATAATCAATCAACCTTTTATTGAGGAGGAACTGAAGAAGGCTATTTTTGATATGAATGCCGATGGAGCTCCATGTCCAAATGGCCTTCGGATCATTTTCTTTCAAAAATATTGGTTGTTGATGAAACAAGATATGTGTGCCTTCGTCAAAGACTTTTTTGAGTTGAAGAACAACCTCGCTTCACAACATCAATTTCTCATGGATTACCCTCATCCTAAAGTCAGAGGGGGCGACCATCAGTGGGGAATTCGGACCCATGAGTCTCTCAAACTGCTTGTATAAAATTATAACGAAGATCTTGACTAATCGGTTGAGTATAGTCATGGACAGCCTCATTCATAACTCCCAAACGGCCTTCATCAAAGGAAGAACCATCCTAGATAGTGTGGCCTCAGCCCAAGAGATCATTTTCCATCTGTTGGAAACAGGGGGCAAATGTGCATTGTTGAAACTCGATTTTGAAAAAACCTTTGATAAAGTTGATTGGGGTTTCCTCATCAAATCACTGATAGCCCCTGTCTTTCCTCTGAATTGGATTAGCATGATTTGGGACATTCTCTCTTCCTCCAAGCTTTCCTGCCTGCTGAACAACAAGAAAGGTACTCACTTCAAGATGCATGGGCAGAGGCATTACACAAGGGTGGCCCCTCTCACCTTATCTTTTTATTTTAGTAGTGGATATCTTTGATGCTATCCTCAGAAGAGCAGTGTCTCATAATATCCTGGAAGGAATTGGCCGGTGATGAGTCTTGGAGAGTCAATAACCTTCACTTCGAAGACGATACCATTCTTTTGTGCCAAGCGGACTTCTCGCAAATGGTGACCCTCAAGATCATCTTGTATGGATTTGAACTTTGCTCAAGTTTAACAATCAATTTCAACATGAGCTCTCCTTTTTACATGGAGTGCAATACGGGTCTAGAAGAATGTTTAAGCTTGATACTTAATTGCAAAATAGGTAAATTGCTTGCAAAATATCTGAGCCTCCCACTGAATGACAGGAAGATGACTAGGAAAAATTGGTACCCGATTATCCAAAGAATAGGGAAACGACTTGCTGGTTGGAAAGATACATATTTGTCGATAGAAGGTTGCCTCATTGTTATCAATTCTGTTATATCAGCTATCCCCTCGTATATTATGAGCTTCTATTATCTACCATCTTGGGTCATCCAGAAAATTGAAAAGATGAGGAAAAGACTTATGTGGAAAGGGGTGGATGGTAATTATGGGGTCTACCATCTTATGAAATAGGAGAAGGTTTGCTCGCCAAAAGCTCTTGGTGGTCTTGGTTTTCTTAATCTCAGTATTACAATACGGCTTCTCTAGGCATATGCCGGTGACGCATCCAATCAGCTACAGAAGACATATGGAAGGATATTATTAAATATTAATACTTTAGGAGATTCTCACCAATCCAGCTCCGATACATAACCTTTGGTAAACTTTTGCCGTTCTGGAAAGAAGTTATGAAGATAGAAGAAGTCTACATGTGTGACAACAAATTTATATTGGGCAACGGGAAAAAAATCCAATTTTGGGAAGATAACCGGATCTGTGATCTACCTCTTAACGAAGTTTTTCCGAAGCTCTACAACTTGTCAAAAATCAAAGAAGCTAATATTTGATCTCAGGCCTCGATATGCGGAGTCAACACAACATGGCGACCTACCTTCACCCGAAGAATTACAGGAGACCTAGTGAGCAAGCTAGAGGACTTGCACTCTATCCTTGCTCCATTCTTCATCATAGATAATGCAGAGTAGTCCTCCACCTGGCGGCTCAACGACACTGGCAAGTTCATTCTTAATTCGCTTTACAAGTTCCTTAATGGTGGAATTAAACTTGCAACTCATGGGAATGTGCTCCGGAAGGTTAAGATCTTTATATGTCTAGCATCTCAGGACAATATTATTTCCAAGACGAATCTAGTTATGCAAAATCATCCATAAACCATTGACTCTCTTTGCCCCCTTTGTAATGCAACAGATGAAACTTTAGGTCACCTTATGCTCTTTGTAGTTTTGTGCGACCCATCTGGGATATAATAAAGATCAAGCTACACATCAGAGGACACCCATCATCGATTTTGTCCCTATGGTCGATTTGGATGAAGAAACGTGTTGGTCCCGACTCGCGAAAGATCTGGGACATCTTAGTCATGGCTACACCTGGAACATTTGGCTAGCTAGAGAAGGACATAAGAATCTTCCACAATCCTCATCTCCTCACACTGAAATCGTTCGTAGGATCAAGGACATGGCGAGGCTATGGAGCACTTCTCTGGCTGATCCTTTGAAGTTGAGTCTGATCAGCGTTATTGCCACTGTTAGAGTATGTAGATTCATTCTTAATCCTTGTATAGGCTCTTTTAGTCCCTTTTGGGTATGCTCACCCTTTGGTGACCCCATCCTTTGTATAGTGATTTATAAGGCATTTGCCCCATAGAGTAATGGAAGCCTTACTCCCAAATTTCAGTTTTCTATTTTTCCTTTTTGGGTCTAACATGGTATTAGAGCCATAATAAGTCTCTGTAGAACTTCCTTCAATCCAAGATTCGCAGCCTGCATCTCGAAGCTTCATCACAGCCTGCATCAAGCTTTCGAGATCGAAGCTCAATCGAGGCCTTCATCGGAGTCTCCTTGGTAGCCCACCTCAAGCCCTCACTAGTCTCGCTGTGGATGCTCAATCGGCTACCTTCAAGATCATCAAGCTTCGATGTGGTGCTGTTGCCGAGGAGTTCTTTCTCTTCGATCTATTATCGATTCGAGATCTATATGACTGAAGGAGAGAAGCTTCATCTCAAATCTGAGATCTGCATCCCTGCTCGGGGAGGAAGAAGATCCGAGATCTGTATTTGAGATCTGACGTGTGTCACCACTCGAGAAAGAAGACATGAGATAAGGTGTAGAGGCTCTAAGGTGAAGGACAGACCCTAATAATAGGGTAATCTCATATCATACCTCAGTCATCCATCCAATCTGCGGTCAGATTTCTTTCCACTAAAATCCACTTGCCACATCACCGGTTTGGTTCACTTCCTCTTTGGTTCAGTGGTTCACTAGTTCACCGAATCAGTGACAGTGGTTCAATAGTTCACTGAATCAGTGACAGTGGTATTGGAAATAAATCCATGGCAGAGGCCCGCAGCGGAAGCAAAGAATAGGTCCGAGGACCGTAGGCGGTGTGCGTTACATATCAAAATTTTTATCGAAACGATCTACATATGCGTGTATGAAACTAGCATGGCAACTACGCGAACCCCTAACGACGATCTAACGCAAAAGAACAATCTAGCATGTATGCATATTCTAATTATGTTAGATCTACTTGTTAGAGATCATACCTGCGTGCGGAATCTTTCACCGCGACAAATTTCTTCTTTGTCGATGGAGACGGGCTACGGATCTGCTCGATATAGCTTCGGTGCGACGGCCATAACTTTCTGCTCCGAACTCCGATTGGGCTGAAATTTGGACTGCAGGTAGCCAACTTCGAGACGCAACTTTTGCAATAAGTTTCACGTCGTTTGGACTTCTGTAGCTCCCGGAATCACAGAAACAACGCTGATTTTCGTTGCAGATTCTGGACAGCAAAAGGTTGCGGGAGACGCCTTCTAGTTCACCCGATCTCACACGATGCACGGCACCTCGTCGATGGATCTCTGAGTGCCTCCATACGATGAGCCTTCTCCTTCTACAAAACACCACGTGAGGAAGACGAGTCGCCATCCAATGGCGCAAGCGAGAGAGAGAGACGAGAGAGGAGATGCGAAGAGAGGAGAGGGGGTGGCTAGGGTTTCCCCCATGGCTTGGGCCGGCCCTAGGGCTTGCATGGCTCATTAATTTCGTCCCCCCCTTTCTCCCTATGCCTTATATAGGGTCGGCCTTATCCTTACGGATAAGCCTAGCGGATAGGATTGACTGATTCAAACCTTTCCTTATATATCTCTTCATTTATCCCTATCTTTTCCTTGTTTTCGAAAACGGTCAAAACCAGTCCGTTTTTTGCGCCTCATGACCGGCCCTTTCATCGGAGGTAACAACCTCCTGAAACTAACAGGGCCGGCCTTGACCAGTCTCTCAACACTTAGGGCCGGCCCCCTTAGTGCATAGTGACGCATGGTATGACCAAAACGCCCTTATGTCAATAGTTGGCCGTTCCTCGTGTACGAGACTTTACAAGGCACACATAAGTGAAGTGCACCAGTGATTTCACTATTCTCTGAGGTTCCCGTAGGGTGCCCCTAGTGAAGTCAACTAGTCAACTCGCAACATGTCCCGGTGCATCGCACCCATGTGGCAAAGTCCACTTATGACAAGGAATTGCTACATGCGTCTCTGCACTAACCTAGGGTTTCCCCTTAGTGCACACACGTAGCTACGCATCTACCGTGCACTAGTGCGAAGCACTTACGGAGTGTATGCTTAGATTTCTCGCTTCCTCTAACTACGTTCTGTGTTTCGAGGAGATGATATAAGAATCGTACATAATGTCGATAAGGTGGAACCTTCAGGGACCAGGGTTCATGGCTTCCAACTCAGACTCGATCGACACACTACCCGAGTGTACCATCGATCCTCTAAGTCCGAGTTAACCTGTGTAGCCACCCAGAGTGCGACACAGGCTGCACTCCAATTCTCCTGGACTTACTATGTTCTCCCTCATACCCCTGCTCTCCGCTTAGTATGGTAAACTCGCTGTCCCTCCAACTGGTGCCATGACGCAACTCGAGCGGTGGAGAATACCGTCAGACTCGAGTGCTCATATGACTTGGTTCCTTCCAGGTTGACCACATATATCGTATCTCTGATTACTCTTTCAAGCAACCGGATCCGTCACCAGTCCAACTGATGACCACCTGGCCAGGGTTTAATACGACATAGGTCAGACCAAGGAACGCACCTCCCGTTAGGGGTATGGATAGCCTGCAGGAGTGACATGCTGATGCAACGCCAGCCGGGTAACCCAGTACACCGTGGTTTTGGATCACTGTATCCGGATCCTCACACATTGGTGCGCCAAAGCACCACACAACTGGTTAGTCCACCAGACATGGTTCCTCAGGGTTTAGGACCGTTTTACCCTAAGCAGAAACACGGTTTAGTGCACCGATGTCTGCTCATCGATCTGTGCACCGTGTTGGTTCCGTTCGACCACAGACACTGTGCCTGGTAATGACTGTGGTGGAGACACCCACGCTCTGTCATCCCAACAGCTTATCCTGATAGGGCGACCAACCCTTATCAGAGTTGCGAATGTATTTAGGTTACATGGGACCAGTCCCTTGAGTCTCCCACTCAAGTGGATTACCATGTAGCCATGGCTCTCTGTTCTGTAATCAGAACACGTACTAAGGTACGTACCAATATGCATTCATATACTATCAACCATACATAGCTAAACTATAGGTTTTTACGAGCTGTAGATCTTACCAATTCTAACAATCTTCCACTAGGTCTAACGAGGAATAACGGTGTTGAGCTCTGTAGCTTCTACATGCTGCCCAAAAGCCTTTGCATGAATTCCCTAAAGTAATTGGCAACATTGTCTGTAGATTCCACCTTAGTACCGCTACTTGCATTTCCTCCTATAACTGTCTGATCAAGTGGAGTTTGTACTTGATGGGTTTCCCCTAATGGTGGTGCCTAGTCTCCTTGGACCTTGCTTACCGCTCTTTTGTTGGCTACAACAGATACCTGAGCCTCTGGTACGCATCCCAAGTTCTCTAAGAACTTCCTAAGCCTTACCACCTGATATACTACCTCGCACGCAACAACGTGCTAAGCCTCTATGGTAGAGTCTGTGATGCACTCTTGCTTCACACTCTACCAACTACCGCTTCTAATCCCAAGATAAAAATAATCCCTGAAATCGATTCTCTGGAACACACATCTGACCCCAAAGTCAGATCCTGTGTGTTCAATCGATATCAGGACCTGTGAAGTGCAAGCTAACTCACAATCCTTACTTAATGAGGATTTTTGAGTATACCCTTCACATCGGTCCAAAGATCTGGACCCGGGTTCAACTGAAACCGACCCATCATTACTGCTGCGCAATAGATATCTAGCCTCGTAAAACGAATCTGGCTAGAATCTTATCTTCATGCGTAGCCTGTGACAGCAAGAGAACCTTGCTCTGGTTATCTAGAGTTACCTTGATTCCCAGAGCATAACTCGCCTCACTAGGGTATTTCACATCGAATTGTGATGACTACAAACCTTTACCGTAAACAATATTCCTACGTCATTTTCAATCAGTAGAATATCGTTAACGTAAAGTACTAAATATACCCTTGTAGCTATTTCACCTTTCCTGTACCATCTTGGTTTATCCTCATTCTGATAAAATCCGTGTTAGCGGATTCCCTTGATCAAAATAGATATTCCAACCTGGATGCTTGCATCAGTCCATAAATGGACCGTTGCAACTTGCATTCCAAATCTTCCTAACCTACTGACACAAAGCTTGGGGCTACATCATCCATATGTCCTTTCTAAATTCCCGTTAGGGAATAACTATCTTGACATCCATCAACCAAATCTCCCAACTATAATGGGCTGTGATGGATTAAGAGGATCCGTTATAGACTTAGGCATAGCTACCAGTGAGATGGTTTTGACATAGTCAATCCCTTCTCCTTTGGTAACTAATCTAGCTTCTTAAGTCTTAACCGGGTGCTCTTCTTATACACCTCCTACACCCCGAAGGGTGATAGTGCTATAAGTGTCAAGACTGTTCCAAGGGACATTGATGCAAGCTTGCCTCCAAGGTCTTTTGTCAGTCAGAGCTGTCGGAAGCTCCCACTACTTCTTCGTAGCTCTAGGGATCATCCTCCTGAAACTCTGGATTAACTATCAAAGTTTCTCCATAGTATCTTTCAGGAGCTCTGATGGTCCCACAACAACGAAGTGGTGGTGGTACAAAAGTGAATTGTTTCTACAGTGTCTGGTATACTAGTTTCTTGTATCATCTACTCCCACTACGTTTACAGATGCGCACTCTCTACCAGTACCCAGTAGTTCACCCAGAACTACCTTACCGGTAAACTTATGGTCTATCATATAATTCTGGTCTAGGTAGATGGTATTCGTAGAAACGATTACCTTCCTAACCTCAAGATCATAGAACAGTCCTCCTTATACCTCCTAAGGGTAACCTATAAACAGATATACTTGGAACTATATCTCCATCGCATCCCTCTTGTCCTTTTGCACAAGTACAGGATAACCCTATATGTCAAGACTCTATAGTGTCAGCTTTCGCTTAGACCATAGCTCTTTATAGGTCTGAGGCACTGATCTAGATGAGAGATAGTTTCAGATATAAGCTACTGTTTTAAGGTACAACCCCACCAAAGGTGGGTAGTACACTTGGCAATATTCATCATACTACGGACAATGTCAAACAGAGTCCGATTCCTTCTCTCGGAGACTTCATTCTGACGTGTCATCCTTGGAGCATTTAACTAGGAGATAATCCCATGCTCCCTCAGGATCATATGGAACTCGTCCGATAGTGACCTACTCCTTAGATTAAATCGAAGAGTCTTCTATTGTCTGGACGCTCTTGGAACCATAGACGTCAAAATTAACTAACTCCCATACCTTTGTGGCCCTTTTAGTTATTCTGCCTTCCAGATTACACTCATAGGCTAGAAGGATCTCTGATGAATCTGTGAACATAAACTCAGCCTTCTTTTATCTCTGAATTTATCTAAAGCAGAATATCTAAGTCAGAGGGGTCACAAATGGGGTAGATCCTCCGAAGGATATAGATGAATTTTAATTAGACGCTACAGCTGTCATGAAATCTATTTCTGAATTAGGATTAAATATAAAGAGATTTTTCTGATCTATTCCTCTAACTATGAAGCTATCTATTCAGTTTAAGATACACACCTACGGTGCTGTCTAAAACTAAAAACGTCATTTACCAAAGAGGAAACAGAACTATATCTCTAAAAAACAAAATCCGTATTTCGGAAAAACTAAGACAATCATATCTAACAACTTCCGCAGCGGCTTATGGCATCAGTACCTATGTTAGGATTAATTCACTATAAAGTAGCCTTCTGCTTTCCTTGAATCTCTGTAGACCCGAAGTCTACATTCCAAGAAGCATAAGAACTGCTACTAGATAGCGACTCAACTCCTAACATCCTGAGGCCATACTCAAATCTTCAAATACCCCCTATAGTCGCCAAAACAGAAACACTTCTGTCCTTAGCGTTACCAAACTTAGGAGTCCATACTAGTTTCTGCACTAGAATAGTATTCGATCTCTTATAAGTTACTCCCTTAGGTTCTTCTATAGAAGACCTAGGTTAAGCACTAAAGGCTTTGCCTTTAATCTTGATCCCATCCTATGTCTCTTGGAAATCTCCTTAGAAGTTCTGCGTTTATCATCTCTAACTTGTTAAAGCTAAAGTCTCTGATAACGCCTTCGAAGGTTCCAGACAAGGATGCAAGACAGACGTCTTCCACCACCTCGTTATCTGGTACCATGTCTTTGGAATCTAGTTCGTTCTGGAACTCAAAGATGTGTTCCCGAACAAGCATACCCACTGACATCTCTGTACCGACAAGTATCTTGGTGGATAAGCGATGAGTCGACTGACTTTGCTTTCCAGACATCTAATGCAAGTAAAACTTAATTAGAGAAGACCCGGCATATCTCTGACTCGCTTCTAAAGAGTTGTCCGCAAGTCTGCTATAACATAGCACTTGCACATCTCCTTAGACTCTCGTCAGTCTTCATACGCCCTAGTTAGTGCCCTAGTGATATCTGGACCCATTAGTCTAATACAGGGATACTTAGATTACATGCCAATGTACGTTTTTACTACCCTATGCATAAGCTAAAGAAAGTGCTTCGGCTCTACGTAGTTAGAGACCCGATAACTGGTTCTCTTATGGGATAGCGGATAGGGGAACTATATGGTTGAATAAAAACGAATGCAAAATAACTTATTTTATGGATTTTGAAAATAAGCTAATTATATCCAAATGCCAACGCTACCCTCACAGCGAAGACACATCTATGGATTAATTAACCATGTATGTAAGATCTCGGAATCGACTATACCTGCCCTAGGGGGCATCATGCAGCGTCAATCCGCTTACACGGGCCTTTCCTTGACCCAGTCCAAATCTGCCAACTAAGGGCTTTGATGGACCATGGTTATCTTTTGGCCACTGCCACGTGATCCCCATTGTGCAAGCAACAGATGCCTCACGTCCACTTCGGATGCTTACCCACAAGCCTAAGCAATTACGGCACGGGAGTTCATGCGGCCCCCACTAGGGTGGGATAAAAAGCCCTTCTCTCCTGGCCCCGTAACTGCCATATCCTGAAGGAGACCGCTAAGTTATCTGGCATAGAAAAACATAACCCTCACCCTAGGGGGTGTCGAGCTACGCCCTTCCACCCAGACACAGAGCAGTTAGTTGTGGAGGCCAGAGGATCTCTAAAAGTCCTCTTACACATCCCTTATTATATTTGAGGGTTATTTAATGCAAGTATGAGTGTACACTAAGGTCACGACAACCTATACACTAGACCCTGGTCATACCGTGCTCCCACTAGCATTCAAGTCTTTCGCGAAGCATTAATCGATCTCAAAATATCATAGTCCCTGCCTCGAGTGGATTTCTCCACTCAAGGGTCACATTACATATTCCAAGAACATCGATGCTCCGCAAACTTGGCTATCACGCTAATGCCCTGGAGCCTAGCCTAAGGTCAGACTGACAGGAAAGGTCTTCCACTACCATGGCGCCTTACTTATAAATTTGATGAATGATGTCATAGTAGAATTCCAACTCATTCTAGGTTTCGATGCTTGCCAAATAGGCACACCCGACTAATCGGGTGTTGACCTAATGGGGGCATAACCAAATGTGAGGAATTCATGCTATCATCAAGGGTCAATTAAATAATAGGCGTCACTAGTGGAATCCTATCCTAATAAGGTCACTAGGACCCGAGGGGAAAGGGCATCCCTCTAACACACTGATAATTAAATTATCGCATCGGGGTTCTCTACATAAATATAAAGAACTACTGAAAGAAACAAGCACACAACTGAATCAAGTTCAGGGTCCGACCCCTGAACCTGACTGGCACAGCGTAGGCTCTCTATCTCCTTCGCAAGGTCCTCGATCCAGTGCAAGCCTCTGTATACGATCTCCTGACGCTTTCTGCCCTTTGCCGTCATCGTGTACGCTTTGCCGGATCGCCATCGTCCTCCAAGGTTCCGCTCATCTACCCGGTGGTGGATCTTCGCGGTAGGTCCTCCTCTTCAATCTGTAACTGAAAAAGATCTAGTACGATTCGAGCAAGTGCTCGCTCGTACACAATTTCCTAGAACAAAAAGGAAAACAAACCTAGCTAAAAGCCTGGGAATCAAGGGTGGTCAACTTCCACCACTTGCCCGACTAAGGCTCTAAAAACTATCCATACACAGAAGAAAAAACATCCAGACAATATTTGCTAACACGGGGTCCGACCCCCGGTAGCAAGCATTCACATATCCAGAATAATTTTAGAAGCGGCGCCCTGCAAGAACGATTCATAGAACACACAAAATATACTATGCATGATCTACTCGTAGAACCCCGATGGCGACACATACTATTCATGCGCGCACATGACGGTTTCATAAAAAAAACATGAAACACACACCACTAGCGTGCTCTGATACCAATTATTGGAAATAAATCCATGGCAGAGGCCCGCAGCGGAAGCAAAGAATAGGTCCGAGGACCGTAGGCAGTGTGCGTTACATATCAAAATTTTCATCGAAACGATCTACATATGCGTGTATGAAACTAGCATGGCAACTACGCGAACCCCTAACGACGATCTAACGCAAAAGAACAATCTAGCATGTATGCATATTCTAATTATGTTAGATCTACTTGTTAGAGATCATACCTGCGTGCGGAATCTTTTACCGCGACAAATTTCTTCTTTGTCGATGGAGATGGGCTACGGATCTGCTCGATATAGCTTCGGTGCGATAGCCATAACTTTCTGCTTCGAACTCCGATTGGGCTGAAATTTGGACTGCAGGTAGCCAACTTCGAGACGCAACGTTTGCAATAAGTTTCACATCGTTTGGACTTCTGTAGCTCCCGAAATCACAGAAACAACGCTGATTTTCGTTGCAGATTCTGGACAGCAAAAGGTTGCGGGAGACGCCTTCTAGTTCACCCGATCTCACACGATGCACGGCACCTCGTCGATGGATCTCTGAGTGCCTCCATACGATAAGCCTTCTCCTTCTACGAAACACCACGTGAGGAAGACGAGTCGCCATCCAATGGCGCAAGCGAGAGAGAGAGAGAGACGAGAGAGGAGATGCGAAGAGAGGAGAGGGGGTGGCTAGGGTTTCCCCCATGGCTTGGGCCGGCCCTAGGGCTTGCATGGCTCATTAATTTCGTCCCCCCCTTTCTCCCTATGCCTTATATAGGGTCGGCCTTATCCTTACGGATAAGCCTAGCGGATAGGATTGACTGATTCAAACCTTTCCTTATATATCTCTTCATTTATCTTTATCTTTTCCTTTTTTCGAAAACGGTCAAAACCAGCCCGTTTTCTGCGCCTCATGACCGGCCCTTTTATCGGAGGCAACAACCTCCTGAAACTAACAGGGCCGGCCTTGACCAGTCTCTCAACACTTAGGGCCGGCCCCCTTAGTGCATAGTGACGCATGGTATGACCAAAACGCCCTTATGTCAATAGTTGGCCGTTCCTCGTGTACGAGACTTTACAAGGCACACATAAGTGAAGTGCACCAGTGATTTCACTATTCTCTGAGGTTCCCATAGGGTGCCCCTAGTGAAGTCAACTAGTCAACTCGCAACATGTCCCGGTGCATCGCACCCATGTGGCAAAGTCCACTTATGACAAGGAATTACTACATGCGTCTCTGCACTAACCTAGGGTTTCCCCTTAGTGCACACACGTAGCTACGCATCTACCGTGCACTAGTGCGAAGCACTCACGGAGTGTATGCTTAGATTTCTCACTTCCTCTAACTACGTTCTTTGTTTCGAGGAGATGATATAAGAATCATACATAATATCGATAAGGTGGAACCTTCAGGGACCAGGGTTCATGGCTTCCAACTCAGACTCGATTGACACACTACCCGAGTGTACCATCGATCCTCTGAGTCCGAGTTAACCTGCGTAGCCACCGAGAGTGCGACACAGGCAGCACTCCAATTCTCCTGGACTTACTATGTTCTCCCTCATACCCCTACTCTCCGCTTAGTATGGTAAACTCGTTGTCCCTCCAACTGGTGCCATGACGCAACTCGAGCGGTGGAGAATACCGTCAGACTCGAGTGCTCATATGACTTGGTTCTTTCCAGGTTGACCACATACATCGTATCTCTGATTACTCTTTCGAGCAACCGGATCCGTCACCAGTCCAACTGATGACCACCTGGCCAGGGTTTAATACGACATAGGTCAGACCAAGGAACGCACCTCCCTTTAGGGGTGTGGATAGCCTGCAGGAGTGACATGCTGATGCAACGCCAGTCGGGTAACCCAGTACACCGTGGTTTTGGATCACTGTATCCGGATCCTCACACATTGGTGCGCCAAAGCACCACACAACTGGTTAGTCCACCAGACATGGTTCCTCAGGGTTTAGGACCGTTTTACCCTAAGCAGAAACACGGTTTAGTGCACCGATGTCTGCTCATCGATCTGTGCACCGTGTTGGTTCCGTTCGGCCACAGACACTGTGCCTGGTAATGACCGTGGTGGAGACACCCATGCTCTGTCATCCTAACAGCTTATCCTGATAGGGCGACCAACCCTTATCAGAGTTGCGAACGTATTTAGGTTACATGGGACCAGTCCCTTGAGTCTCCCACTCAAGTGGATTACCATGTAGCCATGGCTCTCTGTTCTGTAATCAGAACACGTACTGAGGTACGCACCAATATGCATTCATATACTATCAACCATACATAGCTAAACTATAGGTTTTTACGAGCTGTAGACCTTACCAATTCTAACAAGTGGTTCATTGGTTAATTGGTTCAGCAGTTCAGCTTTGGTTCAGTTTTGGTTCAATCTCAGTCTTGGTTCAGTTTTGGTTCAATTTCAGCTTTGGTTCAGATTCAGCCTTGGTTCAGCTGTGTTATTCCAGCCGATTTAGCTCTGTTATTTCAGCAGTTCAATAGTTCTGTAGTGTTATTCCAGCCGGTTCAGCTCTGTTATTTCAGCAATTCAGCCAACAGTTCAACAATTTAGCAATTCCTGTTCAACTACAGCGATAATAGTACGTACATTGAAGTGTGGTATAGTGAAGTATAGAGAAGTGATTTGTTATGTAGGGTGCAATGTAGTCCAATGCAGTAAAACTAAAAAATCAGTGAAGTAAAGTGCATACGTGTCAAATTTTTGTTGCATCTCTCAAGCATTCATGGCAATCGCAATGGGATCTTGTGCAAGTTCGTCTACGTACCGCTGCTCAGTGTCTTCTGAGTTCTTCTAGCACTACTTGGATTTTTTACTCTGGCGCTACTCATCACTTGACTTCTGATGCAACTGTCCTCACTAACTGTACTCGTGTTGCTCCTCAGCTGCAACTTCACACTGCCGATGGGTCTCCTTTGGACATCACTTGCTCTGGTTCTATCTCCACATCTTCTAACCCCAGTGGTTATCTCTCACTACCGAATGTGCTCCATGCTCCTCATGTATCGATCAATCTGATCTCGGTTAGTAAATTGGCTGATCTAGGTTTCACTGTTACCTTCTCAGCATCCTCATATGTGGTGAAAGATCCTCGCACTGGCCGTCAGGTTAGGACAGGACGAAGACATGGTGGCTTATATACTTTGGAGCATCTTCATGTGCCTTTGCCCTCCGCTGCTTCATGTGTTGCTGCTATTTCCACTGCCAACCTTTGGCATCGCCACCTTGGACTTCCCTCTACGATGCGCTTTCGAAGCATGTTCCAATCCGGACACTTGGGTAATCTCTCTTTCACTTCTCCTTCTCCCTGCACAAGTTGTCAATTTGCTAAGCATTCGGCCTTTCTTTTTCCTCTAGTGAGTCTATGTCTACCTCTTCTTTCGATCTTGTGCACTCTGACATTTGGGGACCATCACCGATTATGTCCATGTCTAGTTTCCATTACTACGTCAGTTTTATTGATGACTTCTCCCGATTCACCTGGGTGACCTTCTTACGTCGTAGGTCTGATGTGTGTCAGGTATATCATGATTTCACTAGTATAGTCCATATTTAGTTTGGAAAATGGATCAAGGTTTTTCGCTCAGATGGTGCTCGAGAGTATCTTTCTTCCGAGTTTCGTGATATTCTTTTCTCTCACGGTACTTTACCCCAGCAGTCGTGCCCTTATATGCCTGCTCAAAATGGGGTTGCTGAGAGGAAGCATCGTCATATTCTTGAGACCGCTCGATCTCTTTTGTTCTCTGCCTCAGTTCCTCGCTACTTCTGGGCTAAAGCTATTCTTACCTCTGCCCATCTAATTAACTAGACTCTTTCCCCTCTTCTTTCTGGTCAGTCCCTGTTTCAGTGACTCTACTCTATTATTCTCAATTATAGAGTTCTATGTACTTTCGGTTGACTAGCTTTGTTTTGCTTCCACCTGGGGAGCGTACAAAGCTTACTCCTTAGTCGGCCAAGTGTCTTTTTAGGGTACATTTCTGAGCACAAGGGCTGGTGTTGTTATAACCCTTCTGTTCGTCTTATCCGTATATCTCGACACGTGACCTTCTTCGAGGACACACCCTTCTACTCAGAAGCATCTTCTTCCTTGGACTTGTCTTTCCTCCAGACATCTAGTTCCTCTTTGGGCCTTCTTCCTACCCCTGTGCCTCCTGCTGCTACCACTGCTCCTATTCCAGTACCTGAGCCCACACACCCACCTGTTATTTACACCTACACTCGTTGCCAGCCCGCACTTGCTCCACCTGTACTACCAGCTTCACCAGTTCTATCTGATTCGCCTGCTACCACTTCTGTTGCAGACACTTTAGGTTTATCACCTTCGCTGCCATTCCCAGGTGCTAGTGACATTGGGTCTTCTTCTCCCCCTATGCGCTATCCTGAGCGTGAAAGGCATCCACCTAATCGCTATGGCTTTTCTCAGATTGCTTCTTACTCGACCTATTTTCAGTCCTTCCTTGTGACTATTCACTCTCTTCAGAAGCCATAGACTTATCGTGAGGCAGCTCAGATTCCGCACTGGCAGCAGGCTATGGCCGAGGACTTACAGGCTCTTAAGCAGACTGGTACTTGGGAGCTCATTCATCTTCCTCCAGTGAAGGATCCTGTCAGTTATCACTAGGTCTATCGAATCAAAAATCACTCTGATGGATCGATTGAGAGATACAAGGCCTGCCTCGTTGCTCGTGGTTTCACTCAAGAGCATGGCATTGACTACGATGAGACTTTCGTTCCTGTTGTGAAGATGACTTCTATTCAAACTTTTTTAGTAGTTGCTTCTGCTCGTCACTGGCCACTCTTCTAGATGGATGTGAAGAATGCGTTTCTTTATGGAGATCTCTCTGAGGAGGTCTACATCAGTCCCCCTCCTGGTCTTTTGACTCCTCCCCAGTATTTTTACCACTTTGTCGGCCTATTTATGGGCTCAAGCAATCTCCTCAGGTTTGGTTTGTGCACTTTAGATCCTCAGTGCTTGCAGCCGACTTTACAGAGAGTATGAATGACTATGCTATGTTCACTCACACCTCTAATCATGGTCATGCAATATTTCTTCTATATGTTGAAGACATGATCATTACTGGTGACGATACTGCTACTATCGATTTTTTAAAGAGGCACCTCAAGCAGCAGTTTGAGATGAAAGACCTTGGCCCGCTTCGCTACTTCCTTGGTCTTGAGGTTGCTTCATCTCCCCGGGAATACTTGGTCTCTCAGCATAAGTTTATTTTTGATATATTAAATCATGCTGCACTTCCTGATTCACGATTCGTGGATACACCGATAGAGCTTAATGTGAAGCTCCATCCCACTGATGGCGAGCCGCTTTTGGATCCCACGTGCTACCGCCAGCTTGTTGGTGCTCTTGTCTATCTGACAATCACTCGCTCGGACATTGCACATGTCGTTCGAGTTCTTAGTCAGTTTGTCAGCGCTCCTCGCTCCGCTCACTATACCGCACTACTAAGGATTCTTCGCTATCTTTGAGACACGGTGACTAGCTCCTTGCTATTTTCGTCATCTTCTTTATTGGAGCTTCGTGCCTTTTCCGATGCAGACTGGGCAGGCGATCCCACTGATCGACGATCCACCACTAGCTTCTGTATTTTTCTAGGACTCGCTCATCTCCTGGAAAAGCCAGGAGATTGTTTCGCTATCTAGTACCGAGGCCGAGTATCATGCTATGGTACGCACTTCGTGTGAGGTCGTTTGGTTGCATCGCCTACTTGAGGATATGGGTGTTCATCTGACCTCGTTGACTCTCCTCCACTGTGACAACTGGAGTGCTATTCAAATAGATAGCAATCAGGTATTTCACGAGCGCACAAAGCACATTGAGCTGGATTGTCATTATGTTTGACATCGCTATAAGGATGGCACGCTCTCACTTCCACATGTATCTTCGACAGAGTAGCTTGCAGACTTCTTTATGAAGACACACACTATTCAGCGTTTTTGATATCTCCTTGGCAAACTCTTGGTGTATGATCCACCTTGAGTTTGAGGGGGAGTGTTAGAGTATATAGATTCATTCTTAATCCTTGCATAGGCTCTTTTAGTCCCTTTTAGGTATGCTCACCCTTTGGTGATCCCATCCTTTGTATAGTGATTTATAAGGCATTTGCCCCATTGAGTAATGGAAGCCTTTACTCCCAAATCTTATATTTCTATTTTTCCTTTTTGGGTCTAACAGCCACCATTTGACTCATGTTTGTATTGTCTTTTGTGTTTTGTTTGTCTTATTTTTCAGTCTTTTCTTCTTCATTTGTAATTACTAGTTTTATTATCAGTTTACTGGTCGAGGTCTTGGCCAAATCCTCCCTCCTACCCTAGAGGGATTTCTTAAAAAAATAATATATCTCATGTACTATTTTCTCTACCTATGTTCTCTCTATAATAGTTTTTCTTTAGCATTTTCACTCTGTTCATGTACTATTCTCTCTATTTATCCTCTTTCTAGAATATTCTCTCCAGCATTTTCTCTTTTCTATGCTATTTTCTCTCTCTATAATATTATTTATGTAATTTCTCCCTACCTAGATCTCTCAATAATATCTCTCTACATAGTATTTTATCTTGCTACAATATTTCCTCTAACTATATGTTTTTCTCTCTACACTATTTTTTATATAATATATATGATATCTTCAGTATTTTCTCTCTATAGATTTATCTTTTTATACCATTTTCTCTCTATAAATCATGTATTTTCTCTCTATGATATACTCTCTCTACAATTTTACAATGTTATATATATTATATTCTATTCTCTCTCTATAATATTTTCTCTTTATCATTCTCTATTGACAATAAATTCTCCTTACAGCATGTACTTGATGTGGAACAGTGTGTCTTAACAGGGAATTCAGGATTCGTTGAGCAGGTACAGGGTTCACCAATTTGCCAAGAGCTTAAACAGGAAATTAATTTAAACAGATATTGTAACTAATGGGTTTAATAAAATCGTACAAGCACGCAAGCAGTTATTCCAATCCTAATTAATTGAACAACAGGTACTTGTTTATATCAGCAGGGTTCCACAAACAATATCAAGTCTAATAACAAACAGGGTTAATCAGAATCACACAGCTCACAGTTTATGGTGGACAGCAGTTTGCATAGATAAAATCTAGGAGAGTTGATTACCGGTGCTACCCTCGAATATTGACCAGGAAAAGAAAACTCACCTACTGAGGAGCAGGGCTGTCCTCAGCAACCTCTGGTGGCGGTGGGACTGGTGCAGAGATCTCTGGTGGTGGCGGGGCCAAGGCGAGGGCCTGTAGTGCCAAGATGTTCGGGTGCACGGGTGCGCCGGGATGCCACCGTTGATGGTCCTCAATAATTCCCAGCCGAGCTTCTGTGTCTTTGGCGACGAGGTAGGTGATGCGCTCCATGTACTCCTTCACGTTCTTGCCGGCACTGAACTGGAAGTCAAGGAATGGGGACCGGATATCGAGAAACCCGTCTTCGTCATCGATCAAACCGTTGTTGACGTCTGGATCGGCCATACCGATATACCGAGGAAGAGGCGGAGTGAAGGTTCGGTGCGTGCCGTTGGGATGAGGGGAGGGGAGGTAAAAAGGGAGGGATCGGGATAAGGGAAATGGGCAGAGGGTTGGTCGGGTGGGCTGTCAGCAACGGGAGCGAATGAGGGGTTGGTGGTCGGTTGGAGGAGGAAGAGGGGAAGGGAATGGGGGTGTGGGGTCGGGGTTAGGGTCGGGCTGCAGAGGGAGGGTAAGGGGCCGGGCGGGGTGGGGCTGGGATCGGGCCACCGGGAAGAGGGAGGAAAGGGGAGGAGGGGCGACTGCGGGCAGCGGAGGAGGGGAGGAGGGTTGGCTTGGGGGCGGGCTGGCGTCGGGTTGGGTTGGGGCGGGCTGCAGGGCACGGGAGAGAAGGGGGGGGTCGCACGTGCGGGGTGAGAGGGGGGGCGGGGACTCACAAGAGAGGAGAGGGAGAGGGGGGGTGTGGGGATCACGAACAGAGGGGGGGCTGGGATCGAGTATCACACGGGCAGGGCAAGGAGGGGTTGGCGGCTGCACGGGTTGGGGTAAAGTGGGGCTAGGGCATCACACTCCTAACTCCTACTTAGGGTTTCACACACCTAAGTTTTGGGATTGGGGTTTCACACGCCTCACCATGATTCTCTCAACACATGTAGAGGGAAACAAAATTGTTTATTCATTGCATGATGAAAGAAAAGACAATAGGCCTATAAATAGGCTTACAATGACAAACAAAACAGCTGATTAATTGAGGTGGGACTAAAAGTACTCTAATCAAAACCACAACCCACTAATAGTGCGGGCTTGACCCAACATAAAAATAAATAGCCAATATGGCTAGACTCAGAATCACATGCTGAGGTGTCGCCTCCTGCATTGGTACACCCATCAGGGCCGAGGCTCGATGTCCCCATCATTCTCCCCAGGTGGGAGAGAGCTCGACCCTATCGAGTGAGGATCTGCAAAGCTCTTGTACTGCTCCAAGGTGTTGGGGTCCAACTGCTGAAGATTGCTACGGTCAAGCCAGGTATCATCAGAGGTGGGTCTTCCCTTCCAATGGATCAGATATCGTCGGGTGCCACTATCCTTACTGGACACAATCTCATTATCCATAATTTTATTTATTTTATCTACTGTATAATTTTGTAGAATTTATGGAAGTGGAGGTAGGGAGGGGCTCTCAGAAATTGGGTCATGGGAATGCTCACCTATGAGAGGATTACTAGGGTTAAAATCAGGATCCTTGTAGGCCACTAGGTCCTCGATATTGAAGGTGAAACTGATACCGAAATCTTTAGGAAGATCTATAACATAGGCATTGTCATTTAATTTTTTTAAGATTTGGAAAGGGCCCGCACTGCGTGCATGCAGCTTTTTAACAATTCCTGAGGGAAACCGTTCCGAACGGATCCGGACCATTACATAATCACTAATATTAAATGTTTTAAACTTTTTCCTGAGGTCAGCTCGTAGCTTATAGTTAGCATTGCTCTGCTCAATCTTATCTTTGATTTCCCTGTGTAGTTCTTGGACATGTGATGCAAATGCAGATGCTGACTCAAAGACTCGATGATTGTCAGCCATAGGGATGAGATCTATAGGCTGCCTAGGCTTAACATACACGATTTCATGGGGACTCAAACCAGTGGTCCTATTAATAGATGTATTGTATGCAAATTCAGCGATGGGTAATTTCATATCTCAAGTTCCAACATGTTCACCTACAAGGGTGCGCAAAAGGTTACCCAGACTTCGATTAACTACCTTGGTTTGACCATCGGTTTGTGGGTGGAAAGCAGTAGAGAACTGGAGTTTAGGCCCAACTTGTGCCACAGAGTTTTCCAGAAGAAACTGGTGAACTTGACATCCCTGTCAGAAACAATAGATTTAGGCAGACCATGCAATCCGATGACACCATCAAAAAAAAATCTTAGCGGCTCTTGAAGCGTCGGATGTTTTGGAGCAAGGTAAGAAATGGGCTATTTTGGAGAAACGATCGATGACGACTAGAACCGAATCGTGCTTCCTCAGAGTCTTCGGGAGACCCAATACGAAATCCATGCTGATGTCTTGCCATGGACAATTTGGGACCGGTAACGGGGTGTATAGGCCAGTGTTTTGTTTCTATTGTTTGGCTAGCTGACAAGTATAACACCTATCAACGTGCCTAGCAATATCGCGCTTCAGACTTAGCCAATAGAACCGGTATTCCACAGCCTTGATGGTTTTCTCATTCCCAAAGTGTCCGGTAAGACATCAGCGTGCAACTCCCATACGAGAAACTCGCGTAAGGTTGTTCGTGGGATGCACAGCCGTCGCCCCCGGAACAGATATCCATCGTGCATGAGATAGCTATCAATTTCTGGAAGGGTCCCGTCTCTCAATAAAGCATAGGTTTCGCTAAAATCGGGAAATGACTCCTACTCGGTTTTTAGCTTCATGAACCCATCAACTGTCGTAGTTAATTTGGAGAGGACGAACACACGGCGGCTGAGCGCGTCAGCAGCTTTATTTTTAACTCTCGCTTTATGGTGCAAACTAAAGGTGTAATCCTGGAGGAATTCAACCCATCGACCATATCGCGCATTCAGTCTCTTCTGGGAGTAAATATATCGGAGGGTCTCATGGTCAGAAAAAATAACGAATTCTTAAGGCAACAGGTAATGTCGCCAATGGCGAAGCGACTGTATCACCGCATAAAACTCTTTATCATAGGTAAAATACCTCTGTCGAGTGTCATTTAGCTTCTCACTACAGTAGGCAACCGGGTGGCCTTCTTGGGAAAGGACTCCACCTATCCCGAGCCCAGATGCGTCACAAGCCACTTCAAAATCTTAGAAAAATCAAGGAGATGCATGACAGGGGCCTCAACCATCCTTTTCTTAATTTCAATGAATGCTCTAGTGGTGGCACTTGACCAAGTGAATTCACCCTTCTTCAAACAGTCAGTCACTGGGGCCATGATGGTGCTGAACCCTTTAATGAATCGACAGTAAAAGGTGGCGAGCCCATAAAAACTTCTGACATTGCGAATATTCTTGGGTTCGAGCTACTCTTCGATCGCTCTGACCTTTTCGGGGTCCGCAGAGACTCTCTCAGTAGAGACAACAAATCCTAAGAATTGGACTGGAGTTGTGAGAAACGTGCACTTCTTCGGATTCGCATACAACTCTTCTTTTCTCAGCACAGTACAGACTTGATGCAGGTGGTCTAAATATTGCGCCCGAGATTGACTATAAACAAGTATATCATCAAAGTACACCACAAGGAATTTACCCATAAATGGTCAGAGTACTTGCGCCATAACTCTCATAAAGGTACTTGGGGGTCAGCCTATAACTATCCACTCATATAGTCCATCCTTAGTCTTGAATGCAGTCTTCCACTCATCGCCAGGATGGATATAAATTTGGTGATAACCACTCTTTAGGTCAATCTTGGAGAAGATGGTAGCTCCAGACATCATATCCAGCATGTCGTCCATTCGCGGAATAGGGAAACGATACTTGACTGTTATTTTGTTGATGGCGTAACTGTCTATACACATACACCATGATCCATCTTTTTTAAGCGTCAGTAAGGCGGGGACTACACAAGGGCTCATACTCTCCTTGATGAAACCCTTTTGTAGGAGTTTGTCAACCTGCCACTTCAACTCCACGTGTTGAGTAGGGTTCAATCGATAATGTGGCAGGTTGGGAAGACTTTTCCCCTGGGACCAAATCAATGGTATGTTGTATGTCGCGCATCAGGGGCAGTTGGTCAAGGAGATATTCTGGAAAAATATCAGCAAACTCCCTAAGCACCGGGGTGACCTCGGACGGGATCGACTGGCTGGAGTCCTTAGGGGTCTCTCTTGCTACTAGGATGATGATAGGGGTCCCCTTTTCTACTTCATGACTCAGTTCTTTGGCACTAACGAAACTGACGTTCTTGATTTTCTTAGTGGGGGCAGTCTTTTGCTCCGCCTGAGCACTCTCTTGGGTAGGGAGGGGATGAACTTGACTTTCTTGCCCTCATGTTCAAATAGACACATGTTCGAGCACCCATAAATGAGAACATCGTTATTGAAAAGCCAAGATCTTCCTAAGATGACTTGGCCCACATCCATGGTCAGGACATCACACCAGATCTTGTTCTGGTAGATGTTGAAATTGATGGGCACTAGACATCTCTACTTGACCTCCATGGTAGTGGAGTTGATCCAGGACACTTGATAGAGACGAGGGTGGGGGACGGCCTTGAGGCCAGGCTTGGAGATTACAGCGGATGACACAGCATTGATGCAACTACCACTATCGATGATGACCTTACAGTTCTTATCCCCAATCTTGGTAAACGTGTGTAAAATAGCGGTGTGCCTCCAGTCATCTTAATCCTTGGGTTGGGATAGGGCACACCTAACAACTGACATGGTGGGAGACGACAACTGCCTAAGGCAACTCAGAATGGCATCGTCCTCATCGTCATCAAAGTCTCCATTTTCTGCCTCTGCTTGGTAGATGAATTATGTTTCTCCGGGATCTACCGCTTCAATGGGATTACTATCAACAATATTGACTCTGATAGGGCTGGGGCAATTGGTAGCTACGTGGCTGTACCCTTGACACTTGTAATATTTTGTGAGAGGGATGACTTTGGAGAAGTCTCGCTCGACACTCTTTCCTCAGGAATCTCTCTCCAAATTCTTATTGGGAATGCTGGGCTTTGGCTGGGATGAGTTAGGGTAGGTTCGATTGGAATTGCATGCTAGGGGAGGGTCTGGTGGGGTAGCTCCTAGAATCATGATGCTTGTAGGAGTGACTAGACCTAGAGGCGTCGAGGTCTTGTACTAGAGCATAGGCTCTTTCCAATTCCGTGACATCCCTAGCAAGGAGCTCATTCCTCGGGTCTTCTCTCAGACCAGACCGGAAATGGGAAAGGACTTGGACAGGTGTCTCGGTCCCAAGAACGTTGCAGCGAGTGAGGAATTCATTAAATTTGGCAACATAGTCTTTAGCTGATTTCCTACCTTGGCTAAATTGGTGCCATTGGTCTAACAGTCGTGCTTGGTACGATGGGGGCACATACTTATCCTTCAGCTTGTTCTTCATGGCGACCCAAGTATCGATAGGGTCCTGGGTTCGCGCAACTCTCAAAGCTTCCACATTGGTCCAGTATTGGCTCACGGGTCCGCTAAGCTTCATGGCTGCAAAGCGGACCTTCCCAACCTCAATTAACGGGTACCACACAAAATAATGATCCATAGACTGGAGCCAGTCCAAAAAAAACTAGGGATCATGCCTACCATCAAAAGATGGTACCTCTAACCTGATACTCCGAAGATACTGGTCATCGGGGTCCTGATTGTTTTGCCAGTTGGCCGGGGGCCCTTGAGGGGGATCAGGAAACTCAACATACGGATCGGTCCGTGCTTGTTCCATCTGGTCTAATCGGGCGTTGGTGTCGCGCTGATACGCGGTGAGGTTTTGGTTCATGGAGGTTATACCTTGGGTTAACTTAGCAAGTGCTCTAGTCAAAGCCTCGGAATCCATATTGCAATTGTCCGACACGCTAGACTCTTCTAATAGGTATGACCTACCCCTACGAGTTGGCATGCAATAACAAAAAAATGATACCAAATTTTTTTTTTTTATACCTTAATGCACAAGAGCTAAAATGAATGCAAGATGCGGGACCTGATACTGAATGTGACTATGACCATGCTCTGATACCAAAATAATATGAAACAGTGTGTGTTAACAGGGAATTCAGGATTCGTTGAATAGGTACAGGGTTCACCAATTTGCCAAGAGCTTAAAAAGGAAATTAATTTAAACAGATATTGTGACTAATGGGTTTAACAAAACCGTACAAGCACGTAAGCAGTTATTCCAATCCTAATTAATTGAACAACAGGTACTTGGTTATATCAGCAGGGTTCCACAGACAATATTAGGTCTAATAACGAACAGGGTTAATCAGAATCACACAGCTCACTGTTTATGGTGGACAATAGTTTGCATAGATAAAATCTAGGAGAGTTGATTACCGGTGCTACCCTCGAATATTGATTGGGAAAAGAAAACTCACCTACTGAGGAGCAGGGTTGTCCTCAGCAATCTCTGGTGGCGGTGGGACTGGTGCAGAGATCTCTAGTGGTGGCGGGGCCAAGGCGAGGGCCTGTAGTGCCAAGATGTTCGGGTGCACGGGTGCACCGAGATGCCACCATTGATGGTCCTCAGTGATTTCCAACCGAGCTTCTGCGTCCTTGGCGATGAGGTAGGTGATGCGCTCCACGTACTCCTTCACGTTCTCACCGGCACTGAACTGGAAGTCGAGGAATGGGGATCGGATATCGAGAAACCCATCTTTATCATCGATCAAACCATGGTCGACGTCTGGATCGGCCATGCCAACATGCCGAGGAAGAGGCGGAGTGGAGGTTGGGTGTGTGCCATTGGGATGAGGGGAGGGGAGGTAAAAACGGAGGGATCGGGATGAGGAAAAGGGGCAGAGGGTCGGTCGGGTGGGCTGTCAGCAACGGGAGGGGTTGGTGGTCGGTGGGAGGAGGAAGAGGGGATGGGAATGGGGGGGTGGGGCTGGGGTTAGGGTCGGGCTGCAGAGGGAGGGTAAGGGGTCGGGCGGGGTGGGGCTGGGATCGGGCCACCGGGAAGAGGGAAGGAAGGGGAGGAGGGGCGGCTGCAGGCGACGAGGGAGGGGAGTCGGGTTGGCTTGGGAGTGAGCTGGGGTCGGGTTGGGGCGGGGCGGGCTGCAGGGCACGGGAGACAGGGGGGGGGGGGGGGGTCGCGCGCGCGGGGTTAGAGGGGGGGTGGGGAATCGCAAGAGGGGAGAGGGAGAGGGGGGGTCTGGAGATCACGAATAGAGGGAGGGCTGGGATCGGGTATCACACGGGCAGGGCAAGGGGGGTTGGCGGCTGCACGGGGTGGGATAAAGTGGGGCTAGGGCTTCACACTCCTAACTCCTACGTAGGGTTTCACACACCTAAGTTTTGGGATTGGGGTTTCACACGCCTCACCCTTATTCTCTCAACACATGTAGAGGGAAACAAAATTGTTTATTCATTGCATGATGAAAGAAAAGACGATAGGCCTATAAATAGGATTTCAATGACAAACAAAATAGCCCACTAATCGAGGTGGGACTAAAAGTACTCTAATCAAAACCACAACCCACTAATAGTGCAGGCTTGACCCAACATAAAAATAAACAGCCAACATGGCTAGACTCAGAACCACATACTCAGGTGTCACTTCCTGCGCTGGTACACCCGCCAGGGCCGAAGCTCGATGTCCCCATCAGTACCTCTCTATAATATATATTATCTTTCAATAGTGTTCTTTTTATGTCATTTTCTTTATATAATATTCTCTCAATACAATGTATATACATATCATCTTTTTCTAACATTCTATCTACAATATTTTTTTATTTTATAATACTTTCTCTGTATGATATTCTCTACATTATATTCTCTCTAGAAAACTCTCTCTACAATGCATTATTTATATAGCATTCTTACTATCTAATATTTACACAATTTCCAATATTTTCTCTCTACAGCAAATACTCCATTCACAATATTCTCTCTTAATTGACATTTTGGCACATTGTTGCAAGAATCATGCAAAAAAATTATGCCTTTGGATTTCTGTGATTTTTAAGTTTTGATTTGGAAAAACAATTTTCTAGCTTAATCTCAAATGCACCCACAACCTTTTGTCAAAACTAGTTTGGTAAGTAAACTAGTTTGCCAAATGCACCCAAATTGTTTATATAAAATTGAAGAAGTCCAACAATACTACAGCTCGATTCTTTACTATAGTGCGTTCTATACATGCTACATTCATTAGAGAAGTTATTCAATCCGGTTGCAAGTGTTTGAAGACATTTCCTCGTTGTTTGTTTTGTGATTTGCATCTTCTCGATGAGAATGAACACCATCGGAGGAGTATGAGATATTCACCTTTGCCTATGGGGAGTTAAGGTTCGGCATTGTTACGTCGATCCTATACTTGGAGTAGATTGCACGAGGAAATGTTTATGGACTCGAGCATTGGCTCAAAGAAGGTTGTTGGGAGAAGAATCGACATCGTGGTTGTTGATTGTCAGTGCCAAGTTCAAGAGGATTGGGCTATGGAGGTAACGCTCTTCCCTTTGCTTCTAATCCATTGCTCTTAGTGCATTGCTTGGCATCCGAGCTTTTTCGGGGTGACTTTTTCTGTTAAGTTTCTATCTAAAATTATAGCATCTTTACCTACTGCTTTAGCTTATATACTTTTAACCTATAATTAACACACGACCTTTGCATCACACATAGCTTTGTGATTATTGTACTTTGAGAAATCATTATTGTATCCCCTGTTAAAACTTAAATCTCAATCTTTCCACACAGTAAAATTTTATTTTATCATTGAGTTTATCTCCTATCACGCAACTCTTAAATACTTATTAGACGACTCCCTTATTTTCTCGAACAATCAAATCCATGAAACAAATCGCCCAGATCCAAAACCTGAGTGCTCTGATACCAATTTATTTTCCACGAAAGCCCAACAAACCAATGCAAACAATATGGATAGATGCAAACACAATATCGAAAAGATTCTGATGGAGATTTTCAAAAACAATTTGATATTTAACTATTTTAGTTGGGATTCTTTCAACAAATTAAGTTGTTGAGACTTCTTGGTTAGTGAGTTACTAACAAAGGAGATCAGGTTCAAACCGGTTGATATGCTAATTTTGGACAAATAATAAAACTAGTGCCTACGTGGCAAGGTGCAACGCACAGAGCGCAAGGTGCTATGCGATGTGCGATTGAGCGATGTGGTGCATATGCGATTTGGCATTTAGAAAGACACTTTGCACTTAGATCCAAAGGCTGTCAATTGGGTGGTTAATTCCAAAGGGTGTCAGGAGTGTTGGTTGGGTCCAAAGGGTACCACAAGTACCTATTCGAGTTGGCCGGTGTGAACCGTCCGCCCGAGCGAATGCGATGATTCGAACGGGCAAGGCACCCGCTCGAGCGGTTGCAACTGTCCGCCCAGGTGGATTGGCACCCGATGGCATGCGAACTATTACATCTATTAGTTACCAAGGGGTGCCTCGAGCTCTATGTAACCACTTATATTTTCTTCTTTTATTCTTTATTCTCTACTAGAGAAACTCGTGTCTCAGATTCTTGATAGTGAGTTATTACCATTTTAGGTGCAGTGTCACAAAGGCTGATGTATCATGTGAATGATTCATAAGAGACCCAATAGCAACAAGTAGACAGGAATAGCGCTTTAAGGGGAAAGCGAATTTATGCACTTTAGTCTTTGATTCATATTGTTTTCTCTGTCTTCATGATCCTGGTCCACAAGTTGTCCAACAATCTTAAAGCGTTATCTCTAATTGAAATCGAGACTACTGTTGCCACCATCAAAGTTATGAACCAAGACCTCATTTGTCTCGACTGATTCGATGGGATGAACTTCACTCATTAGCAAGATAAGTTGATGTTTCTTCTTACGATGTTGAAGGTCTTCTACATCATCGATCCTGACCTTCTTGCAATTCTGAAATATAAAGGAGAACCCGAAGAGCGTGCTGCCAAAAGAAAGAAGCAACAAGAAGATGAACTTATATACCGAGGGCATATCCTCAATTCTCTCACTGATTGTCTATACGATCTCTATATCGAGAATCCGTCTGCAAAGAAGATATGGAAGGCACTGGAGTTCAAATACAAAGAGGAAGAAGAAGGCACGAAGAAATATTCATCTCTCGCTACTTTGACTTCCATATAGAAGATAGTAAGCCTATTCTTTCTCAAATACATGAATTACAAATTTTTGTTAACAAAATAAAAGTAGTAAATATTGAGATATCTGAGTCATTCCAAGTAGGAGCAATTATTGCTAAATTACCACCTAGTTGGAAAGAAACAAGAAGAGAATACTGCATAAAACAGAGGATTTTACTTTAAAGAAAATTCAGAAGCATCTTTGCATAGAAAAAGAATCTCAATCTAGAGATCATAAAGAAGATTACTCCAAGGCTAACGCAGTAACAAAACAATATCATCCCAAAAACAAATATAAGAACAATTCTTGGGTCCTAAGAAGGATCATGGAAAGTTCAAGAAGATCCAGAAAAAATTCAAAAGAGAAAAGCCTGAAGGTATTTGTTTTATATGCAGTAAAAAGGGGCATTATGCCTGCGTCTGCTGGAATTGTGCCAATGCATAAGAAGGACGAGATCAATACAATTGAAGAGGAAACGATCATTGCCGTGGTGAGCGAGATCAACGCAGTACAAGACTAGTGGTATGACACTTACGCGACGGTCCACGTCTGCTTTTATAGAACTGAATTCAAGTCCTATGAAGTGATAGATGGACATGAGATACAAATGGGCAATAAAGAGCGTTCTATGATAATTAAAAAAGGAACAGTACATCTGTTATTCACTTTTGGTAAAAAAGTGACCCTCAATAATGTTCTTCACATTTCTGATATGACGAGGAATCTGGCGAGTGGAGATCTCCTGTGTAAGTTTAGAATCAAAACTATGTATGAGGCAGAAAAATGAATCCTGACCAAGAATGATATTTTTGTTGGAAATGGATTTTCTTGTGATAGAATGATCAAGTTTTGTACTAAGATTGATATCAATAAAATCTCATATTCTGCTTATATTTTATGTTGTTTATCTTTGTGGCATAATAGGCTTACACATATTGGTATTAGTATCATTAACAATATGATTAAATATGATTTAATTTATTATGATATTTTTAATTTTGATAAATATAAAGTGTGTATAAAGTCTAAAATGGTTAAGAAACTATTCCATAGAGTTGAGAGAACATCAAACTTGTTAGACTTAATACACGCTGATATATGTGAACTTAATAATGTTATTACTAGAGATAAAAAGTGCTACTTCATTACTTTTATCAATGATTACTCGAGATTCACTTATGTCTATCTGGTGAGACATAAAGATAAAACTTTTAATATACTTATATTATTTAAAATAGAAGTAGAAAATTAACTTAATCGCAAGATTAAGATAGTGCCAAATGATAGAGGAGGAGAATATTTCTCCAATGATTTCTCTACTTTCTGTGAAGAGTATGGTATTATTCATCAATGTATTGTACCGTATATACCACAGTAAAATAGTTTAGCCGAAAAGAAAAATCGAACACTTGTGGAAATGGTTAATGCTATGTTAATTGCCTCCAAACTACCTTTAGGTCTATAAGGTGAAGCTCTTTTGACTACATACCATATCCTTAACAGGATACCTTCTAAGAATACTAAGGTTTCTCTATATGAGGTATGGAAAGAAAGAAAACATAATCTATGTTATGTTAGAGTGTGGGTTGTGGGGCTGTTTAGCGTATTGTAGGGTTCCATAACCTAAAAGGATCAAACTAGGTCCTAGAGTTTGTGGGTGCAAATTTTGGCAAGAAATCTGCAAGCAGCTGGACCCACCGGCCCTGCCTGGTGGGCCCCCGGAGACAACAGCGGGACCCACCGGCCCTGCCTGGTGGGCCCCCGTGTACCACAGCGGGACCCACCGACCCTGCCTGGTGGGCCCCCGAGTACCACAGCGGGACCCACTGGCCCTGCCTGGTGGGCCCCCGAGTACCACAGCGGGACCCACCGGCCCTGCCTGGTGGGCCCCCGAGTACCACAGCGGGACCCACCGGCCCTGCCTGGTGGGCCCCCGAGTACCACAGCGGGACCCACCGGCCATGCCTGGTGGGCCCCCGAGTACCACAGCGGGACCCACCGACCCTGCCTGGTGGGCCCCCGAGTACCACAGCGGGACCCACCGGCCTTGCCTGGTGGGCCCCCGAGTACCACAGCGGGACCCACCGGCCATGCCTGGTGGGCCCCCGAGTACCACAGCGGGACCCACCGGCCCTGCCTGGTGGGCCCCCGAGTACCACAGCGGGACCCACCGGCCATGCCTGGTGGGCCCCCGAGTACCACAGCGGGACCCACCGGCCCTGCCCAGTGGGCCCCCGGAGACTACAGCGGGACCCACCGGCCCTGCCTGGTGGGCCCCCGAGTACCACAGCGGGACCCACCGGCCCTGCCCAGTGGGCCCCCGGAGACTACAGCGGGACCCACCGGCCCTGCCTGGTGGGCCCCCGAAGACTACAGCGGGACCCACCGGCCCTGCCTGGTGGGCCCCCGGAGACCGCAACGGGACCCACCGGCCCTGCCCGGTGGGCCCCCGGAGATCGCAACGGGACCCACCGGCCCTGCCTGGTGGGCCCCTGAAGGCTTTCAAGGGACCCACCGGCCCTGCCTGGAGGATCCCCAGATACGGCAGCAGAAACCGCCATTTGCCCCGGAATTCCTCCCCGGGAATCCTATAAATAGCAGAGTCTTCGAATGTAAAAGGATCGAATCTGAGATCGATTTCTCAGTTCTAAAACCAAAGCTCTGAGATTTCTGACTTCCCATCTTCCACCTCTCTTTGATCTTCTTCTCTCTCTTTCGAAGAGATCAGAGTGATTTCAGTGATACTCGGCCTGTCGAGATCAGTTCAACATAAGTGTTAGTGAATTCGGGTTGCTCCCTATAGCACGGAGACGTAGGCTTCGGCTGAACTCCGAGATCACATCTCGTGTCAACAATCTCTCTGATTGCATCACTGTTTACATATCAAAGGCTTCAACTTCAATCAACAGATCGACCAACGATCTTCGACGTCGACTTCAACTTCGATTGACTGGTGCTGCGAGAGTCTTCGGGTCGGCACGAAGATTTTCCCCCACAGTTTGGCGCCGTCTGTGGGATTCATTCAAAAAGCTCAATGTGCTTGACGACAACATCGAATCGGTTGAGCAGACAACTGATCTTCAAAGTCAAACTTCCCAGCTCCCTCGGTTGAGCAGACAATCGAATGGACACGAGCGATCTGGTTGCTTCCTCCGCTTTCACTGAATGGCGAAGACTCTATCAGGATCATCCAGAGGGAAGTTACTCAGAATGACATCCGTCGAGACTCGCTCAATGAGTTGGCAGCTGAACTTCAATCCAATAACCCGCTCTTTCTAGACAATCCATCATCGATATCTCCCATCGATATCATAAGCCTTTCAAGTCTGACTCTCCTCCAATCCCTACATTGGGGGTGAGGTTCGAAACGAAAAGGCTCACTTGAAGACTACAATGAGGTGATAGGCAAAAGTCCGAGGCGCACTCGCTGCCTCGGCATTTGGTGAAGCCCAAGGAAACAGCCTTGGCACTCGAAAGCAAAGTCCGAGGCGCACTCGCTGCCTCAACATTTGGCGAAGCCCAATGAGACAGCTTTGTCACTCGAATGCAAACTAACTCCCAACTGGGAAGGAACCTACACCGTCGAATATATCGCAAGCAAAGGATCTTATCGACTGATTTTGCCAAAAAGAGAGAGATTTCCGTCTCTGATGTAATTTCTATGCTGAATAAAGATTGCTCTCAAACATCTACTTGTCTGTTCAAATTCTGAGTTATGAGACAGCGCAACATTCAGTTTCACCTTCAAGCAAATTCAAGTTGAGCCAGCTCAACCTTCAAGCTACCAGGTCGTTTAACAAGTTTAGGGCCTCGTGTTGCGACACGACCCTTTACGTACAAATGTTAAACGGTTTCGGGTTGTGAAACAGCACAACTCTCAATTTCAAGCTACCAGGTCGTTTAACAAGTTTAGGGCCTCGTGTTGCGACACGACCCTTTACGTACAAATGTTAAACGGTTTCGGGTTGTGAAACAACACAACTCTCAATTTCAAGCTACCAGGTCGTTTAACAAGTTTAGGGCCTCGTGTTGTGACACGACCCTTTACGTACAAATGTTAAACGGTTTCGGGTTGTGAAACAGCACAACTCTCAGTTTCAAGCTACCAGGTCGTTTAACAAGTTTAGGGCCTCGTGTTGCGATACGACCCTTTACGTCCAAATGTTAAACGATTTCGGGTTGTGAAACAGCACAACTCTCAATTTCAAGCTACCAGCAAAGTCCAAAGACAAGCCTCAGCACTCGAATGAAAAGTTCAAGATGCTCTACACCATCTTGACACCTAACGAACTCAGATAGAGAGCTCCGGTGCTCGCAGACAAAGTCTGAAGCGACCATCGCCTCAGCACTCAGCAAGTCCAAAATCCGAGACCTGCTCTCGGCACCCTAGCAAAGCCTAAAGCTCTTTGCCCCAACACATCTCGACATGAAGATCAAGGTCCAACGCGTTCTGCAGCATTCAGCCAACGTCGCTCCAAAGGCAGGACATTCCTCAAACTTACCAAGTCACTACAGAAGACTGCTACCACTCGACACTCATATAAGAGAGCATCACGCGCTCTCATGCTCGAGGAAGACGCGTTCTGGAAGTCCACCATCGATGAGGGGGTGAATCTACAATCTTTCATAACCAGCATCAACGACGAGACGACTGTCTCCCTGGAGTCGTGTGATCTTCTGACCAACCCTCAAAAATCTTCCGACATTGCAGATCGTCCTAAGATTCAGAAGCCGATTGACACAGACGAAGACTCATCAACCATTCAAAGATAAAGTCTGAGGCATGAACCACAGTATTCGAACAAAGTCCAAATTTAGTCCTAGTACGTGGCAGCAAAGTCCGAGACCTGAGTCTCGGCATTCAATCTCGGCTTCGCTCATGGCCTCAACACTATTCAGTAGCAAGGCATTCGAATTCTATTCAGAACACACATTCAATTGCTTTCTAAAGACACTCTCCACCCTGGTTAGTCCACCAGTGGAGGACAACTAGGTGCGCACGTCATTCGTACATGATTGTGCATTCGAAGACTTGTGAGTACAAGCTGATCTTGCAAAAGATCGAGTTACCTCGGTTCATAGCATCGACATTCGATCGATCCAAACTTCCTTACGACGAGGATTCGCCCTGCCCAACTGACTCACCTGACCTCCCGTGGCATGGCTTTCAATGCTACGGATTATCGGCCGACCTTCGTCGTCCGATCTTCCAACAGTAGTCGATCCCCTGGATCGTTACCAATTAGCGGCAATCGCTCGATTAACCCTTAGCTTGGTGTAGCCCATGTTCGTCCATACATCCGACATAGCATGGAGGCCCACGAGCTCCAAAATGCATCTTCCAAGAACAACAATGCAGCTGCTGCCCACTACCCACCTTTCAAAACAACATCAACGGTCATAATTCGATCTCATTAATTTGGCATGCAGCACCTACCAACTTTGAGTGGTCCACCTAGAACTCATCTTGTGGCCCCCAAAGCATGATCCAAGCAATGAGAGCCCACCAGCACTCCCCATGCCATGAGAGCCCACCAGCACTCCCCATGCCATGAGAGCCCACCAGCACTCCCCATGCCATCACATGGGGGTGGCAAAGCCAAGCACGAAGCGCACCCAACTCATAGACCAGCACCAAGTATCCAGACCACCATGTTGCCCCCACGTGGGTGACAAGCTCTCGTCCACAAAGCACAGCCGGCCCGTGACTGCACAGTGGCGCAATGGGGAAGCCAGCCCGTGACTGCACAGTGATAAATTTTGAAGCATCCATCAAACGGTCCAGATTTGTTTGACCGAGCCGGAGGGGTGCGATCATGCCAGCACTAAAGCACCATATCCCACTCAAAGGGTTCAGCCTCCCCTGTTCTTCCAAGATCTGGAGCAGCAGCCCGCAATCTCCTCTCGCTGCACCGATGACAGCTCGAAGAGGGGATCAGCCTCCTTCCCCATCTTCGATCGAGCAACAGCAACGTGGGAAGCAGATCAATCTCCACCTCTTCACCCTCAGATCCAATCTAGCAGCTCCTCCCCTCTCGGCAGCCGGACTCAAGACCTCTGATCGGTTGCCCGCGACCGATCGGTCGCTGGCAACCGGTCAAGATTCGAGGGATCGGTTAAATAGAGGGGTGTTTTGCCTGATTTAGTGTAATATTTGCCGATCGGCAACCATCTCCTTCGACCCCGACTCCGATCGCCACCCTCGACTCCGACCGGCAGCAGCCCTTCGTCTTCGACTGATCGGCCAAAAATCCACCGATCATAGCCTCCGATCGATCGAAATTGCCCGATCGGTCGAATTTGACCGATCGATCAAAATCGCCCGATCGGAGAAACTCGGTCCCCTTCTTCCCCTTCGTTTTCTATCTGATCGGCGAAAAATACTACTGGATCTGGCGCCAAACGGGGGTATTTTGCGGATCAACCCTTCTTTGACCGGCTGTTTTTTGTCCGATCGGTGAAATTCACCCGATCGGCAAAATGCACCCGATCGGCGATTTACACCCGATCAGTGACCTGCTCATGATCGGAGATTTGCACCTGATCGGAGATTTGCACCCGATCGACGATTTGCACCCGATCGGAGATTTGCACCTGATCGGCGATTTGCACCCGATCGGCGATTTGCAGCTGATCAATAACCTCCTCCCGATCAATCAATCTTCTCTCTTGATCTGTTTTTGTCCGATCGGTGATTTTCACCCGATCGGTGAAATTTACCCGATCAGTGCCTCCGATCAGTCGAATTCGATCGATCGATCAAATTCGCCCGATCGGCAAAACCTCGATCCTCTAATTACCCTTCGTCGTCCACCTGATCGGCCAAAATCCTACTGGATCTGGCGCCAAACGTGGATTTTTGACCGATCAACCATTTCTTGACCGGCTGTTTTTTGTCCGATCGGTGAAATTCACCCGATCGGCGAAATTCTCCCAACCTCCACCTGATCGGCCAAAATCCTACTGGATCTGGCGCCAAACGTGGATATTTGACCGATCAACCATTTCTTGACCGGCTGTTTTTTGTCCGATCGGTGAAATTCACCCGATCAGCGAAATTCTCCCAACCTCCACCTGATCGGCCAAAATCCTACTGGATCTGGCGCCAAACGTGGATATTTGACCGATCAACCATTTTTTGACCGGCTGTTTTTTGTCCGATCGATCACTTTTGCCCGATCAAATTTGACCGATCACTTTTGACCGATCAAATTTGACCGATCACTTTTGACCGATCAAAATTGACCGATCACTTTTGACCGATCACTCTTGACCGATCAAATTTGACCGATCAAATTTGACCGATCACTTCGACCGATCACTTTGATCGATCGGTCAGACTTGACCGATCAGTCGAATTCGACTGATCGGTCGATTTTTTACTAGATCTGTCAAAAAACCATGTCTTTTGACCGATCACCCGATCCTTGACCGGTTGAAATTTGACCGATCACTTTTTTGACCGATCACTTTTGACCGATCACTTTGACCGATCAAATTTGACCGATCACTTCAATCGATCACTTTGACCGATCGATCAGACTTGACCGATCAGTCAAAATTCAACCGATCACTTTGACCGATCAAATTTGACCGATCACTTCAATCGATCACTTTGACCGATCGATCAGACTTGACCGATCAGTCAAATTCAACCTATCAGTCTATTTTCAAATGCTAACACTCGACAAAGCTTCTCTGCGTGTGTGACAGGGGGTCGTTAGCTTTGCACCACGAATCCAAGCCAGCCAGAGATCTCTAGCTAACTTGGAGGGGGTAACTGTGGGTGCAAATTTTGGCAAGAAATCTGCAAGCAGCTGGACCCACCGGCCCTGCCTGGTGGGCCCCCGGAGACAACAGCGGGACCCACCGGCCCTGCCTGGTGGGCCCCCGTGTACCACAGCGGGACCCACCGACCCTGCCTGGTGGGCCCCCGAGTACCACAGCGGGACCCACCGGCCCTGCCTGGTGGGCCCCCGAGTACCACAGCGGGACCCACCGGCCCTGCCTGGTGGGCCCCCGAGTACCACAGCGGGACCCACCGGCCCTGCCTGGTGGGCCCCCGAGTACCACAGCGGGACCCACCGGCCATGCCTGGTGGGCCCCCGAGTACCACAGCGGGACCCACCGACCCTGCCTGGTGAGCCCCCGAGTACCACACCGGGACCCACCGGCCCTGCCTGGTGGGCCCCCGAGTACCACAGCGGGACCCACCGGCCATGCCTGGTGGGCCCCCGAGTACCACAGCGGGACCCACCGGCCCTGCCTGGTGGGCCCCCGAGTACCACAGCGGGACCCACCGGCCATGCCTGGTGGGCCCCCGAGTACCACAGCGGGACCCACCGGCCCTGCCCAGTGGGCCCCCGGAGACTACAGCGGGACCCACCGGCCCTACCTGGTGGGCCCCCGAGTACCACATAGGGACCCACCGGCCCTGCCCAGTGGGCCCCCGGAGACTACAGCGGGACCCACCGGCCCTGCCTGGTGGGCCCCCGAAGACTACAGCGGGACCCACCGGCCCTGCCTGGTGGGCCCCCGGAGACCGCAACGGGACCCACCGGCCCTGCCCGGTGGGCCCTCGGAGACCGCAACGGGACCCACCGGCCCTGCCTGGTGGGCCCCTGAAGGCTTTCAAGGGACCCACCGGCCCTGCCCGGTGGGCCCTCGGAGACCGCAACGGGACCCACCGGCCCTGCCTGGTGGGCCCCTGAAGGCTTTCAAGGGACCCACCGGTCCTACCTGGAGGATCCCCAGATACGGCAGCAGAAACCGCCATTTGCCCCGGAATTCCTCCCCGGAAATCCTATAAATAGCAGAGTCTTCGAATGTAAAAGGATCGAATCTGAGATCGATTTCTCAGTTCTAAAACCAGAGCTCTGAGATTTCTGACTTCCCATCTTCCACCTCTCTTTGATCTTCTTCTCTCTCTTTCGAAGAGATCAGAGTGATTTCAGTGATACTCGGCCTGTCGAGATCACTTCAACATAAGTGTTAGTGAATTCGGGTTGCTCCCTATAGCACGGAGACGTAGGCTTCGGCTGAACTCCGAGATCACATCTCGTGTCAACAATCTCTCTGATTGCATCACTGTTTACATATCAAAGGCTTCAACTTCAATCAACAGATCGACCAACGATCTTCGACGTCGACTTCAACTTCGATTGACTGGTGCTGCGAGAGTCTTCGGGTCGGCACGAAGATTTTCCCCCACAGAGTTATTAGATATACATTCATTAGGTATATATAAAATATCAAGGTCTATAGAGTATTAGAACTAGAGTCTAATACCATTATGGAATCCAAAGATATAGGGTTCTTTGAGAACCCACTAGCATCTGAGTTTAAAGAATCTGATATTCAGACTTCTGAGATGATTTGGTGATTAAATCATCTCATGTAAATCCACTTGTAATATCTGATTATACTGATAAGTCTCATAGAAGCCAAATGGCAAGAAAAGAGAAATCTTTAGGCTCTGATCAGATAGATTCCTAATGAATCTCTTTTTATCTTGTAGATGGAGACATGAATCAAATAATTAAGAAAGTTTCTTTTGTCTTTCTGATAGAGTATGACCCTTATAATTTTAGTGAAGCTATGTCATCTAGAGATGTTGCCTTCTGGAAGGAAGCAGTAAATGATGAAATGGACTCACTTATGAGTAACCACACTGGAGAACTAGTAGATATGCCCCCTGGGTCTAAACATAAAGGGTGCAAATGAGTGTTTAAAAGAAAATATCATACAGATGATACTCTTCAAACCTTTAAGGCCAGGTTGGTAGTGAAGGGATTTCGTTAAAAAGAAGGAATTAATTATGTTGACACTTATGCTCATGTAGCTAGGATGACTTCTATTCGAGTCTTATTTGTCCTAGTATCGATTTATCATGTTTATGTCCATCAAATGGATATAAAGATAGTCTTTCTTAACGGCGACCTCAAGGAGGAGGTATATATCCGAAGGGTTTGTTTTGACTGGCCAACAAAATAAGGTATGTATACTTGTTAAGTCTCTCTACGGCTGAAACAAACACCAAAGCAGTGGCATATTAAATTTGATAATACAGTATTTTCTTATGTTTTAGCCATAATAACTCGGATAAATATCTATATTCTAAAGCTAATCAAGACCATATAGTGATCAGTTGTCTATATGTTGATGATATATTGATTATCAGCAATAGCTTAGATGCTATTATAGAAACGAAGAGGTTTTTATGTTCTACTTTTAAAATGAAAGATCTTGGACTTGTGGATACTATCCTAGATATCAAAATTAAAAGAGATAATGAGTGTTATGTTTTGAGCTAATCTCATTACATACAAAAAGTGCTAAATAAATTTAATTACTTAATTGTTAAAAAAGCAAACACCCCATTTGATCAAAGTATCAAACTTGATTCTAATAGTGGAAGAGCAATCGCTCAACTTGAGTATGCAAGTACTATAGGAAGTCTCATATATGCTACGCAATGTACAACACCTGATATAGCATATGTAGTGAATAAATTTAATAGATTCACTAGCAACCCAAGCACAAAGCATTGGAAGGCTATTTGTAGAGTTCTAAGTTACTTTAAAAGGAACAAAGGACTAAGTCTTTATTATTCAAACTTTTCAACCGTATTGGAAGGATATACTGACACAAGTTGGATATCGAGTGCATGGGATAACAAGTCCACCACTGGATAGATATTTACCCTAGAAGCTGTAGTTGTATCTTAAAAATAAAAAAAACAGTCTTACATATCGCCCTCTACTATGGAATCTGAATTTATTATTTTGGCAGCTACCGACAAAAAAACTGAGTGGCTTAGGAATCTTCTAATAAAATTCTTTTTGTACCTAAGCTTTTATTAGTTGTATCTATGTATTGTGATAGTTAAGCTACTTTAGCAAGAACTTATAATGGAGTGTATAATAAAAAGTCTAGATATATAAATCTAAGATATGATTATGTGAGATATTTGATTGGAGAAGGAATTATTGTAGTCATAAAGTCAAGTGAGAACTTGGCTAATCCTTTAACTAAGCCTCTTACAAGAGATCTGGTAAGGTCAACATCTAGAGGGATGGGGTTGAAATTCCTTTAATAAAGATCCAACAATGATGGAAATCTAAACTAATTCTAGTAGACCACTAGATCTTTGTTTCAAAGGATAAAAACAAGTCACTAATAAGTGGATAGTTATTAGTACTAATTACTTTGAGAATCCCATCTATAATGAAAAGTGATGGCTGTTACAAATTTTTGAGGTTGCGTTTTCAAACTCTTAATGAAGTTCAGTCTTAAAAATAAATAAGTGTTCATAAATGTAACAAAAACACTAGAAGAACTTCACCTTTATGAACATAGAGGTAGTGCCGTCTCTTATGGGAGTTTGGAATTCTCTTAGGAAGCGTTCATTAAACCAGGATAAGCACAGGGCCATTAACGGTGTTAAGCAAGATATGTTAATGTAAATCGTTGATATGGTTGTGATTATGTCTGTAGTATTTTTGGTATTATCACATAGGGATAGCTGGTTTAAAGCTGCGGCTACCAGAATTCTGATAGAACCTTGAGATACTTATACTAAAGACAGGTTAAAATTGATAGATATCTATATTTATGTATAATTATATTCTGGCAGAGAATCTTGTTTTAAGAACTACGAATGCTTTATTCCGAGAAGAGTATGTAGGCAACCATTTTGTGGTACAACCTATGTTTCTAAAAACAAAACTTTATTTATTTTCTTTTTATGTATTTTGAAAATAGTGGAGGAATGTTAGAGATTTTCAAAAACAGTTTGATATTTAACTATTTTAGTTGGGATTCTTTCAACAAAGTTGTTGAGACTTCTTGGTTAGTGAGTGACTAACAAAGAGGGAGATCATGGGTTCAAACCGATTGATATCCCAATTTTGGATAAATAATATAACTAGTGCCACGCAGTGAGGTGTAACACACCGAGCGCCAGGTTCTGTGTGATGTGCAATTGAGCGATGCGGTGCGTGTGCGATTGGGCATTTAGAGGCGCACTTTGTTTGAGAAGACTTTCTTATAGAATGGGCTTAGTCCAGGTGCTCTAACTCGGATCCTAGCCGAGTTGGTATAACAATTACAACCTGGAGCGGTTGGATCCAAAGGGTGCCAAGAGTGGTGGTTGGGTCCAAAGGGCGCCACAAGCACTTGTTCGGGTTGGTGGTTGTGAACCGTCCGCTCAAGCGGATGCGATGATCTGAGCGGACAGGGCACCCGACCGCTTGAATAATTGCAACCATCTGCCTGGACTGATTGACACCTGATAGCCCGCGAACCATTGCATCTGTTGGTTACCAAGGGGTACCTCGAGCCCTATATAACCAGGTCCATTTCAGCTTTATCAAAAAATTCCGAATCACTCCGAATCCGCTTATATTTCCTTCTTTTATTCTTTATTCTCTGCCAGAGAAACCCATGTCGCAGATTCCTGATAGTGATTGAGTTTTTCACCATTGTGGGTGCAGTCTCACAAAGGCTAATATATCCTGGGAGCGATTCGCGAGAGACTCGACAACAATAAGTGGGCGTGAATATCGCTTTAAGCAAAATAGATTTACACGCTTCAATCTTTGATTCATATTGTTTTCTCTGTCTTCATGATCTCGGTCCACAAGTTGTCCAACATATTCAACATGACTAAATCAAATGCAAAAGAGAAGTAGAGAAGCAAACCATAAAAGAAGACACAAAGATTTTAGGTGTGTGATTCAAGGTTTGGCCTACGTCCACCGGTGTCAGCAAGGATAAATCCACTATCATATCAAGAGAGAACAATATAGTCCAGGTTTCTTAAACCATCAAGCAAGTACTGACGATGGCTCTCCAAATCTCAAAAAATTCTCATCGTCCAGAAGCCTTAGTCCTCTCCCTTTACATAGTCGGGAGACGCCCGTACAAATCTTAAGAGAGTTTCACTCCAAATCATTTTCAAATCCTAAACCCAGCTAAAATCTGTTGGAAATCTAACCGTTCTATACTAGCAAACTTAGGAATTAATCAAATTCTTAATATTAAACAATTGGTTATTTATATATAATATTTGCAAGCAAAGGCACATCACAAATTTCTTTTAGAAATTGTTTGGTAAGGCAGAGCGGGTTCTATGGAACCGTTATTCACCATGCCGAACTTTTCTAAAAGAGAGAAATGAACTATCTAAATTATCTCTAATTATTTAGTGTTTAGAATTAGATGCAAATCATTTTCAATAGATCTACTAATAGCAATAAATTAGAGTTAGAAACTCTGGCCTGTGGTCGAAGCACGCTAGACGCTGTCCCAAGAAACTTATTGCCCCCTCGTGCGGGTCTCGTGGCAATGGTTCTCGGAGATACAACGACCCTGGTCAGGTGACCTCCATATCGTCGGCACGACTTCAAGAAGGCTTTGTGAACCTCGTGAACTTTCACGAACCCAACGACTCGATGAAGATCTTCTCGAAGCAGGGAGGCTGCACCGTAGCAGAGCTTTGATCCGAGAGAGTGAGTCTCCTCGGAGCAAGAGGGCAGCACCATAACACAAGCTTAAGAGAGGCTACACCGTAGCAGAGCTTTGATCCGATTTTTTGGAGTGTACACATCCCATTGCTGCATTGGGCCTTATATAGGCCTCGGGCTGTTAATGGGAGGCTGAAAGAGGGGAGGCAATCGTGGGCTACGATTAAACCCATTAACCCCGCACGCGTTACAGCCCGTAACGGCTAGCATGCAGCAACGCTTCTCGCGTAACAGCTACCATGCAGCAACAGGCGTAACAGCTATCATGCAGCCACAGCTAGTAGCCCAAAAGGAATTTCATAAATGGTGGAGGACTTAAAGGTAAAAATAAAAATAGGGCAGGTGCGGACCAGCTCATATCGGAGGTGCTATCGTGTCCGGGTCCGCAGGCACACACACACACACGCGCCACCCAGCCCAGCCCAAGCCTGGCTCGGCTCGGCATGGCACGGCACGCACGCGCGCGCGTGTGTGAGCTAGTTGAACCCATCCACTAGTGTGATGACTAGTGGGGGGAAGTGGGCAATCCTTTTTAAGTTGGTAGGGGATTTCTCCCCTTATCGATATGGGACTAAACCCCTTTGGTTTTGTGTGGTTTTCAAACACACACCCAAAAATCCCCCACATGTGTTTAAAACCACTAAATATTAAATAAAAAATTCAAAATATAAAGTAAAAGGACTTTGCTGGATTCCTTAAACTACGCAGTAGGTATAGGTACCTTCCGGTTTGAACCTCTACTTAGTACAGTTGTATATATCCGTGAGGGCTTGGTGGACTACGCTTTGAACCAGCCTCATTTATCGAGTTTTTACAAGTAGTACACGTAGTACAGTTTTTGATGGTTCTAAGCGGGTTGCGCGATTAATATCCTTGCACAGATATCTTTTCTTGTATATTTCTAGGGAGCAGCCCTGGTCCCAAAGTTGTGGCCTCACAATGACATACATATAGGTAAGTCCTAATAGGGGTGTGAGCAAGGCGACACCCCACCTCATGGGTTTTGGACTTATTAAGAGTTTTAAACTCATCATACCCCTTGCTTTTAATAAGCACTAACGTCATAGGGACGGGAGCATTATTCAGTGCTCCTCATTTTCAATCACTACTATAGTTTGTTTCTACCCATTGAACCTCCGTGAGGTTGGGTTCCCACTGCGGTGATTTTTCTTATAGGTTTAATCTCATCCCCCTTAACGATTCTAAGACCACTGTCCTAGAGAAGCCCTTAGTTAGATGATCCGCCAAATTTTTTTCAGATCTAACAAAGTCTAGGACAATTATTTGATTTTTCATCTTATATCTGAGAGATCTATGTCTCACTTTCAGATGTCAATTTATTTTTATATCAGCATTCTCTTGATTATATTTATCAATAGCTGATCAACAATCATAATGGATAGATATAGCCAGTAAAATCTTTTCTATCAATAGGATCTCATATAGGAGATCTCGAAGTCATTCTACTTCTGTGCTACTGGTATCTAGCGCTATCATTTCTGATTCCATGGTACTCTTAGCTATAATGGTCTGTTTTGTGGATTTCCAAGATATGACTCCACCTCCTAGTAGGAATACATACCCGGTTGTGGACTTAATATCTATTGAGTTAGCATCAGAGTATCCCTCTAATATAGCTGGATATCCACTATACTGGAGACCATATGATATGGTTCCCTTAAGGTATCTAAAAACTCTTTCTAATGCGTTCCAATGGGACTTATTCGGGTTAGACGTATACCAACTAAGTCTATTTACCACGTAAGCGATATCGGGTCGAGTATAGTTTGCTAGAAAACCTAGAGATCCTATGATTTGAGCATACTCGCTCTATAGTTTAGGTAGTCCAGTGTTCTTTGTCAGATAGGTATTTGGATCATATGGTGTGGATACCGGTTGGTAATCGGGGTCGTAGAATTTCCTAAGGATTTTCTCGACATAGTGGGATTGGGATAGTACTAAACCATTGTCCTTTCTAATGATCTTAGTGTTCAAAATAACATCGGCTTGTCCTAGATCTTTCATGTCGAAGTTTTGGGATAAAAAGTATTTGATATCATTTATGATTTGTATGTTTGAACCGAATATTAGGATATCGTCAATATACAAACATAAGATGATCACATTGTTACCATCTACTTTATGGTATACACATTCATCCGTTGTATTGATATCAAATTTATAGGATAAGATAACTTCATCGAATTTCATGTGCCTTTGTTTTGGGGCTTGTTTAAGTCCATAGAGGGATCGAATTAACTTACACACCTTTCTCTTTTGTCCAGGTGCAGTAAGTCCCTCGGGTTGGTCCATGTAGATTTTCTCATTTAGGTCGCCATTTAAGAAAGCAGTCTTAACATCCATATGATGTATGACTAGCTTATAGATTGAAGCTAAGACGATGAGGATCCTAATCGTGGTTATCCTAACGACAGGTGAGTAGACATCAAAGTAGTCTACCCCAGGTTTTTGGGTAAAGCCCTTGGCTACATGTCTTGCCTTAAATTTATCTATTGTGTCGTTGGGTCTAAGTTTCTTCTTAAACACCCATTTACATCCTATGGTTTTGCAACCAGGAGGTAAATTGGTGAGTTCCCAGGTATGGTTTTGAAGTATGGATTGGATCTCGTTATCTATGACTTCCTTCCAAAAGGGTGAGTCTATGGACTTCATTGCATCTGTATAGGTGGAGGGAGAGTTCTTCACCAGAAGTGCATAGAAGTCATCAAAGACTTTTTCTACACGGGCATGTTTACTTTTTCATTGGTTCGGTTTGGGTCGGTTCAGTCTGGTCTTCAGGTTCTAATTGAACTTCGGGTTCGATCTAAGTTACCTGATTAAAACTGGAGGCCTGGTTATTGGTATTAATCCTTGTGTTGATCCTAGTCTTATAAGAAAAGATGTTTTCAAAGTATAAGGCATCTCTAGCTTCGATTATAGAGTTATTGGCTATTTCACTTATTTCAGAGTTAAACACTAAAAATCGATTAGCGTTACTGTCCGAAGTGTAGCCGATAAAAATGATATCTATAGTCTTAGGTCATGTCTTCTTTCTTTTATTATCGAGGATCTTTACCTTAGCTAGGCACCCCCACACTTTTAGATATTCTAAGTTAGATTTTCTATGTTTCCATACTTCGTATAGGGTAAAGTTATTGTGTTTGAAGGGAATGCGATTAAGAATAAAATAGGCTATCATCAGGGCTTCCCCCCACAAGTTCTCTAGCGCTCCAGAGCTTATTAACATGGAATTGACCATGTTCATTAGGGTCTTGTTTTTCCTCTCCGCTACACCATTGGATTGAGGAGTTTGTGACTTCATGGAGTATTCCATAGTCTTCACAGTACTCACTTAACTCATTTAAAGTGTACTCCCCTCCTCAGTCTAACCTAAGGATCTTAATGTTTTCATCGAATTGGTTCTCAACCTGAGCTCTGCAAATTTTAAAATTATTGAGTACTTTATCCTTAGTCTTAATAAGGTATAGGTGACAATATTTTGAAGTGTTATCTATGAACGTTACAAAATATTGATTGCCATCTCTCGAGGTTCTCCCAGAATCATAGACATCGCTATGAATTAGTACATATATCTTGGAGTCTCGATCGATAGTTTTAAAGGGTTTCTTAGGTTGTTTGGCCTCTACACATATCTCGCACTTGTCAAGATTCTTAGTATCGAATTTAGAAATGATGTTTAGGGTCATGAGTTTATTGATAGAGTTATAGTTCACATGACCTAGTCTTTGGTGCCAAGTGACCGAAGACTCAACATTTAGAATTGTAGATGAAGGGTTAAAGATATTTAATTTAAAAAGACCATCACAAAGAAATTATTTTCCAATAAAATTCATTTCCTTAGTTATTACAACTTTATTGGACTCGAATATAAGCTTGTACCCATATTGTACTAACAAAGACCCACTAATAAGATTTCTTCTAATCTCCGAAACATGGTGGACTCCGTGCAGGGTTAGGGTCTTCTCCAATGTCAACTTCATATCGATTCGTCCTATCCCTAGCACACGAGCGTCTGTATTGTTCCCCATACTTACAGCTCCTCCACCTGAGACCTGATAGGTGGAAAACAAAGATTGATCAGAGCAAACGTGAATATTAGCTCCTATGTCAATCCACCAATTAAATACTTGAAAGGTTATGTTAACTTCAGAGGTGAAGAGAACATACCTGAAAGCAGTCCCAAAAGAGCCAGCTCCAGAGATCAACATGTTGACTTGGGAGCCGGGTAGTATTAGACCATTCCTTCTTGGATTTGGAAGTGGTGTTGTTTTCTTATAGAAGCATTGGTTGGCCATGTGATTGGTCCGACCGCAGATGTAGCAGCAAAGCACTCCTTCCTTCTTTTGGTCCTTGGTATGGTTAGGATTGTGGTTGCTATGGTAGGGCTTCTTGGTAAATGGCTTAGGCTTAAGGTGGAAGGGTTTCTTTTGGAACTTATGCTTAGGCTTTCTGGAAAGGTTTGGATAGTTGACTCTCTATATTGTTGACCTTGGGTTTGGATTTAGAGGATCCCTTTTCCTTGAGCCTATGTTGCTCCTTAATTCTAATAGAGTTCAGAACTTGAGTTAGGGTTAAATCACCTTGGGTATGACTTATGCGCTTAGAGAACTCGGACCAAGAAGCAGGTAGTTTATCTATAAGGCAGGCTATTTGGAAGGTTTCATCAAGGGTGGAACCATTAGTCTTCAGGTGTTGGACTAGGTTCTTAAACTCATGAATCTGATCATTTATGGGTTTAAAGCCAACCATTTTGAAGCTATTGAAGTTTGACGCTTTGAAGCATTTTACTCCAGCATCATCTAGGTCATACTTATGTTCTAGGGTATCCCATAAGTCCTTAGGGTTTTGGATGGTATAGTATATATCATAAAGTCTATCAGATAGGGCCCCTAAGATCCTATGAAGGTCGTGGTAATTGATTTCTTCTGGGGTCCTAGTGGGAATGCTAGAAGTTGGTTCGGGTTCAGGTTGAGTAGTGGAGGCTCGGGTACGACGAGTTTGACTAGACCCACTAGATACTCCTGGTGCAGTTTCACCTATGGCTGACAATAACCCAAGTATGGTTAGCCAGAAACGCATCTGGTTTTGCCACCTCTTGAGGTTAGACCCGTCAAACTTCTCGGGTTTGGCACTAAGGGTTTCACGGTTTGGTGAGGTCATTTCAGACAAAAGAGGGAAGTTAAAATCTGTGGATTGAAAAAATAGTTTTGTCAATTTCAAAGCACACTTGAATAGATTTGACTTTTAGAAGTCTAAATGAAACTTTCAAATCCTAACGGCCAGATGGGCTCTAGGTAGGAGGTGGAGCACTAGGCTCACTCAAATACCAAGCTACCTTGGATAATTTAATACCGGTTTGTCAAGCTTGTCTAGACACCGTAGGCAGTGGAACTTTCAATAAACGACTTTTAGTCTTTTCTATAATTTATGCTTCTAATTATTTTTTTGTAGAAAATAATTTTGTAACTATTAGCAACTAATAAACGATCGTGCAAACAATCTAATCTACGATAACAAGTGTAATAATACTAACAGACAAATAGATAGCACAATAGAAGATGTTGATTAATCCTTTAATTTAAACTATGATTGATAAACGATTAAATAATACGATAAGTTTCTTGGATTGTTAAAAATCTAACTGTTCTATACTAGCAAACTTAGGAATTAATCAAATTCTTAATATTAAACGATTGATTGTTTAGCAATTATAATATTTGCAAGCAAAGGCACATCACAAATTTCTTTTAAAAAAATTTTCCCAAGGCAGAGCGGGTTCTATGGAACTGTCATTTATCTTGCCGAACTTTTCTAAAAGAGAGAAATGAACTATCTGAATTATCTCTAATTATTTAGTGTTTAGAATTAGATACAAATCATTTTCAATAGATCTACTAATAGCAAGAAATTAGAGTTAGAAACTTTGGCCTGTGGTCGAAGCACGCTAGGCGCTGTCCCAAGAAACTTATTGCCCCCCTCGTGTGGGTCTCGTGGCAATGGTTCTCGGAGATACGACGACCCCGGTCAGGCGACCTCCTTCTCGTCGGCACGACTTCAAGAAGGCTTTATGAACCTCGTGAACTTTCAGGAACCTAGCGACTTGATGAAGATCTTCTCAAAGCAGGGAGGCAGCACCGCAGCAAAGCTTTGATCTGAGAGAGGGAGTCTCCTCGGAGCAAGAGGGCAGCACCATAACACAAGCTTGAGAGAATGGGAGAGGGAGAGGGTGAGGCAGAGAGTAATTCTGATTTTTTTGAGTGTACATCCCATTGCTGCACTGGGCCTTATATAGGACTCGGGCTGTTAATGGGAAGCTGAAAGAGGGGAGGCAATCGTGGGCTGCGATTAAGTCCATTAACCCCGCGCATGTTACAGCTCGTAACGGCTAGCATGCAGTGACGCTTCTCGCGTAACAGCTAGCATGCAGCGACGCTTCTCGCGTAACAGCTAGCATGTAGCAACGGCTAGTAGCCCAAAAGGAATTTCATAAATGGTGGAGGACTTAAAAGCAAAAACATAAATAGGGCAGGTGCGGACCAGCCCATATCGGAGGTGCTATCGTGTCCGGGTCCGCGGGCGCACACACACACGCCGCCCAGTCCAAGCCCAAGCCCAGCTCGGCTAGGCTCGGCACGCACACGCGCACGTGTATGAACTAGTGGAACCCCTCCTCTAGTGTGATGACTAGTGGGGGGAAGTGGGCAATCCCTTTTAAGTTGGTAGGGGATTTCTTCCCTTACCGATATGGGACTAAACCCCTTTGGTTATGTATGGTTTTAAAACACACACCCAATAAAATCATGAAGTCATCATGCGCACGATGGGGGCATCGTTCACACGATCAGAGACGACATAAAAGTCAGGTGAAAAGAAATCATGCACACGATGGGTTCATTGTGTGCATGATCTTATCCAGATCGTGTGCACGATGTCCCCACCGTGCGCACATTCCACAATTGACCCCAACTCCTTTCATGGATATAATTTTGTACGCACTATGCAAAAGGTGCGCACAAGGCACTATACAAGGCGTGCACACGATGCACTTGAGCCAAATACCCCCACATAGTGACCCCGAACAATAGGTCACTTATGTCATACTCATGGTTCCATCCCGAACCCATGCCATTTGGTTAGGATCCAAGGGTTTCTAAGGGATCTTTGTTCAAGTCTTTCCCTGCTTAACGAGTGCATGACCTAATGTTTGACTACTACATTTTTGAAGAATTATTGGGCAATCAGTGATTACTGACGAAGAGAGAGAGAGAGAGAGAGAGAGAGTCATGCATGTGGGTCATTGTCACTTGGCAGGAGAAAGAGGGCAGGCCTTCATTTAACGTGGCATTGACGAGTAGATATCCATCACATGCAGAGCACGACCCAGACCTCGTTTTCTTCTCAGCTTCCACACCTTGAGCCCACTACCATGGATTGCAAGTACACTAACCATGCAACAATACTTAATTTGAAGGTTAGAGCTGCATGCACGAACGTTCGCACTACGTCATGAGTGCGTCGTATAGGAAATGGCGGGCCCTCGATCATCTTTCTAACCCATCATTCATAACCTTGTGATTCTCCCCCTCTACTTTGGATTCATTTGTTTCTTTATAATTTAATAGGAAATGGGGGCCTCGATCATTGATTTTTTAAATTATTATAAGTACAATAATATCCAAGTTTTAGGGTTGTATATTTATACAATACTACGTATTCACTACTCCAAAAAAAAATCTGCTGAATAAGTTTGAAATTCTATGACTAATACAGCAATCCATCGACATCTTCTAGATCTGTTGTCCAGTGTGATGGCCGTGTATTTATTGCATGTCGCCAATACTATCCGTCGTCGTCTGGGGGTGGGATTAATTCCTTTTACGCCATTGACGATGGTAGAAGGGGAAAAAAAACAAATAATAAAAAAAAAGTATTGTTTATTATAGTCAACAATTTTTTTCGATTAGAATTCTTCATTTCATATTTTGGTAATAATTTATTTAGGGTTTGATTTGATTTCAAAATTGATGAATGGATGTTGTTAATTGGGATTTGATTATGAACTTGGGGTCCTAATCATCTTTACTTTCAATCTTGATAGTTGAATTTTGTCACAAATCAACGTGGTTGACGTATCAATTCCAACTACTCATTGGATTATCAATTAGTAAAACTTTATTTCCATATCATGCAATGCTACAATTCACGAGTGGATTAAAGCTTGGGGGACTTATTGGACGGTCCTTGAAAACTGATCAGTCTTAGCTGAAGGGTAGACAACCCGATGGACAAAAAAATCTCTTACAGCACTTTAAATTTTCATTTCATGCCACTCTTCTCAATAACTAACAGGACTCTAAACCCGAAACCTAGATCATAAACCTAACCATAAACCTTAAGATCTATAGGTCATGGATGAACCCTAGACCTAGGAATCATAAACCGTACCCATTCGTCAAGCAAGCAGCTACGACTCCAAGTCCCACCTCGCGCCCGTAGCCTCCACCGCCGCCACCTTTTACTGCTCGTACCCACCTTTAATTGCACGCACGACTACTCTTGCATGCCCACCTCTATCACCTTGCTCGAGAGATACGAGAGGAAGAGCTATAAGGTGAGGGAAATTTGGGATTTCAGTTAAATTTCGGTCTTGTTCACCGAATCGGTCGATCTGTTGGACCAGGGACCTTAGGCTAAATTGATCTCATGCCGGTCTTGTTCACCGAATCGATCTGTTGTCAGGACCCTAGACACATTAGCCGTTGAAATTTCCACCCATTGTTTCGAATTGAACAATTATGTTACTCGTAATTGTTGGAGTTTAGTCCCACATCGGCTAGAGGGGGCTGGGAAGTGTTGTCTTCATAAATCCTCTATGGACTTTTCCTTACGACCTATGTTTTGAGGTGTGAGGATATCTAATATTGTATCAGAGTAGATTTGAGCTATGTCCGTTAAACCGAGTAGGAGCCTACCCACTTGTTATGGACCGGACAAAACTTGCTTGCATGTGAGGAAGAGTCTTGGAGTAGTCCCACATCGCCTAGCGAGTAATGATCTATCGATTTTTATGTGGTGACAAATCCGCCCTCATCAGTAATTAATGCTCTATCCGCAGGAGTTTGCGAGTAATGATCGAGACCCTCAAGTTTCCTGCGGTAGAGGTCAGTAACATCCAATTCCACACAGTCAGGGCTGAGTGCGATTTACGAAGCCCATTTTGGACGGCTGATTGTGATTCACCGACATGTGGCGTGTAGCCGTGGGAAATTGGGGACAGCGTTAATGGAGAGGGTAACTGGGTGAGACGGATGCATCTCACCCAGAATTTCCACAAGTATTTCAACACGTATGTACCAAGGGATATTTTATTCACTCCCACAAAAATGAACATATTCAGTTTCCCTGCCTAGCCTCTTTTTTTTTTTTTTTTTCGGAATGACTTAAAATAGTCGTCCCGAACCACGGTGACACCTGTCTCCACTCGTTTGATTAATCGGCCCTTATGATGGGAGCCCTCTGGGGTTCACCCGGTGCCAGTAGATCTGAACGTACAATCTAGAACCGTCCATAAAAATGAGAATAATAGGTGTCGATGGCTGGACCCCGTACCACGGTGATACTATGGTTCGGGGTGACTATATAAGTTAAGGGCTTCCTTTTATTTTTTGTTTTCATAAGTATATCCTCTCCACTGCATACCTCATCACCCCACTACCTAGCCCACCACCTCCCACCCCATCCCTCATGAAGTATACTAAAGGCCTACCGGCCTCCGACACCGATGCATGCCCCCATCATCCAACACCTCTGCCGCCCACTTCAGACTTCGCCGCCTTCGGCACCTACCTACTCTGACGCCGACGCCTTCCCCTCTCCTTCCTTTCCTTCCCCTTTTTTCCCGCTGTCAGAGCAGCCACTTCCTCTCCATCCCATCACATTTTCCATTGCCAGAGCTGTGACCGCCTCCCATTCCCCTCCTCCTTCGCTAGTTAACTATCGAAATTAATGTTCTTCTAAAGAACACGCTCGGGCGATCCATCTCCCGGCAGATGAACGTCATCCTCTAACGAGTCCTTAGCCTTTCTATCAATGGGGGTTGGATTTCCTAGGCCCGTTCCCTCCATCACCAAGCAAAAAGAAATACTTGCTGCACCTACTGAAGCTCATGACGTCGACATCGTCTCGGCCCAAGGTCGGCACAGCCTTGGCATTCGAAGACAAACTCCGAGGCAGACTTTGCCGCCTAGAGCAGCGGTGGCCGGAGGTCATCGGTGGCTGATCGCGACGACCAGCGGGGACGGTGGCTGGCGAGTGGCTATATTCGTATGAATGAATTAGAATATCTCGTACGAATGAATCAGAATGGCTACCTTCGTACGAATGAATTAGAATGGCTACATTCGTTCGTACAAATGAATTAGAATGAACTAGTTGGGCTTGGGCGGGTTTGAGATTTACGAAACAAAACCCGATCGGGTTTGGAACATGGTCGGGATTAGCCTACCCCGACCGGATTACATATATGTTTTTTTTTTTGTCATTTGATAATTTACTCGGATATAGTTTAGTGTCCTATTTTATGTTGTACACTTGTACCAATACCATATTTAAGAAGATAATATATAAAACTCATGCCTTTTGTTCATAAAATGTCTAGAACATATCTGATTTAACCTATCAATATGTTCATGGTGTTTAACGGCTTGTAGACTTGTAGTAAGTTATACCTTTTCATTGTAGTGCATCTGTTTAATTCATTCAATGTATATATATTTAAACAAAACATAGAAACTGTTGTTTTATGTTATAATGAATTTAAATCTCAGTATGTTCATTGCTTCTCTTAACGAAAATAAATTTAGTTCAAAATATAATCAGCTAGCTTGGACTTGTCCAACATAAACATTATTGGGACAGGATGGGACGGGTTTGAGTTTTTACTAGTGTTCGTGGGACGGGTTTGGGGTTGATCATTCAAACCCGACAAGGGTTTGGGATGGATTTGGCACTAGGTATTCCTTAGCGGGACGGGTCGGGATAGGCCGACCCATCCCAAACCCAACCTGTTGTCATCCCTAGTGGCGGCTCCAACGGCGGGGAAGGAGCAAGAGAAGGGGAGGAAGGTGGTGGAGATAAGGCAGTGTCAGCTCCAGCAGTGGGGAAGGAGGGGAATTGGAGGAAGGAGAGGGGTAGGTGGGGTATGAAGGAGGGGAGGCAGGTCGGGTGTAAAAAAGAGAGGGTATACTTGTCAAAAAATAAAGGGAGAGGGAAACCTGGGCAAACGGGGTATGACCATGCCATCATTTTTCAGGTGTAAATAAATTTTTTCACAATAAAGAGCTGCTAATTACTTATCGAAGATTTCTCCGAAGCAGATTCATCAGATTCTAAGTTAGCAGTCCAGAAGGCAACACCTAGACTTCTTTGTCGAGGAAGGTAAAGTATCTTCGTAGTCAATAGATTTCCAACCAATTCCTCGATCATCAAAATCCTTCTTTTTATCAATTGTTGTGACCTTAGGTCTTAAGTATTTAGGAATGGATTGTAAGATTTTTTGATTGATTTTGGAACCGGAGAAAATCTCTCCCAAGACAAAAGACTCATTTACTAATCCATTTAGCTCGGAGTAGAACTCGGAAAAACTCTCATTGTCCTCCATCACCAGACTTTCAAATTTCATAACTAATTTCTACAGTTTGACCAGACGGACAGCTAGTGTGCCTTCATGAGTAAATTATAATATATCCGAAGAAGCTTTTAATTCCAATGTGTACCGTAGAAACACGGTGAAACTCTGACTTAGCGTAAAAGATGATATCGACTCTAACAGTGGAGAAGAAGGGGATTGGGAGGAAGAAGAAGGGACAGTTGTGGTATGAATGAGGGGAGGCAGGTGGGGTGTGAAGGAGGGAGGATATACTCGTCAAAAAATTAAGCTAAGGAGAGGGAAACCTTAGCGAACGGAATATGGCCATCATTTTTCGGGTGAGGATAAAATTTCTTAGCAATGAAGATCGCTGCTAATTGCTCATCAAAGATTTCTCAAAAGCAGACTCATCTGACTCTAAGTTAGCATTCCGAAAGGTAACACCTTTAGACTTCTTTGTTGAGGAGGGCAAAGTATCTCTGTACGTCAACAGATTCCCAACCAATTCCTCGGTCAAGTCATCCATATCCTTGCTTTATCGATTGTTGTGACCTTAGGTCAAAATCATTCAAGAAGGAAACGTAAGATTTTCCTATTGAATTTGGAACTGGAGAATATCTTTCCCAAGGTAAATTAAAGACTCATTCACTACTCCATTCAATTAGGAGTAGAGTTCAAAAAAACTCTCGATATCCAATGTCTATAGTTTGGTCGTATGGACAACTAGTGTGGCTTTATGAGTAACTTATAATATATTCACAGCAGCCTTAGTAATGTGCGCTGTAGAAGCACGACGAAACTGTAACTCGCCACAAAAAACGGTGTCAGCTCCAGCAATGGGGAATGGGAGGAAGGAGGAGCGATAGGTGGGGTATGAAGGAGGGGAGGCAGATATATGGGGTTTGAAGGAGGGAGGATATACGTACTTGTCAAAAAATAAAGGGAGAGGGAAACCTGGGCGAACATGGTATGGCCATTATTTTTCGGGTGTGAATAAAATTTCTTGACCATGAAGAGCTTCTAATTGCTTATTGAATATTTCTCAGAAGCAGATTCATAAGACTCTTTGTTAGCAGTCTGGACACACCATCTTTAGACTTCTTTATAGAGGAGGGAAAGTATTTCCATACGTTAACAAATTCCCAACCAATTCCTCGGTCATGAAGTCATCAACATCCTTACTTTCATCGATTGTTATGACCTTAGGTATGAAGCATTCAGGTTAGGATAGTAAGATTTTTTGATTGACTTTGGAACTACTAAAAATTTCCCACAAGGAAAAAGACGCATTTACTACTCCATTAAGCTCGGAGTAGAACTCAGAAAAATACTCGTTGTCCGCCATCACCAAACTTTAAAATTTAACAACCAATTTCTACAGTTTCGCCTGACGGACAGCTAGTGTACATTCATAAGTAATTAACTTATAATATTTCTCAAATAGCCTTCGCAGTGTGCGCCATAGAAACACGATGAAACTCTAACCCACCGTAGAAGACGGTGACAGCTCCAGCAGTGGGGAAGGAGGGGAATGGGAGGAAGGAGAAGGGGCAGGTGGGGTATGAAGAAGGAGAGTGAGGTGGGGTGTGAAATAGGGATGGTAGTCATAAAAAAAATAAAAGGAGGGGCGCAAACTTGGGGGAACGGGTTATTGCCATTATTTTTGGGGTGTGAATAAAATTTCCCATTGAACATATAGGAGTGATCCTTTTATTATTATTATTATTACTATTATATTATATATATATATATATATATATATATATAGGGGCATGCTATAATGCGGCATCGTACCGCAGCCGTTTGATGCACTCACTGCATGCATCAGACGGCTACAGTACAGTGTCGACGTACCGCATGCCGCATTATAGCATGCCCATATATATATATATATATATATATATATATATATATATATATATATATATATATATATATATATATATATATATATATATATATATATATATATATATATATATATATATATATATATATATATATATATATAGAGAGAGAGAGAGAGAGAGAGAGAGAATGGGAGGTGGGCTGGCAGCCAATTCCCCTTTGGGCTGCCAGCCCACATGGCCATTTTAAGACCTTTGATGTTTCATTATGATCAAATCTAATGTCTTTTACAGCTGGATCCCAACTACAAGTGATTACAACTGGACCCAAATAAAAAAAATCCTCAAATCAACCCCGACCCACCCTCTGAGGTGCAGTTCTCTCTCAAACTCTCTGAGGTGCAGCTCTCTCTCTATATATATATATATATAAATCTCTCTGAGGTGCAGCGACCCCGACCCACCCTCACCCCCTCCGGTGCCGGTCTCTTTTCCCCTCCGTCAAGCCACCCGCTTGGATACAGTTGTGTAACTGTGTTCCTCTCCCCCTCCCGACCTCCAGCCCTGCTCCCGACCACCCTCCACCTCTCCCGTCTTCGGCCCCGGTCCCCTCCGGTGCCCCCGGTAGCTGCGCCCGCCTCCGGCCTGACCCCCGGCCTTGCGCCCCCGACCCCTGCGCCTGTCTCCGGCCGGATCGAGCCCCGATCTCTCCCTCTCCGGCCTCGATCTCTCCCCCTCCGGCGTCGATCACTGGTAGCCCCTTCCCCTTACCTCCGGCGCCGAACAAAGATAGTCCCCTTCCCCTCCGGCCAGATCGAGCCCCGATCTCTCCCTCACCGGCCCCGATCGCAGCCCCGACCTTCCCCTCCGGTGATCGGCGCCGGAGGGGAAGGTCGGGGCTACGATCGGGGTTCGATCCGGCCGGAGGGTGACGCCGGAGAGGGTGCTGCAATCGTCAGAGGGGAGTGACGCCGGAGATGGTGCTGCCGGTGGGGACTGCGATCGCCGGAGGGTGCTTCCGGAGGGTGAGTCGGAGTCGGAGTCGGAGGGGGTAATGCCGCCGGAGGGGGAGCCGATCGTCGGAGGGAGGGAGCCGGGCAGGAGGTCGGGCGGGCAGTGCATCCCCCTGCTCGAGAGAGAGAGAGAGAGAGAGAGATAACAACAGTTGTTTTTTTGTTTGTTTTTTTTTAATATTTTGGACGGTCTGATGTTCGCGATCAAACGGCTACTGACGATAGCCCATTTGAGCAAATGGGTTGTCAACTCATACCCCGTATTCTCTCTCTCTCTCTCTCTCTCTCTCTCTCTATATATATATATATATATATATATATATATATATATATATATATATATATATATATATATATATATATATATATATATATATATATATATATATATATATATGAGGAATGGGATGCTGCCTATCAAAGCAGCGTTTTTTGCTGCTTTGATACATTGTTTGACCATCGTAGAAGTTTTGGAATTTGATGAAATTTGGTGAGGGTGTTGTCTAGGGTAAGATGATCATCCTTACAAATTTTCATCAAATTCCAAAACTTCTAAGACGGTCAAATGGTCGAAGCAAAATCTGCAGTCACCGTTAAAATCTGTAGATTTTGCTTCGACCATTTGACCCTCTTAGAAGTTTTGGAATTTGATAATAATTTGTGAGGATGATCATCTTACCCTATAAAACACCCTCACCAAATTTCATCAAATTCCAAAACTTCTAGGATGGTCAAACAATGTATCAAAGCAGCAAAAAACGCTGCTTTGATAGGCAACATCCCATTCCTCTCTCTCTCTCTCTCTCTCTCTCTCTCTATATATATATATATATATATATATATATATATATATATATATATATATATATATATATATATATATATATATATATATATATATATATATATATATATATATATATATATATATATATATATATATATATATATATATATATATAGAGAGAGAGAGAGAGAGAGAGAGAGGAGCATGACTTTGTAAGCCCATGCAAAGAAGGCTTCAAGGCTTCAATATATGCTCCTCTATTAACATACATATATGTTTCCGAATTTGTTAATTTTCTGTGGATGTGATATTTATGTTAAGATGATCATCCTTATAAAAAATCAGCAAGTTCTAAAATCTCTAAACATTTCAAATAAGCTAATTAAATTAATAGTTGAAATAGACAGCTGATAAAACTTCTAATATTTTGATGGACCTAGATATTTTAAAATTTGTTGATTTTTTTTGGATATACTATCTATAGCATTATGATCATCCTCACCAAAAACCATCAAATTCTAAAACCTCTAAGTGTATCAAAATGATAGGAGTTGTATCGTCTATCCATTTCAATCTTTAATTTGATGAGCTAATTTGAAATGGTTAGATATTTCAAAACTTGCTGATTTTTTGTGAGGATCATATTCTTAACATGGATATCATATCCATAAAAAATTAGCAAATTCAGAGACCTTTATGTATGTTAATAGAGGAGCATATATTGAAGTCTTCTTTACATGGGTAGACAAAGTCATACTCCTCTTATATATATATATATATATATATATATATATATATATATATATATATATATATATATATATATATATATATATATATATATATATATATATATATATATATATATATATATATATATATATATATATATATATATATATATATATATATATATATATATATATATATATATATATATAGGGAAGTGCTAGAATGCGGCATGCGGTGCGTGCGGCATCGCACCGCAGCCGTCTGATACACTGCTGCGTGCATCGCATGCACGCAGCTCGTGCATCAGACTGCTGCGGTGCGATGCCGCACGCACCGCATGCCGCATTTTAGCATACCCCTATATATATATATATATATATATATATATATATATATATATATATATATATATATATATATATATATATATATATATATATATATATATATATATATCTATGAGTCGGTATCAGCTGACCCAGCAAATTTTGACCCAGCAATAACCCAGCAGCCTTTGATGCACCTAGAGGTTTTACAATGGGCTGATTTTTTGTAGACATGTTGTCTATGGTATGTTGATCATCCTCACAAAAAATCAGCCCATTCTAAAACCTCTAGGTACATCAAATGTGCTCTTCAAATCAGCGGTTTTCGATTGTTAATTTTAACCGTTGATTTCAAGAGTTCATTTGATGCACCTAGATGTTTTAGAATTGACTGATTTTTTGTGAGGATGATCAACATACCCTAGACAACATGTTTACAAAAAATCAACCCATTATAAAATCTCTAGGTGCATCAAAGGATGCTGGGTTATTTGCTGTGTCAAAATTTGATGGGTCATCCGATCCTAACCCTATATATATATATATATATATATATATATATATATATATATATATATATATATATATATATATATATATATATATATATATGATCACTCTATCTTAGATAGGACCCCCGCAAAAAATCGGCTCATTCTAAACCATTTAGAGGCATCAAATATGATTTTCATTTTAACGGTTAAAATGGATGGCCGATAAAGCTTCTAGCATTTGATGCCCCAATAAGTTTTAGAATGTTTTGATTTTTTGTGGGCATTCTATCTAAGGTAAGTTGATCAAGCTCAAAAAAATTCAGCACATTTTAAACATTCTAGCATTACTAATTCACCATATGTCATAGGGTACTCCCTATGACATGTCATAGGAACCCAGCCCCCATATATATATATATATATATATATATATATATATATATATATATATATATATATATATATATATATATATATATATATATATATATATATATATATATATATATATATATATATATATAGGTCAGGATCGACTGACCCAGCAAATTTTGACCCAGCAATAACCCAGTACCCTTTGATGAACCTAGAGGTTTTAGATTTGGCTGATTTTTTGTAGACATGTTGTCTATGGTATGTTGATCATCCTCACAAAAAATCAGTCCATTCTAAAACCTCTATGTGCATCAAATATGCTCTTCAAATCAACGGTTTTTGACTATCAATTTTAACCGTTGATTTGACGAATGCATTTGATACACCTAAAGGTTTTAGAATGGGCTGATTTTTTGTAAGGATGATCAATATACCATAGACAACATGCCTACAAAAAATCAGCACATTCTAAAACCTCTAGGTGCATCAAAGCGTGATGGGTTATTTGCTGGGTCAAAATTTGCTGGGTCATCAGATCCTGACCCTATATATATATATATATATATATATATATATATATATATATATATATATATATATATATATATATATATATATATATATATATATATATATATAGGGTCGGGATCCAGAAACATGCTACTTTGCCACAAAGTTAGACATGCATCATCCAAAACCCCGAGATAGAGGTTTCATAATTTGTTGATTTTTTGGAAGGATTATCAACTTCCCTTAAATAGCACATCCATATTCTAAACCCTACAGGTGCATCAAATCTAAAAAGCTTTATCGACCATTCATTTTAACCGTTAAATTGAAGGGAATATTTGATTAATCTATTGGTTTTAGAATGCGGTGATTTTTTTGTTGATATGTTATTTAAGGTAAGGTTATCATCCTCACAAAAAATCAACAAATTCTGAAACCTCTATCTACTATTTTGGAGATGTGTACCTAACTCTGTGGCAAAGTAGCTTGTTTCTGAATCCCGACCCATATATATATATATATATATATATATATATATATATATATATATATATATATATATATATATATATATATATATATATATATATATATATATATATATATATGGTACGGGGAGCCTGGACCTCAGGTGCAGCGTGAACGCTGCACCCTTGGCTCTGCACGCGCCATGTGTCCAGAATCGGGGGAGATCGGAAGCGGCGCGGGGAGTCCGGACCGAGAAAACATTCTGCAAATCCTGTAGCTATCCGATCAAAAATGATCGACCGTCTGATCCCGTGCAGCACACCCGCTCGGTTTTATTCGCCTCCCATCCGTTTGATCGATTGGAATCGAACAGATAGAAATCTTTTTCGCTGTTACTATAGCGGCGACAGTAATAGCGAAAAAAATTTCCATCCGTTCAATTCCCATCGATCCAACGGGGAACCGAACGGATGGGAATCGATCGGCCCATATGTGTGTTAATTAGATGGATCGATGAGAATCGAACGGATGGAAAAAAATTTTGCTGTTACTCTAGCCGCTATAGTAACAGCGAAAAAGATTTTCATCCGTTCGATTCCAATCAATCGAATGGATGGGAGTCGAATCAAACCGAGCGAGTGTGCTGCACGGGATCAGACGGTCGATAATTTTTGATTGGACGGCCACAGGATTTGCAGGTTGTTTTCTCGGTCCGGTCTCCCCGTGCCGCTTCCGATCTCCCCCGATTCTGGACACATGGCGCGTGCAGAGCCAAGGGTGCAGTATTCACGCTGCACCTGAGGTCCAGGCTCCCCGTCCTCATATATATATATATATATATAGTGGAGCATGACTTTGTATGCTAATGCATTGAAGGCTTCAGTGTATGCTCCTCTATTAACATACATAGAGGTTTCAAAATTTGAAATACTTTTGTGGAGATGATATTTATGTTGAGATAATCATCCTCACAAAAAATCAACAAGTTCTGAAATCTCTAAGCATTTAAAATAAGCTCATCAGATTAACGGTTGAAATGGATAACTGATAAAATTTCTAATATTTTGGTAGATCTAGATATTTCAGAATTTGTTGATTTTTGGTGGATATACTATCTATAGAAAGATGATCACCCTTACCAATACTCAGCAAATTTTGAAACCTCTAGGAGTATCAAAATGATAGAAGTTGTATCGTCTATCTATTTTAACCTTTAATTTGATAAGCTTATTTGAAATATTTAGAGATTTTAAAACTTGCTGATTTTTTATGAGGATGATCATCTTAAGATAGATATCATCTCCAAAAAAAATTAGCAAATTTGAAAACCCTTATGTATGTTAATAGAGGAACATACATTGAAGCTGGCCTTCAATGCATGGGCATACAAAAGTCACGCTCTATATATATATATATATATATATATATATATATATATATATATATATATATATATATATATATATATATATATATATATATATATATATATATATATATATATATATATATATATATATATATATATATATATATATATATATATATAGAGAGAGAGAGAGAGAGAGAGAGAGAGAGGAATGTTACAGTGAGCTATGAGCTACGGAAGGAGAAAATGAGCTACGGTCATTTTGACTATCCTAAAAGTTTTGGAATTTCGTAAAAATTGGTGGGTGTGCTATCTATGGTAACATGATCATACTCACCAATTTTAGATCGAATGTCTCTCTACTCTTTAATGAATGGTTCGGACGAACCCGATCAACCCAAGGAACCCAATGAACTTCCATGGTCGAAACACGGGCAAACTCTCATCGAGTCCTCAGGCAAAGGTGACGTAACTTGGTCCAAACACGGTCAGACCTCCAAACCCGACCAACCCGACAATGTTCACCCCTAATTTTACGGCAAGTTCCTCATTGATTTTTTCTCCCCTTTAAATAACAATTGCCTCTAATCCTAAAATCACATAGAAGAGTAATAATTATATAGAAGAGTAATAATCTGCAAATGTTACTCTTTGCTACAGTACTTTGCAGAATGTTTCTCTTTGCCACACTAATTTAATTGTACCAGATATAGTGACTGCTATTGTACGTGATTGCATTGTAGCAAAGAGTAATAATTCAATTTACAGAGTATTGTACGTAGCAAAGAGTAATAACTTGCAAATATTTCTACTCTTTGCTATAGTACTTTGCAAAATGTTACTCTTTGCTGCAACAATATCATTGTAACCGATGCAGTGACTGCTACAGTGATTTCACTATAGCAAAGAATAGCAATCTGCAAAGTACTATAGCAAAGAGTAACATTTGCAGATTGTTACTCATTGCTACAACACTGTGAATTGTTACTCTTTGCTACAGTGAAATTATTGTAAATGTTACTCTTTAATACAATTTGTAAATGTTACTTTATACTATAATACTTTGCAGAATGTTACTCTTTGCCATTGTAATTTCACTGTAGCAGATACAGTGACTGCTATAGTGATTTCATTATAGCAAAGAGTAACAATCTGCAAAGTATTGTACGCCGTAAAGAGTAACAAATTAAACTTCAAATGCATGTTAATAGTTTTTGCTATAGTACTTTGCAAAATGTTAATATTTAATACAGTTATATCGTTGTAGCAGATACAGTGACTGCAACAGTGATTCCATTCTAACAAAAAGTAAAAGTTTACAAAATACAAAAGCAAGGAGTAACTATAGCAAAGAGTAACATTTGCATATTGTTACTCTTTGATACTGAACTTTTTATATTGTTACTCTTTGCTACAGTAAAATTATTGTAGATGCAACAATGGAATGTGATTTCAAAAAATATTATTCTTTATTATCAAAATTTTACTCTTCATGTGATTTCTCTGTGTAGTTGCGTGTTGGAGGAAAATGGACACTTTTAGAATAATAAGACCTGATGCTAATTAAAGAGTCTCTTTATATGTCTTTATCGCTAAATATGATATGTTTGAATTGAAGGATTGTAGACTAGTTTGTCCTTTTTTTAACCGTCAATTTACAATCTATTGGTATAACTGCACAGCTACCAACCTCTTGATCAGGGTTCAAAATATATCTTCGCACCTACATCTTTTTCTACCGACATGTCCATATGAACTCATCGGTAACGTTCGAGGCCCACGGGATCCAAACTGAAAACCTGAGCCCAAAGAGTGCAACATAGCACCAACTGTGCTTAATAGTTGGGTGGTAGCTGTGCTCATTTTTTCATACCGTAAGTATTCCATCATGCTTTCACGAACTTCAAAGCGTTTGACTGCATCAAACTCGGCACCAACCGCGGCGAGTGAGCCGTGTGTCCCTCTTCCGACTGACGTGAAACGATCAGGTGACGTGGCGTGGCTTCCAGGGTCAAGACTCAAGAGAGAACGGGTTAGGTATCCCATCCTCGGGTGGGCCCACCCTAACCCTAACCACCGTCAAGAGAGCCGTGCCGTCAACCTCGTTGACTCGCGTGACCCCGCACGTGGGAGGACCCCGACATCGTCAAACTCGTTAACGGCGCTTCGGCTCACGGAGATCCGCCTTTCGCTCCCGCCGTTTCGCGCCCTCCCTCGACCTGAGACGCCGCCAGCTGTCACCCGACGTCGATGATAGCGTCACCCCCGCCCACAGTCGACTCCAAACCCCGAAAATAACGGCCAGTCCACCTCTTCCCCACCCCCGCCAACCCTTTTTATTGGCCAAGCCCTCTTACTTGCAAAGACTCCAATCACACCTCCCCCTCCCTTTTGGTTGTTGCACACCCTCCTTTTAATTGCCTCACTCTTCTTCTCTTCTCTTTATCGTCTTCTCTTCTCTTTCGCCTTTTAATGGTGAGATCCAAGGAAATGATACTCTTACACCGTGGTGATTTGGGCGATGATAGTCCCTCCGATCGGAGGGGCTCCATCAAGGAGGTTGATTTCTTCTCAGAAAGTCGGCATAGGGGTGACGCCGCCAGAGCTAGCGCCAGTGAACTTCCCAACGGTGAGCGAGACGATCTATCCGCCCATGCCAACGACGACGTTAAGGTAATTATGTGGTTTCTAAGCTTCACGAACCATTAAACCAGCTGAATTCAATATGGGTCATGCTATTTAAAAAAAAACAAAAAAAAAATTCCGGATGCAAGCAATTTGGACAATTGTCTTAATCTTTTATCTTTATCTTTTTTTTACTATGCAGATTGGACTGAATCTAGTGATGGATGGTGGACGGGCGACGGACGAGAAGGAGAGACCCAATGATGAGGTGCCCTATCTAGTCAAGTTGGGTCCGAAGGATGGATCATATATGCCGATTTACATATAGTTTAGGTAACATTAATTTCTGAGATTTAATTAATGTCGAGCGATCGATCGATCCGATGATGGGTGCAGATGATTATGCTTCAACGCGAACTAAACCGATTGGGTGATGAGAATCAGAGGTTAAGGAGCATGTTGGATCAGCTGACGACGAATTACACTGCTCTCCACTCCCAGCTTCTCCTAGTGATGCAGCAGCAAGCGAACGAGATCCGGCAAGAACAGGTTTAATTTCTTGATTTTCTTTTCTTTTTAATTATTACTATAGCTATGTCATGATTAATTAGTAAGTCGTACTGCTATATAGTTGATCGATTAATTAGATTAACTTGGAACAGTATAATTAATTTCCGTTTCAATTCTTGGATACCAAAAGAGAAGATAAGGTAATAAATGCTCTCATGGTTCATGTGATGCATATTTATCTCTGCATGCACATATGTTATGTACTACACCAAGCCATGTGCATATTGACATGCATATGTATGATGCTCTTGCATGAATCCATTGATACTTGGAATCTTAATTTATTTTTTCATGAGCCAAATATAAATGTTTATTCACAAGATCATGATCTACCTATGCCTCTTTTTTCTTTAGGATTATACTAATTGACAAACTAATTACTATATATATATGTATGTATGTACATGTATTCCACATTCATGACCATTAGAAGAGGGATAACAGCAATATGTTGAGTCCGGGATCGGCGATATCCGCTCAACAATTCATGGACCCAGCTCCTCCAACCAGCCTGCAAGATACAGATGAACATTCTAGATCCTACGGCGAGGACGAAGAACAATCGCCTTCCTTGAATAACTCTATCGGTGTAGCTTCGAAGGAACAAGCCGTCGTTCCGTTCGCCAAGAGGCAGCTCTCCCTCGATAACAACGGACCCTCCGATCAAATGGCCTGCAGCATGGAGAGTAACAAGAGCCCCAAATTAACTCAGGAAAGGAGCACGGATCAGTCGCCTGAGCTCCCGTGTCGCAAGGCAAGAGTCTCGGTGCGTGCTCGATCGGAGGCACCGATGGTAAGGCATCCGGCCGGCACCCTTAGTTAATTGCACATCGATCTGCTAGCTTCAATATTAGATTAGATACGGCCATGGCCAGTTGTGGGTTTGATTCAGTATATAGGCTGCATGCATGATTCTTTTTTACAGATAAGTGATGGATGCCAATGGAGGAAGTACGGTCAGAAGATGGCCAAGGGCAACCCCTGCCCGCGAGCATACTATCGGTGCACCATGGCCGTAGGATGCCCCGTTCGAAAGCAAGTAAGCCCTTTTTGATGAGAATTAGCTAGCCTGGCCGGCCTATACATCGATGCTAATTAACTCTAATGTCTCAACGGTTTATCTCTATCTATCTATCTATCTGGTGCAACAGGTGCAGAGGTGTGCTGACGACAAGACCATCCTGATAACCACCTATGAGGGCACCCACAACCACCCCCTCCCTCCAGCCGCCACCACCATGGCCAGCACCACGTCGGCCGCCGCCACCATGCTCCTCTCCGGCTCCACCACCAGCAAGGACTCCCTCATCAGCACCGGAGGCTTCTTCCACCCGGCCTTCTCGCCCTACGCCTCCACCATGGCCACCCTCTCCGCCTCCGCCCCCTTCCCCACCATCACCCTCGACCTGACGCAGCCGCCCCAGACTCAGCTCCACCGGGCTCACCACCATCCGGTGCCCTTCCCGCTGCCGCTGCCGCTGTCCATGTGCCTCCCCCAGAGGCCATCTAGCATGGTGGGGCCGCCGGCCGGGCAGTTGGGCCCGCGGCAGCCGTCAATGGTCGAAACCGTCACCGCCGCCATCACGTCTAACCCTAACTTCACCGCAGCATTGGCCGCGGCCATCACGTCGATCATGGGAGCGCCGCCTAGCACCAGCAGCTCCGGTGGTAACAATGGGTCCCCTCCCCGGCCTCTTCCGGTCCCCGGATCCCCTCAGTTCCCTCAGTCTTGCACCACCTTTTCTACTAATTAACTAACTAGAGAGGATCAGCTGCCATGTGAGACACTATCTTCGGCTGCCATGTGAGATACTATCTTCAGTTGCCATGCCAGCCCGAGTGGACCGCACAAGGAATACGAGGAGATATCGATATCATCACGTACTGAGAGAGAGCTAGCTATAGGGGTGAGTGAGTTTGATTGTGTATGGTTTTCATTGTTCTGCAGTGTATAGGCATACATTGGTAATGTGAATTACTATTAGCTTTCAAAGATTTCAAGACTTTTATGATGCCGAAAAGAAAAAAAATAAATAAAATTAGGAGAATAAGAGTGATCTCTCTCAATGTTTCAAGACTTTCAATAGCAATTCAGAAAGAGATCGAGACCCAGTGCAGCAGCATGCAGTAATCCTCGTATATTTTAGTAGAGTCGATCTAGCTAGGTTGTAAGAAAAGATTACAGGACAAGCATGCTCTCAACATGATCGAAAACCATTAACTTAATTTGACATTGATCAATATAGAATTTATAACAGAAGTGAGGAATCGAGTTTTACCTGCTATCATAATGCGTCGTCAAATGATCAATGATCCGGATTTACTTGATGATGTTGTTGATGCGAGCTTCCTTGTGCAAGATCCGAGCCGTGATCGATGAATCCTCGACAACAAAGAAGTCGGTGCATGAGTAGACAAACGATGAGATCCGAGATCTCGGGTAGGAGTCTTCAACCCTGGTCCTTCTTGATTCCCAAACATGTGAACGTACAAACCCCTTAGACCTAGACAATCGACGAGACGAGAGAGCAGTCGCGAAGCTGGAGGACTCTCTCTCTCTCTCTCTCTCTCTCTCTCTCTCTCTCTCTCTCTCTCTCTCTCTCTCCACCTGAACATGCAATTAAGAGATCGATCTGCCTCTCTCTATCTCTTTCTCGATTTCGATAGAAACTGTGAACAGAGAGTGAGAGGGGAGGGCTCCTGCGCTACTCTCTCCTTCTCTCTCTCATTGTTTCGATCGAACAACACACACACATACACACACGATGGGGAGAGAGGGGGATGTCATTCCCTATATGGCACAAACCCGGCCCCCTCTTTTCTTTTCGTTTCTTTTAGGGGACAAGTAAGGGGGTAAATTGAACGCGAGGTGTGGCACAACCTAGCCCATTTGACCGTGGTTGGGACCCATATCCCCCTCAAACCCTAGACCTAATCCTAACACCTATAGAATTAGAGTTGGTTTAAGGGATTATTAACCACTATACCCTTGGACCTATTAATTACCCACTAGCCCGCTAAAAGCCCAAGACTTAATTTATAGGAGCAGTTGAGCTAAAATCCAACACCCTCCCACTCGCAAAAAGAAAATAAAAAGTAAAAATAAATTTTTATTTTAGAAAAGACACTAGTGGGTATAATGACACATCAAACAAACAAACTAGGTCCATATCTGACGCGATCTGATATCAACTAAATGCGATGCGGAATGCTTAAATTAAACCAAGTGCTGAATTTTAAACATTAAATCAGATTTCAACATAAATAAATCAGATTTCAGCAATACCCTGAAGCACGATTCATCATTCATTCAATCCCCAATCAGATTTAAGTCAATGAGATCATAAAACTGACAATAAGAACAATAATTTCAGATTATAAGGACTGAATTTCAGCAATGATAACATTCACTATCTCAAATAATATGCCAATGTCTCAAGAACAAATAAAGATCTAAACGAATAAACCCTAACGGATGAGACTCTCGGGAAAACAGAATTTTAGGGTTCCTACAATGAAATCAGCAATAGGGCCGGTTGCAAGAAAGCAGGTTATCACATGAAAATTATCGAGGATCGATCTCACCGTGCTTTGGTCAATGCCGGCAGCTTTCCGATGCTCCGATGTTGCAGATGAAAGGCGCGAAAGGGGAGGCGTGGCTCAGAAGACGGGGTGAAGAAGCCGAGACGATGGATCTGGAAGATGAAGAACTCCGCGTCGATCTTCCGCGAAGCCGTAGACGAGTAGCGATGCGACGGGGTAGAAGCGTGCGGAAGGAAGAAGTAGACAAGAAGCCGAGAGGATTTCGTCGGAAGAGACACACCGAGCAAGCGATCCGCTTCTCCGTTGTTAGGGTTTCAATTCAATTTCATCTCCCCTCTCTCTCAATTAGGGTTTAGACTTTATAGGGAATGAAAGCATGAAGGCACAAAAGGAAAGGAAGAGAGAGAGGGTCCGATCGGTAGAGAGAGAGAGAGGGACGCGGTAGAGAGAGGGGGTGCGGGCATGTTCGCGGGAGAGAGAGAGGGGGCCGGTCGGGTAGGGGCTAGGCTAGGGTTTTTAGGTTTTTAATTCCCCTTCGAATCTCATCCATTGAGACCTATCCTAACTTAAGATCCTACGGCTAAAAAGCTAACACAGAAATGAGTCAGTTCGGCATCTGTGGCTCGAACCGGATGCGAACATGGCTCGCACCTACCCAAACCAGAAATAAAAACAGAAATATCTAACGATCCGTTGGTCGGATCGAAATAAAGTAAAAAACCAAAACTGTGGGGCTTCGATTAAGCTTTCCACTGATGCAGACGGATCGACGATCGGGTTCCTGGATCTCCGACGCGGATGAAAATACGCCATCAGCTGTAGAAAAACTGCACGTAGTAGGCTCGTCTGCATCAAGTCCCCCGGACTCAAAAGAACTCGACTCCTGTCGAGCACGGTCCTGGATCCGGCGGGGGCTCTCCTGGTAGCAACCGCAACCACTGAATCTGCTCGAACTGCTCTCCCGGGTCCGGTGGCCAAGTAACCCGCCTCAAGTATGCAGCAACTCCATCTCGTATCCCCTGCCCCTCGACGCCAAGCGAAGACCTGAAAGTCAAAACCAACATCCTCCGCGGCACGATAAGATCATCAAAAGACTCAGATAATTTCATGTGATAATAGGAGTTTGGGTTGACATGAAATTCAAATGACATATAAAAAGAAAGGCCGCGGGAGCATAATGTGCTGCGGGTCATCGGCTTGCGCGATTGGCAATGGTGTATTTGGAAGGCCATGGGTTGCGGGTGCATTATGTGTTGCTCAATGTGGCCTGCGCACGGTGCAAAACAAGTGGATTCTAGATGACGAAGATATGTCATGCAATCATTGTCGGGATTCAGTGAAAAAATTGAGAAATTAAAATACTCATCATGCCACTTGTTATGATTTCGAAAAATTAAAAATGATGGGTTGTCTGAAATTTGAACGCATGATTCATAAGTATTTTGCATCGAAAAGTGATCAAACATGCCAAAATCGTCGTTATTGCCTAATTCAACACTTGGATGACAATATGGATGCACATATGAATGATCTATGAATGTATGGAGGTCAGGCAAATGATGAATGCCTACAGACTCTAAATGCGATGTGCATGCAATGGAATGCAAAATGTTGTCTAATCCCTTCTCAATTGCTAGTGAACCAGATGAACACCCTACTAGATAATCAGCGAATGGGGGTATGGAATGTTTCTGATTCAGAAGAGCCTTAGGTGCATGGGGTGATGGAGACTGGCGAATAACCAGCAGTGGTGCAGTCATATCATCTTCCCCCAAGACTAACTCATTGACGTGTTCGCCCTCAGACCCATGACTGTCCTCTTCCTTGTCATTGTCCGCCAGATTTGTCTGTGGGTTGAATTGTCGTTGAGGACAATCGGCTGACTTGTGTCCTGGCTGATCTACTAATTCGTGCTCTTGTCGCAGGTTTTGGCAACTTCTGTTTTGGCTGATCTGCACGTAGTTTGCCATCAGATTTGTGCTCTTTTCCCTAACGCGACGACTAGTGCGCTCGGATACTTTCGAGGACGAATTCTGGAACACATGTTGTTTGGAATCGGAAGGGAGGAACTTCCGTTGCAGCTTTTCCCTCATGTGGGTCCAAGTGGAAATTTTATCTTTTCCTTTTCTACCCCTAGCGGTCTGCAACTGTTTCCACCAAACCAGTGCATGACCTTTCAGTTTAAGGCTGACAAACTTAACTTGTTTGTCGCGGGGGATTTTCTTCCACTCGAAATACCGGTCGATATGCTCGGCCCACTCTAGAAACTCTTCGGGATCCATCCGACCCCCGAACTCAGGAATTTCTATGTTGATGCTCTGATCCCAGCCCCAATGGGATTTCGTTTTCCTATGTGTCTGTCTACTTCGCCTATCAGTCCTGTCAGAGGAACTGACGCTATCACCTCCGGACTCTAGGTCTAAGTTGCTACGCCCTGGCGACGCTCTAGCCCTGTGTTCTCGATGGGGTCGAGGTGGATTCTGGGATTTGGTGACGGCCAAGGTCAAGTTTTCTATTTGGGTCTGAAGCCTACTCATGCGTTCCTGTTGCCTTATGAAGGCATCGTGCCAAGTGCGGGGTGGCAAAGATCCAGTCATTATAGATTCGATCGACTCACTACCGGAGAAAAAGGGATGGTCCTAATATGGATGTACTCACGCGATGCGGGTGACTAACTAATGCAAGATACAAACTAAAATGAAAATAGGGAAAATAAAAAAAAATTTCAGCAAACGCGTGATGATGCGAGATGCGAGAGGACCGGTCGCTGCGTAAGGACGCGACGACTAGTGCGCTCTGATACCAACTTGACGCGATCTGATATCAACTAAATGCGATGCGGAATGCTTAAATTAAACCAAGTGCTGAATTTTAAACATTAAATCAGATTTCAACATAAATAAATCAGATTTCAGCAATACCCTGAAGCACGATTCATCATTCATTCAATCCCCAATCAGATTTAAGTCAATGAGATCATAAAACTGACAATAAGAACAATAATTTCAGATTATAAGGACTGAATTTCAGCAATGATAACATTCACTATCTCAAATAATATGCCAATGTCTCAAGAACAAATAAAGATCTAAACGAATAAACCCTAACGGATGAGACTCTCGGGAAAACAGAATTTTAGGGTTCCTACAATGAAATCAGCAATAGGGCCGGTTGCAAGAAAGCAGGTTATCACATGAAAATTATCGAGGATCGATCTCACCGTGCTTTGGTCAATGCCGGCAGCTTTCCGATGCTCCGATGTTGCAGATGAAAGGCGCGAAAGGGGAGGCGTGGCTCAGAAGACGGGGTGAAGAAGCCGAGACGATGGATCTGGAAGATGAAGAACTCCGCGTCGATCTTCCGCGAAGCCGTAGACGAGTAGCGATGCGACGGGGTAGAAGCGTGCGGAAGGAAGAAGTAGACAAGAAGCCGAGAGGATTTCGTCGGAAGAGACACACCGAGCAAGCGATCCGCTTCTCCGTTGTTAGGGTTTCAATTCAATTTCATCTCCCCTCTCTCTCAATTAGGGTTTAGACTTTATAGGGAATGAAAGCATGAAGGCACAAAAGGAAAGGAAGAGAGAGAGGGTCCGATCGGTAGAGAGAGAGAGAGGGACGCGGTAGAGAGAGGGGGTGCGGGCATGTTCGCGGGAGAGAGAGAGGGGGCCGGTCGGGTAGGGGCTAGGCTAGGGTTTTTAGGTTTTTAATTCCCCTTCGAATCTCATCCATTGAGACCTATCCTAACTTAAGATCCTACGGCTAAAAAGCTAACACAGAAATGAGTCAGTTCGGCATCTGTGGCTCGAACCGGATGCGAACATGGCTCGCACCTACCCAAACCAGAAATAAAACAGAAATATCTAACGATCCGTTGGTCGGATCGAAATAAAGTAAAAACCAAAACTGTGGGGCTTCGATTAAGCTTTCCACTTATGCAGACGGATCGACGATCGGGTTCCTGGATCTCCGACGCGGATGAAAATACGCCATCAGCTGTAGAAAAACTGCACGTAGTAGGCTCGTCTGCATCAATATCCATATGAAGAATTCCTTCACTTAAATAGATATTCATAGGCACATGAATTATGATGGTTATGTCCTTAACGTGCAAACACTTCCTTTCACGCATTACACTATAACTAATCATTTCTGAATGAGCACTTTATGTTGTATAAAACTTGGGGGGCGTTTGGTTTGGCCGATTTTAAGTACTTATTGGACTTATTTGATAAAATAAGTATTTTTGGGAAAAAAAAGTTTGTTTGGTCGAGTAATTATATGCAGTGCTTATTTTAAGAGATAAGTTCTTTTTTCTCTTTTTTCTGAAGCAACTGGATCGAAGTTTTTTTGAAAATGACTTTTTGCATTTATTCGCTCAACATTATATTGAACTATTATGCCCCTCACTTATCAGAAAATTACAGAGGATATATATATTTTTTTACCTTTGACCTATCTGCTCAGCAACCTCTCGCGAGGATAAAAAACTGCTCATCTCCCTCTGTGCGATCTGTCGCGGCTCGCGAGACCTCCTCCGCCCGTTCTCGACTCCCTCTGTGTTCGATCTCCGCCCGGCCTCGTCTCCCTCTGTGCCCGGTCTTGTCTCCCTCTGCGCCTGGCATATACTTCTCTCTGTAGGAACTATCTGTACTTCTCTGTCTAGGAACTGTATGCACTTCTCTCTCTAGGAACTATCTGTATTTCTCTCTCTTGAAACTGTTTGCACTTCTCTTTCTAGGAACTGTCTATACTTCTCTTTCTATGAACTGTCTACACTTCACTTTCTAATAACTGTCTGCACTTCTCTCTCTAGGAACTGTCTGCACTTCTCTCTCTAGGAACTGCATGCACTTATCTCTCTATGAGCTGCATGCACTTCTCTATCTAGGAACTGACTGCACTTCCCTATCTAGGAACTGTACATATACACTTCTCTCTCTAGAAAATGCCTGCATTTCTCTATCTTAAAACTGCCTGCACTTCTCTTTCTAGGAATTATCTTTATTTCTCTTACTAGGAACTGTCTACACTTCTCTCTCTAAAAATTATATGCACTTCTCTCTCTAGAAACTGTCTGCACTTCTCTATCTAGGAACTATATGTACTTCTCTCTAGGAATTATCTATACTTCTCTCTAGGAACTGTCTAGAAACTGTATGCACTTCTCTCTCTAGAAATTGTCTGCACATAAGAGCTTATTATAATAATTCTACCAAACAAGCAATTTAAAAAACCTCTACTATATATGACAATATTACCCCTAAATAAACACTATAAAAGATAGGTTAACCAAATACACTTTTTTATTTTAAAAGCTTATCTAAACAGAGTTGCTAAACGACTTTGCTTATTATAAGAGCTTCTTCCAACAGAGCTTTTTAATAAGCTCTTATAGAAATTGCTCTACTTATAAGCAAACAGCCGAACCAAACGCACCCTTAATGAATGAATGTATGCTTCACTCTAAGGTCCAATTAACTTATGTCTCAAGAACTTAAGTGTACAAATCCATAATGGGTCAGAAAAAGAACTTTATTAGTTGCTGAAAATGAAAATATTAAAGAACTTATATAATTAAACGTACAATGTGTTATAGCTCTTATGTCCTGAGCGTGGATTTTCTGTATTAACATTAATAAAAATAACTTTGGTTATTACTTTAATTAGAATACTGCTTTGGTATATGTTAATTTATATATAATAAAGGACCCTAGGGATCACAGTAGGCTACTAAGGCACATGGTGGGTCCATGCTTAGGAGACCCAGTGGATTGATTTTATATAGACCTAGAATTAGTTAACAGCTTTGGTAATACAGGTCGCTTCACCGGAAATAAGTTGTTTGGCAAGTAGAGGGAGTGGTGAAGTCTCCACCATGAAAACATGGGATTCACATTCACTTGACCAAGCACAATGATTGTGTTGAACAGGAACCAAAATGGTGCATAGATCAGTGTATCAGAGACTGGTGCATAAACCATCTTACTACTATATATAATATGTCCTAAATTCTGAAAGAGCATGCACACTGAGCTAATCAGTTGTGTGATGCTTTCATGTACCAACTTGTGCAAACCTTCGATAATTCAATATCACGGTACGTTGGGCTACCCAGCTGGCGCTGGAGTAGCATGCAACCCCTATAAATTAATCCAAACCTAGTATTTGTGAGTATAACAGATGACATTCTGGATACTCGGTATAGCACCGGAAGGGTGTTGACAAGTCATCAAATCCTAGTCATATGATCGAACAGGTCTGACGATGCTCCCCACTGCCCAAAGTCAAATCATGGCACCAATAATAAAAGGGACTAAAGATTATCAGAGTATTGGAAAGAATATGGTTACGAGTGTTGTAGCCCATGTGTCCTGAGTGTGGATTTTCTGTATTAACATTAATAAAGATGACTTTGGTTATTGCTTTAATTAAAATACTACTTTGGTATATGTTAATTCATATATAATAAAGGACCCTAGGGAACATAGTAGGCCACTAAGGTGCATGGTTGGTCCATGCTTGAGAGATCCAGTAGATCAGTTCTGCATATATCTAGAACTAGTTCACAGCTTTGGTGATGTCGGTCGCATCATCAAGAATAAGCTATTGCCAGGTAGAGGATGTGGTAAAGTCTCCACTACGGGAATGTAGGATTCTCATTCACCTGACCAAGCATGATGATCGTGTTGAATAGGAACCAAGATAGTGCATGGATTAGTGTATCAGAGCATGATGCATAAACCATCTTACTACTATAGATCTGTCCTTAACCTTGAGGGATCATGTACGCTGAGTCAACCGGTTATGTAATGCTTTGATGTGACAACATGTGCGGACCCTCTATAGTCCAATACCATGGTACGTTGGGTTATCCGGTTGGCACTGGTGGTATGCAATCTTTACAGATTATCCGACGTCCAATATTTGATGGGTGCATTTTTTGAGGCAATATGTCCACATAATTAATTAAGGCCTAATGGTTGTTAGTATAATTGATAACGTTCCGGATGTTAGGCATAGAACTAAAAAGTTTGTGGTATTATAGATAATAAGTTATCAAATCCTAATCAGATGATCGATCGGGTTCTAACGGTGCTCCCTACCGCTCGAGTCGAATCATAGCACCAGTAATAGAAGGGACTAAAGATTATCAGAGTATAGTAGAGATTAGGGTTACTTGGGAGTAACATAATTTTAGGATCACTAGAGTTCAACTCATGTCACACTCTGGGTAGCTATGCGAGTTAATCAAATTATGACTGATTAATAAAACTTTTGGTGTATCACCGGAATAGTTAATAAAGGATCTGGTTGAAACTAGAGATTCTAAACCTTGAAGGTTCCACCCCTGTTGTTGCATACAAGAATTATTCCTTGACCTAGTTGGACACGTTGGATGCAAAGTAGCACGATGGAGCGCAAGCCTGAAGCCTAAGAACCTAATTAACATGTGTTACGGAGCCATAGGGGTATTTTGGTAAATACTAAAATATAGCTAAGAACATATTGAATATGAATGTTAAAATAAGCGAAATAATTTCAGAAGCTCATAGACGCTGACGGAACTCGATTCCGACAAGCATATCTTACTCTATCTCTCTTATAGTGCTCTCCCTTTTATGAGGGCGTTTCATCCAAGGCATCACGGAAGATAGGGGTAAGCCCTATCCGACCCCCCCCCCCCCCCCCTATTTAATCCTTATCTCTGAGGGACCGGCCCTAGCTTGCATAAACACTAGGAGGTCAGCCTTATAATAGGAAAAGGGGAAGAAGGGACCAGGCCAAAGCTCTAGCTCCCTCTCTCCAGAAAAACTGCCCCCTCTCCTCTCTCCCTCTTTGTGGTTTCGGCCAAGGAAGAAAGAGGAAGAAAAAGGAGGAATGATGGAGAAGAAAGAAGAAAGATAGGGAGGAGATCTCATGGCTCGTCATCGTCTTCGAAACGTAATCATCATCGGCTTGTAGTCCTTGCACTCAGAGAGAAGATTTTGAGGATTCCTCCCTTTGCGAAGGACAATGTGCTATCTGACAAATTCCCTCTTAATTCACGTGGGGTTCATCATCAATCATCGTTCCATTCTCTTCGGATCTAAGATCCACATGGTATGATGATTCTAAACACCTAACTAGATACATGCATATCTTTTGTAGATCGTAGTATGCATCTAGGGTGTCTGCACATATGCTAGGATCATAGATTTGCATATAGTTTCGTTTATAGAATTTAATTATACTAAAACATATACCATGAGATTCTCAAATCTATCTTTTACTTCCGTTGCGACTCTGATAATAGGATTTAATTCCAATAATTGGTATCAGAGCACGCTTTAGTGTATGTTTCATACATAAATTCATAAAAATATCATGTGAATATACGATGGCATATATTTTCGTCGGGGTTTAACGTAGATCATGTATATATATGGATTGTGCTATGTATCATCTTCTTGCAGGTATTACACTGAAAAATAATCTATGATTAGATACATCCAGAAGTCGAACCTCAGGTTTATTTTATGCATTGATTATTATTGTGCTTGTGGATTTTAGGGCTCTAGTTGGGCGGGGGTGGAGGTTGACCACCCTCGATTCTCTGGCTATGTTTCTAGGATTGTTTCTTTTTCTTTCTAGGAAAAATATATACGAACGAGCACTTGCTCGGAGCGTGTTAGTTTTTTAATCACAAGAAGAAGGAGATGAGCGATTGAAGATGTTATATCCACTGTTCAGGCAAGCGGTACCATGGAGTGCAAGGACCCAACAAAAGCGTGCACGTTGACTATGATCGGGATAGTCGTTGGGAGATCGTGCAGAAAGAAAGAACAGGATATCTTGGCTGTGTTATTCAGGTTCAGGGGTCGGACCTGAACTTGATTCAATTTGGGTGTTTTTTTGTTGTGCTCTTTACTTTATGTTTAAATAACCCCGATGATAATTTGTTTATCAATCTTGCTTGTGAGTTAGTTTCCAAATCAGGCTTAGGGTTAATACTTAGCCTATGGATTCATTAGTGTCTATAAGTTTCTAACATGTGTGAATCCGATTGCAATTTAAAAGGAAAGATGGTAACCGCCCTTATGTTAGTTCAGGTAGTTAAGTACTATGCATCGAGATAGACGCAATGTTAGATTTGTTAGAAGATGACTAATGATCCCATAAGGAGTATGATAACCCTAGTGGAATGCCCGTTTCCCATATGGTCCTAATGACCAAGTTAGGTTAGGATTTCACTAAGTGACACCTATTTCTAATTGACGGTTGATGGTTTGATGGTAGTAAGAATGTACTTATCACGATTTGGTAATGCCACCATTAAGTTAAGGTCCGACGGAGGTTGTCAGATGTCTCTATTGGCCAGTATCGAAACCTATAATAAGATGAAATCTACTATGATATCAGGCATCAAATTATGAACGAGGCGTCATGCTAGTGGGAGTCTTTTCCATGTTGACCTTAGGCTAGGCTCTAGTTCTTAGGATTGTGAGTAGACTAGTGGAGTATCGAGATCTTTGGAATTTATATATGTAATATGATCCTTACAAAAAAGGCAAAAGTTGAGTATTCAAGGTAGGGACTATGATATTTTCCAAATGTACTAATGCTTACCGAGAAGATTTGTAATCCTAGTAGGAGCACGGTAGACCAGGGCCTAGTCTAAGAGGTCGTCACCTTTCTAGATATACATAAAACCTCATAAAGGAGGGATGTGTAAGAGGTTCCCTCCAAAGAGGAGCTCCTAGCCTCTACAATCAATCGGTTAAGGGTCTGGGTGGGAGGTACGTAGTTCAATATTCCTATCGGGTGAGAGCTATATTTTCTTCCATGTTGGTTTGCCTAATAGTTTCCTTCGAGACATAGAGGATGCCGGTGCTAGTGGGTGACAGCTTTTACCTGCTCCGCTGGGGTCTATGAACTTCCGTGCTAAAGCATTTGGAAGCTTTTGTGAAGCCATTGTTGCTATGCATAACGGGTCACATAAAGCTGGCCAAAAAGCGACTGAGAGGTCTTTCAGTTTACCGTGGATAATTATGAAGAAGACTAGATCATAAACACCCCATTGGCAGAAGCGGTTGTATACTCTCATCGAGATGCAGTCTCAAATTCAACGTTTGATAATCTCAGTACTCAAGCCCAGGGAATTTTGATTTCTGGATGTCTCCACTAGAGGTGGTGAAGACATAGTGGATAGAGTAAATATTATCTATTTTTAAATTTTATAAAATAGATTGTAGTATATCCTAATATTAACTTTATACCATTGTTTACAAAAATATAAGATCGACCCTCTTGCCTCCATCCTTAATGATAACAAACTAACGGGACCAAACGACGGGTACTGAAAGCATAACCTAATGCTCGTCCTAAGGGTTGGCAAACACACGATTGCCCTAAGTACCCCTCAACCGGCTATGCCGGGACCAAGTGCTACTGAGGTCTAGTTAAAGTAATTAAAATACTGATTAGAAGCTGATGAGATGTGCAAGTACTATATTGTGGCCTCTTTGCAGACTGTACTTCAGAAGCAAGTCGAAGACATGGCCTTCGCTTCAGACATGATGCTCTATTTAAAGAAAATATTTGAGGGTCTTAGTCGGGTGAATCGTTACCTAACCATCAAGAAATTGGTGCCCACGAAATTAGTAGAGGCAACTCTAGTTCGGGATCATATGCTGAAACTGTTTAGCTATGTGAATGAACTAGGTTCCTTCGATGTCATCTTGGATGCAAAGATCCAGATAGATATTTTCCTTGCATCTCTGTCAAGAACGTTTAAGGGATTCGTTACCAACTTCAATCTTAACCGATTGGAGATGACTAACGCAGGGCTCCTAGCGGTACTCCAGGCGACAGAGGATGGGATAAAGGCAAGTGCCCAATCCCTGAATGTAAAGCGAAAGTCTTTTATGAACGCCAAAGAAAAGTTTCAGAAAAGAAATTCTAAGAAGCCCATAAAGATAGGCCAGATGCAGTTGCAGGTTCCTAAGCAGGATGGTCTAGCAAAGCCCAAAGGAAAATACTTTCGATACGATAAGAAGGGGCACAGGAAGGGTGACTGCCCTCCTAAGAAGGCTGAGACAGGTATATCTCAAATCCACATAGTGGAATCCCTTGTTGCATCCAGTTATTCTCCAGTCTCATGGATTATGGATTATGGTTCCACTAATCATGCTTACAATAATTTGCAGGGTTCAAGGAGACAAGAAAACTGGATGAAGGGGAAATCATCCTGAGCATGGGAACCGAGGCTGTGGTAGTTGGAGATGTCGTCCTGTAGTTCTTTGATAAAAGAAGTTTATTACTTAGAGACACTCTTTATGTACCGTCCTTGCGACGAAACTTAATTTCTCTTTCCTTATTGAATAATAAAGGTTTTTCAGTTTTATTTTATGTTTTTGGTGTGTCAATTAAATCAAACGGTTCCTTTGTTTGTAAGAGAAAGACACTGAATGGTCTCTATGTAATTAACTGCACTCATAAGAAGGATAATATAACTGAAGTATATATGATTAACTCATCTAAAAAGAAAAATTTCTCAGATAACTCAACACTCCTTTGGTACCTAAGCCTTGGACACATAGTCTCAAACAGGATTCATATGTAGGTTAATACTGGACTTTTGAATCCAAATGTTTCAGAAAGCCTACCCTAGAAGTTTTACAATTTGAGCTGTGAGCTGCCGGTTTAGAAAGTGAGCTGCGCTCAATTTGACCCCCCTAGAAGTTTTAGAATTTCATAAAATTTGGTGAGGGTGTTTTCTAAGGTAAGATGATCATCCTCACTATTTTTTATCAAATTCCAAAACTTCTGGGGTCATCAAATAGTCGAAGCAAAATTTGTCGTCCGTAGTCATGGTTAAAATCAGGTTAAAATCAGCAGATTTTGCTTCGATCATTTGACCCCCCAAGAAGTTTTAAAATTTCATGAAAATTTATGAGGACGATTATCTTACCCTAGACAACACCCTCAGTAAATTTCATCAAATTCTACAATTTCTAGAAGGGTCAAAGTGATCACAACTCACTTTCTCCTCCGGCAGCTCACAGCTCACTGTAACATTCCTCTTATATATATATATATATATATATATATATATATATATATATATATATATATATATATATATATATATATATATATATATATATATATATATATATATGGGCATGCTATAATGCGGCATGCAGTAAGTGCGGCACTGTACCGCAGCCGTCTGATGCACGCAACGGTGCATGCGATGCACGCAGCACTTGCATCAAACGGCTGCGGTGCAGTGCCGCATGCCGCATTATAATGCTATAATGCGGCATGCGGTAAGTGCGGCACCTCACCGCAGCCATCTGATGCACCGCTGCGTGCATGCGATGCACGCAGCGCGTGCATCAGACGGCTGTTGTGCGGTGCCGCACGCACTGCATGTCGTAGCATAGCATGCCCCTATATATATATATATATATATATATATATATATATAGGGGGCGGGGAGCCTGCACCCGAGGTGCAGCAAGAACGCTGCACCTCTCACTTTTTTACCTACCTAGAAGTTTTGGAATTTGATAAAATTTGGTGAGGGCGTTGTCTAGGGTAAGATGATCATCCTCACAAATTTTTATCAAATTCTAAAACTTCTAGGGGGGTCAAATGGTCGAAGCAAAATCTGCAGATTTTAACGGTGACTGTGGATGGCTGATTTTGCTTCGACCATTTGACCCCCCTAGAAGTTTTGGAATTTGATGAAAATTGGTGAGGATGATCACCTTACCCTAGACAACACCCTCACCAAATTTCATCAAATTCCAAAACTTCTAGGATGGTCAAACAATGCCTGAGGTGCAGCGTTCTTGCTGCACCTCAGGTCCAGCATCCCCGCCCCCATATATATATATATATATATATATATATATATATATATATATATATATATATATATATATATATATATATATATATATATATATATATATATATATATATATATATATATATATATATATATATATATATATATATATATATATATATATAGAGAGAGAGAGAGAGAGAGAGAGAGAATACGGGGTATGAGCTGACAGCCCATTTCTTAATTTGGGCTGTCAGCTAACAGTCGTCCGGTCCCCATCATCAACCATTAATTTAAAAAAAAAAAAAAACACCGTAACCCTCTCTCTCTTACCCCTCTCCCTCTTTCTCGCGAGTGGCAGCCCCGTCCCCACCTCCACCTCCCGCTCCAGCTGCCCCCTCTGGCACCGGCACCGGCTCCCCCCTTCGACACCAGATCTGGCTCCCACCTCTGGCACCGGATCCCCCGCGGCTTCCTTCCCCTCTCCCTCCGGCGTCACCCCCTCCGATCTCCGGCAGCACTCTCCGGCGCGGACACTCTTACTAATGGCCTCTTACTCATATAGTTACCTATGATCCGGGTCGTCCATTAGATCCTGACGTACGGTTCGGATTAAATGGGGAGTTAAAGCAATGGTGTCCGCATTAAATGCCCGTATTAAAAGTTCGTATCAAAAGCCCGCATTTAATGCGGACACCATTGCTTTAACTCCCAATCTAATCCGAACCGCACGTCGGGATCTAATGGACGGCCCGGATCATAAGTAACTATATTAGTAAGAGGCCATGAGTAAGAGTATCCCTCCCCATATATATATATATATATATATATATATAGGGAGAGGTTAACAGACACTAATTATGCACCTAATTTTTTACACTGTTCAGCCACCGGCCATCGGATCGATTGTGATCCAACGGTTCAAGATAGTGTGTAGTTAATGGCCCGATCCATTGATTTCTCCCCCAGCTCCAGTCCACCGCTCCTCTCTCCGCTCCTCTCTCACCCTGCGATCCACAGCTCACCGGCAGCCCCATCGCAGCCAGACCAAGAGGTGCCCTCCCACTGCCCTCTTCGCCACCGGGCCGTGATCTGCAGCCCCCGAGCCGCTGCCCTCTTCGCCACCGGGCCGCTGCCCTCTTCAGCCACCGGGCCGCTGCCCTCTTCGCCACCGGCCACTGCCCTCTTCGCCACCGGGTCGCTGCCCTCTTCAGCCACCGGGCCGCTGCCCTCTTTGCCACCGGCCACTGCCCTCTTTGCCACCGGGCTGCTGCCCTCTTCGCCCCCGAGCCGCTGCCCTCTTTGCCACCGGGCCGCTGCCCTCTTCGCCACCGGGCCACGATCTGCAGCCCCCGAGCCGCTGCCCTCTTCGCCAGCCCCCGAGCCGGCTCATCGGCAGCCCCCACCGGACCAAGAGGTGCCCTCCCTTGCTACCCCCATCTGCTGTATTTTCGATTGATTTTTTTTTACTGAAATCAAGAAATTAAACTGATGTTCAATTGATTTCTTCAGGAGCTCCCCATGTGAATCTGATGAGATCTCTAATTCTTCGTATTTTTTCTGAATTCATCACTCTTTGAACAAGAATTTAGTTCCACGGTCTGATTCGATTCATAAATTTTTTGGACTATCTATCTGTTTTTGGTCTGATTTGAGGGGGAAGAGGCTGATGTTTGTGGGAGATTCACTGCAGAGAGGGCAAATTGGACTCCCGGGCTGCTTTGACTGTTGATTCGCTCACTGACTTTTAATTCGTCTTCATTGATTAAGGTGGGGCTCATTCGCGAATGGAGAGGCAGGGTTCGAGGAGCTGGACGCGGTCGTTGCCTACCGAATCGGTCTGAAAACATGGGCCAACTGGGTTGATTCCACCATCGACCCGAATGCTACAAGGGTGTTCTTCACAACAATGTCCCCTACTCACATGAGGTCTCTCCATTCACTCCCAACTTGTTTTCTACAGAGAAACTGGTGTGTGATCCTCACATATATATATATATATATATATATATATATATATATATATATATATATATATATATATATATATATATATATATATATATATATATATATATATATATGGGACAGGGAGCCTGGACCTCAGGTGCAGCATTCATGTTGCACCCGTGCCCTGCATGCATGCCACGTGGCCTTCCTCTCTAGAAATCTGATCGGAAACCGGACCTCCGAGACCGAATAGCCGCCTGATTGCCTGAATCCGATGGACGGTATTCCACCGGGTCTCGCTGTTACTGTGGCGGCCACACTAACAGCGAGAATCCGGTCCGGAGGAATTCCATCCGTTTGATTCAGTCGATCGGGTGGCTGAAAAAAAAAACACGATTATTGTAGCCGCTACAGTAACCGCGAGATT